>CM077156.1:182977050-183164435 GCA_039583875.1 Platanthera guangdongensis
GTTGGTAAGCATTGGATGTGCTGACCTGCAGCAAATACGCATAGGAATCACAACAGCTTATTCATTCTGTGCGGTGTATTCGCTCGTCGCCACACCAACCATGAGTTCCGTAAGGAAGCAACAGTGGATACTGCAAAGGGTCGTAATAACCAGAGTATTCCTTGATATGCACCAGATGACCATCAGTTGCCTCGACAATTATGTCTCTTTCATTTGCTTACATGAAATCTTCTCCACCAACTAATATTGCTGCGACCTGTGATGTCGTCGGAAGCGAGTATTGTCGCTCCACTAAGGGCCTTTCCTTAATAAGTAATCTGCATTGTTGTATGTTAGGGTGTCGTGCAAGTTTCCTGAACGTTTAGACTAATGGAATAATTGTATTTAGTATGTTGATGATCCTTTCTATCATTTCAGCATTCAGCCTTGAATTTTCACGCAGCCTGTTATCCAACTCATATTCAGTATCATAAATGAACATTTGTAGGTACCGTGCTCGACCTCCCGGTGCAGGTAGAAGAGAACCAATTCGGTGATATATTGTACCATGTTCCCTGAAAGAGTATACCCCGTGATCAGTTGCTGATATACGTTTGTCCAGCGTGACCCCCAATGATGTGAAGGAGAAGATGTGATTGTAAGAACGTATATGTTGTTTGAAAATGCGTGCAGTCGCGCTTTGTTCGGTAAAGAGATTTCGCAATTCCATTGATTCAGGGATGTGGCTAATATTTACCCTACCTCCACAACAACATAAAGTAGAAGTCTCCTTGTGGAATAGTCTTGCATGACAGTGTGGGCATGTAGATGTCCGTAACAAATGAAGCTCGGGAACTTGAGTAGCGGGATAACAGTACCTTGCACATAAATGGTGTGGTGATGGTTGGGTAGCCGTATTGTCTATGCATTGACAAATTAACAAATGGTCACTAAATGAATGGTTAATGTTATTTGTGCATGTGTCTCACATCTTTGAAACCTTTACCTTGAACTCCAGGAAGAAGAATTGCGGGAAGACAATGACTTGTAGACGATCCTTCAACTAAGTTATTTTGTGGAAACAGTAATGCAGCTAGATGATCATTGATCGCACTGTAGGTAACATTTGGAAGCATTGCGTTAGGTAAGTGAGTAAGCGTCTTTCCCGAATATGCTCACTCCTTCTCTGATTCTACATTTGTAGTTGTGTCTGTCTGGCATTGCGGCGATTGCATTGTCTTCGCAGTGAAGCTATTAAAAATCAAAATAATTTAGATCTTTCTGATAAATGGATTAGCCCAGAAGTGTGAATCCTATTGCACTCAAGTCAACATTCTGCAAATCGCAATACCTGGGGGGATTGTCACGTGGTTATTGCACATCTGCCGAGCATTCATTCTTATTGTGCTTTGTCTCACGTCATGCATGTCGGATCGCATTGCGCTTGGTGTCATGACTGTATTGTGAGCGGGCGAGCTTTGTTGGGCAACACTAACGTGAATAATAGAATCAACGTGATCCATGTCATCTACATGTACTGAGAATATTAACAGATGAGAAGTATTGAAGATTTAATGATGGGAAGTGCAGCTTGAAGGTGCAGTGCAGTACCTGTTCCTTGTTGGCGTGGTGATGGTTGGATAGTCGTATTGTCTCGCCAGACTGCAGCTCGCCCAGCCGACCGTCTCGCCTAGCCCCAGCTCGCAGGCCGTCAGCTCGCCCGACTTGAGAGACTACCCCTGGTCGACGGCAATTAGTCGCTTAGAACAGCGGGATTTGGCTGTTGGCAGGCCAATCCGGGGACATTTTGGTAATTTTCAAAAAGTGGAGGTTGGTTATTTGTAGGCCATTCCCAGAAAACTATAACTAGGCCCTTAGGGGGTGCCTTGGATATCACTTCTTCACTCTCTCTTCATCCTCCAAGGCACCTAGTTCAGCATTGGCTAGGGAGGGGGAGATCGCCAAGGTCCTCCGGGTGTGAGGTGAGACCTCCACGCTAGATCCTAGGGTCTGTTCCTAGTTTCCTGAGCCTTTAATTCGTGATATCCCCCTGAGTGTAGTAAGTGTGAGGTCACCCCTTTCTAGGGACCCCAAACTCCACGAGAGACCAAGTTTTTGGTTTCAACATTTTGGTGCGGTGAGCGTGGAGAGTGACCAACACAGAAGATCTCGGGAGAGTGTCATGACTGGATGTCAGGGAGGTAGTGATGATCTCGGCGAGCTCCCCAACCCAGGACCCTTTGTGGGGAGGAAAGAGTTCATGGCATCCATCCAAGGCATCATGGAGATGCTGCGAACTATTGCTCCTCGGGGTGGCGGCTTCACCCCAACCTCCCGGGAGCTAGCTCCTCCCTCTCTCGACGAGTCGACTCCCATGGGTCTAGGCGAGATGACCCCAGCAGGGGGAGAAGGAAGTGCACCAGGAAGAAGGCCCGAGAAGGAGAGGATGGGAGATGGGATCGAGCGAGACCTCACAGGCTAGGAGTTGTTCTCTAGGCCGGCGAGTGCCAGCCTTCCAAGGGTAGCTGTTTTCAAAGGAAGGAGACGAAGGATGGAGGGCAGAGAACGAGGAAGAGCAAAAACTCTCTCTTGATCTCGTGGAAGAGCTCAGGGATTTCGTGATGGTCCGGCAAGAGGAGGTCAAGCGTCGGATGGCGAGGTAGGTCTTGAAGTCGGGAGGGTGCCCCCTCCAGGATGTGGACGGGGTATCCCTTGATCGTGCCCGAAGTGGCGATGATTTAAAGAGATTTTACACACAACACTTTTTGTTCATTGCATTTTTTATTGTTGTACAATACTTGCAATTTTGATGTGCCCTTCTGATATGATGAGAGTGCAGGTGTCTTTTTTCATAGCATCAAGGGAGGAAGGGTAGCATGGAGACCCCGAGCAGACCCGCTGACCAGGCTCCCATCTAGCTGGCAGGGTTGTAGGCTCACTCGGTTGTTGGAGATGGATTGGAGTGGAGACCCCGAGCAGACCCGCTGACCAGGCTCTCATCTAGCTGGCAGGGCTGTATTCTCACTCGGTGGTTGGAGATGGTTTGGTTTGGAGAGGAGACCCCGAGCAGACCTGCTGACCAGGCTCTCATCTAACTAGCAGGGTTGTAGGCTCACTCGGTGGTTGGAGATGGTTTGGAGAGGAGACCCCGAGCAGACCTGCTGACCAGGCTCTCATCTAGCTGGCAGAGTTGTAGGCTCACTCGATGGTTGGAGGTGTTTTGGAGAGGAGACCCCGAGCAGACCCGTTGACCAGGCTCCCATCTAGCTAGCAGGGCTGTAGGCTCACTCGGCGGTTGGAGGTGGTTTGTGTTGAAGTATTAGACCGGGCGGCTTAGCGGTCTGATCCAGCGGTTTGTTGACCGGGCGGCTTAGCGGTCTGATCCAGCGGTTTGTTGACCGAGCGGTCTGGCGATCTCTCTCTGAAGCCTGGAGACCGGGCGGTCTATCGGTCTACCATTGCGGCCTGTTCTATCCTGCTGGAGTTGCCGAGCGGTTAACCCATCTGTCTAACCGCACGGCCTGTGCGGTCACCTTTATTCTAGCCGCTTAGTATTGTAAATGTTTAGTCCCACATTGTTTGTATACTCTCTTTCTTATCTCCTCCATTCTATATAAGGGAGGCCATACCTTTGTAAATGATATCTTTTTTGGATAATAAAATTTCAATTATTCAAAAGTTTATCCACTTGTTCTCTCTTTTTCGCTACTTTCTAACATGGTATCAGAGGCCACAGTCATTTCCTCCTGATTCTGTGCGCTCTCTGTTGTTCGCGGCTTGTTTTCCGCTTTCTGCGACCTGTCTCGCGACTTGCCTTCTCTTCTGTCCGCTACCCTGTTCGCGCGGCTTGTTTCTGTCCGCTGCCCTGTTCGCGCGGCTTGCTTCTTCTTGGTTCTCTTCTCCTACTGCTATTCGTCGCAGCGACCTGTTTCCTTGTCGCCGAGCTCCTTGTTCTTTCTTGCCTCTCCGATTTCCTAGTCGTTGCGGCCTTGTCTCTACCCGCTGCGGACTTCTTCTCCCTGTCCGCTTCTGCTTTCCCCATTTTCGCTTGTCTCTATACTCGCGGTTTGCTGCTGTGATCTGCCTGACCGTGCGGGTTGTTCCTATCTCACATGCATCTTGGTCGCGGTCACCTGCTCTTCTCCTCTCTTCTGTTCGCTCGGCCTTTTCAGTCCGCGCGACCTCTTCCCCGCTGTGCCTTTGACCTCTTTCTAGCCGCTCCTGTTCGCGCGGCTTCTTCTGTTTTCTAACCGCTTCTGTTCGCGCGGCTTCTTCTGCTTGCCGGGTTCTATGACTACCTCCGGTCTCACCACTACTCCTGCAGCTCCTTCTCCTCCTCCTCCTTCGGGCAACCTTGGCACCCTTTCCAAGCTTGTTGGCTCCAACTATCCCGATTGGAGCGTTTCTTTCACCTTTCTCCTTCGTTCTCAACGCAAGCGTCATCACCTCACCGATGACCCTCCTCCTCGCACCTCTCCTGAATTTGATGACTGGGATGCGAGTGATGCTCTTGTCCGCACCTGGCTGGCCAACAGCCTTTCTGATGAGTGCCTTCCCGTCATTCGCCATGATGAGACGGTCAAGGCCGCCTGGCTTCACCTCGCTGCTCTCTATTCTAAGGGGGGCCAGACGTCCCGCATTTATACTCTCTATGCGGACCTCTTCGCCCGCCCTTCCATGTCACCGGCTGCGGCTTATCAGCAGGTTCAGGCTCTTGGTGCTGAAATCCTCCAGAATCGCCCCTTCTCCGCGGACTTGGCCGACCAGCACAAACACTTCCAGGAACTCCTGGTTGTTTGTTATCTTCTTCGTCTTCCCGACTCTTATGATATGATCCGCCAGCAGATCTTGGGTGAGGCGGAATCTCCTACTTTGGATGCCACTGCGGCTCGCATTGCCGCTGTTACTTCGCTACTCCAGCGGCCTCTGTTGGCCTCCCCCCTTCCCAGGACTCCTTTGCTCACCAAGCTCAGAGGGGGGGCCCTAGTAGCCGCGGCTCCTCTGGCGGACGAGGTTCATCCCGGTTCCTCTGCTCTCACTGTGGTCGTACTGGCCATACTGTTGACCGCTGCTGGCAGAAACATCCTCATCTTCGCCCTTCCGGTGATGCTCCTTCTTCGACCTCCGCCTCTTCTCGGCCGTCTGCCTCTGTGGCCACGACGTCAGGTAGTGCCCACGTCGTTACCCAAGGTAAATGGCTGATTGACTCCGGTGCCACCAATCATATGACGGGCAACCCTCATTGCTTCTCCCGTCTTGAGACCCATGACCGCTTACCCCCGGTTCGTGTGGCGGATGGTTCCCCGTCCCCGGTTCATGGGACGGGCATGGTTCAACTCACCCCATCGCTTTGCTTGGAGGATACCCTCTATGTCCCGAAGTTCCCGTGCAATTTGTTATCAGTTACTACTTTATGCCGGCAACTTCAGTGCTCCGTCTTATTCACTCCCACTACTTGTTCTTTTCAGGACCCGAGGACCCAGCGGACGATTGCTACTGGGACTGAGAGCGGCGGCCTCTACTTCCTCGACGATGTTTCCGCTCTTTCTTCCTACTCCTCCTCCACCGATCTCCTTCAGTGGCATCTTCGTCTTGGACATCCTCCTCCTCGGCTTATTGGCCAGCTTCTGCCCCACTTACCTCCTACCAGTTCTCCGCTCAACTGTGATGCGTGTCAGCTTGGCAAACATCATCGCTCCTCCTTCCCACCGAAGCAAGGCCGTGGCTCCTCTCGCATATTTGATCTTATTCATTCTGATGTATGGGGTCCTGCTCCTACCCTCACAGTTGGTCGGGGCAGTTCCTATTTTGTCACTTTTATCGATGATTTTTCTAGATGTACCTGGGTGTATCTGTTAAAAGATCGCTCTGAACTATTTTCTGTTTGGCAATCATTTTACTTTATGATTAAGACTCAATTTGCTACTTCTATTAAAGTCTTACGTTCTGATAATGCCAAAGAGTATCTGACTCATGAGTTCTCCGCATTCTTTCACCAACATGGCCTCCTTCATCAAACGACTTGTGTTTACACCTCCCAGCAGAATGGGGTGGCGGAGCGTAAAAACCGTCACCTGCTTGATGTTGCGCGTACTCTCATGACGCAGATGCACGTCCCTCGCTCCTACTGGGGCTACGCTGTGCTCCTCGCCTGCTATCTCATCAATCGCCTTCCCTCCGCGGTTCTCCACGGCCAGACTCCCTTCTCCCTTCTCTACCCCCACCATGAACCGGGGACGGGGAACCATCCTTCCACACCTCTCCACGTTTTCCCACCTTCGTCTCCTCCTCCACCCACTCCTTCCCAGTCCGTCTCCCCACCCACCCCTCCACCCTCCTCTCTGCTGTCGTCTCTCTCTAGTCCCGGGCCAGCCTTCTCCGCCACGGACGCTCCGGTCGCTGACGCTCCCGTCGCGGACGCTCCCGTTGACCTGGATGTTCCCATTGCCCTTCGCAAAGGGGTGCGGGCGTGTACTCAACACCCGCTCACGGCTGTTGTTTCCTATGATCAGCTTTCTCCTTCTCGCAGGTGTTTTGCCTTGGCTATCTCTGCTACTTCTACTCCCCGTACCTACCAGGAGGCTCTTGCTCTCCCTCATTGGAAGTCTGCCATGGATGAGGAGATGACTACTCTTACTGAACGGGGTACCTGGACCCTGGTTCCTCCTCCCGTGGGCACTGATGTGGTTGGCTGTCGCTGGGTCTTCGTTGTGAAGTTTCGCCCCGACGGCACTGTGGATCGCTACAAAGCCCGGCTGGTGGCCAAGGGCTTCACTCAGACTTACGGCGTTGATTACTTTGATACCTTCTCTCCGGTTGCTCGCCTCAGCACCATCCGGGTTCTCTTTTCTGTGGCTGTTAACCGGGCTTGGGCCATTTCCCAGCTTGATGTGAAGAATGCCTTTCTCTATGGCGATCTTCAGGAGGACGTCTATATGGAGCAACCTCTTGGGTATGTTGCTCAGGGGGAGACACGTGTATGTCATTTGAAGAAGGCCATTTATGGCCTAAAGCAGAGCCCTCGGGCATGGTTTGACAAATTCAGTGGTATTGTGGCTACCATCGGCTTTCAAAGGAGTTCGGCCGATCACTCCTTATTCATTCGCAAAACGGCCTCAGGACTGGTGGTTTTGGCCGTATATGTGGATGATATTCTCCTTACTGACGATGACCGAGATGGGGTGGACTTGACGAAGAAGCACCTCCGTCAGCACTTGGTCACGAAGGATATGGGCTCCCCAAAATACTTTTTGGGGATAGAAATCTCTCGGAAACTTGACTCCTTGGTTCTCTCTCAACGGAAGTATGTTCTTGATCTTCTACGAGAAGCAGGATTGACAGGTGCCAAACCAGCTCGTTTTCCCATGGCTGTTGGAGAAGACAAAACGTGGACGGATGACTCGCCTCTTCTATCTGATGTCACAAGGTACAGACGTTTGGTAGGCAAACTCATCTATCTCACGGTGACTAGACCCGACATCGCCTATGCTGTAGGCAAGGTCAGTCAGTTTATGCAAGCTCCCAGGGAGTGCCATCTTCAGTCCGCCCTGAAGATTTTGGAGTATATCAAAGCAGCACCGGGCAGAGGGTTACTCTTTCAGAAGAATGGTCATCTGAGGGTTGAGGCCTACTCAGATTCAAGTTACGCGGATGACAAAGGTGATCGTAAATCCACATCAGGTTTTTGTACTTTTGTTGGAGGTAATCTCGTAAGTTGGAAGAGCAAGAAACAGTCTGTTGTCTCTAGATCCAGTGCCGAAGCCGAATACCGGAGTATGACGTCAACCACGTGTGAGTTAAAGTGGTTGCGGGCTCTCATGCTTGACCTGGGCGAGGTATATGACTGTCCTCTCCCTATGTTCTGTGACAACAAGGCCGCTATACACATATCTAGAAATCCGGTCTTCCATGAGAGAACAAAGCATATAGAGGTTGACTGTCACTTCATTCGGGAAGAGATTTTGAAGAAACAGATTTGTACTCCTTTTGTCACCTCTGACAAGGAATTGGCAGATATCTTCACCAAGCCGGTTTCTACTTCCTTCTTCCGCATTTGTGACAAGCTGGGCATGATTGATATCTATGCTCCAGCTTGAGGGGGAGTGTTGAAGTATTAGACCGGGTGGCTTAGCGGTCTGATCCAGCGGTTTGTTGACTGGGCGGCTTAGCGGTCTGATCCAGCGGTTTGTTGACCGAGCGGTCTGGCGATCTCTCTCTGAAGCCTGGAGACCGGGCGGTCTATCGGTCTACCATTGCGGCCTGTTCTATCCTGCTGGAGTTGCCGAGCGGTTAACCCATCTGTCTAACCGCGCGGCCTGTGCGGTCACCTTTATTCTAGCCGCTCAGTATTGTAAATGTTTAGTCCCACATTGTTTGTATACTCTCTTTCTTATCTCCTCCATTCTATATAAGGGAGGCCATACCTTTGTAAATGATATCTTTTTTGGATAATAAAATTTCAATTATTCAAAAGTTTATCCGCTTGTTCTCTCTTTTTCGCTACTTTCTAACAGTTTGGAGAGGAGTCCCCGAGCAAACCCGCTGACCAGGCTCCCATCTAGCTGGCAGGGCTATAGGCTCACTCGGTGGTTGGAGATGGTTTGGTTTGGAGAGGAGACCCCGAGCAAACCCGCTAACCAGGCTCCCATCTAGCTGGTAGGGCTGTAGGCTCACTCGGTGGTTGGAGATGGTTTGGAGAGGAGACCCCGAGCAGACCCGCTGACCAGGCTCCCATCTAGCTGGCAGGGTTGTAGGCTCACTCGGTGGTTGGAGATGGTTTCGTTTGGAGAGGAGACCCCGAGCAGACCCGCTGACCAGGCTCCCATCTAGCTGGCAGGGCTGTAGGCTCACTCGGTGGTTGTAGATGGTTTGGAGAGGATACCCCGAGCAAACCCGCTGACCAGGCTCCCATCAAGCTGGCAGGGCTGTAGGCTCACTCGGTGGTTGGAGATGGTTTCGTTTGGAGAGGAGACCCCGAGAAGACCCGCTGACCAGGCTCCCATCTAGCTGGCAGGGCTATAGGCTCACTCGGTGGTTGGAGATGGTTTGGGGAGGAGACCCCGAGCAGACCCGCTGACCACGCTCCAATCAAGCTGGCAGGGCTGTAGGCTCACTTGGTGGTTGGAGATGATTTCGTTTGGAGAGGAGACCCCGAGCAGACCAGCTGACCAGCCTCCCATCTAGCTGGCAGGGTTGTAGGCTCACTCGGTGGTTGGAGATGGTTTGGAGAGGAGACCCCAAGCAGACCCGCTGACCAGGCTCTCATCTAGCTAGCAGGGCTGTAGGCTCACTCGGTGGTTGGAGATGGTTTGGAGAGGAGACCCCAAGCAGACCCGCTGACCAGGCTCCCATCTAACTGACAGAGCTGTAGGCTCACTCGGTGGTTGGAGATGATTTCATTTGGAGAGGAGACCCCGAGTAGACCCGCTGACCAGGCTCGCATCAAGCTGGCAGTGTTGTAGGCTCACTCGGTGGTTGGAGATGGTTTCGTTTGGAGAGGAGACCCCGAGCAGACCCGCTGACCAGGCTCCCATCAAGCTGGCAGGGCTATAGGCTCACTCGGTGGTTGGAGATGGTTTGGAGAGGAGACCCCGAGCAGACCCGCTGACCAGGCTACCATCTAGCTGGCAGGGCTGTAGGCTCACGCGGTGGTTGGAGATGGTTTGGACAGGAGACGCTGTAACACCCCAGATTTTGAGAGAGGGTCGATTTGCGTTTCTGGTAGGGGGCACACGGCCCGGGACACGGGCGTGTCCCAGGCCGTGTCAGGCTGGAGTCGACGACTTGGCCACATAGCCGACACTTTGCGCTCGACGAAGTGTCAAGACAGGGCACACGGCCTGCGACACGGGCGTGTCGCAGGGCGTGTCGAGCCTGTGTCAACACTCGGCCCGGGGTGCCGACATTTTCGCTCGACAATGTGTCGAGATAAGGCACACAGCCTAGGACACGGGCGTGTCCAAGGCCATGTGAGTCGGTCGACGAACTTCAGTCGACGATGTTCACTCGAAGAGTGTCGAGTGTCGAGTGTTGAGTGTCGAGTGTCGAGACCGGGGCACACGGCCTGTGACACGGGCGTGTCACAGGGCGTGTCCCGCTTGGTCGACGATCTTCGCTCGACGTTTTTCCGCGGTGTCGACACAAAGGCAGTCGATGAGTGTCGAGACTTCGCACACGGCGTGGGACACGGGCGTGTCCCAGGCCGTGTCCTTCTCGGGTTGTTTTCGGGGCTGTGTCGTTGGAGGCACACGGCCGACCACACGGCCGTGTCAGTCGGGACACGGGCGTGTCGGGTCAAACACGGGCGTGTCAAATGCCCGTGTGCTGTTCCAGGCGCGTCGATTTGTGACGGCGAATGGGGGACACGGCCCTGGACACGGGCGTGTGCCAGGCCGTGTTCGGCCCAGGTGTTTTATTTTTCAGACGGATCGTGGCCATTCTTTCCCTGATTTGAGGATCTGATGGTTCAGGACTGTTCTTGGGGAGTTAAGTCCGAGAATAGGGTTGGAAACCCTCATTCTTCTTCAAGCTTTCTCTTACTAACATTCTAGAGAGAAGGGAGAGCAAGGAAGAAGGAGAAGGAGGGTTTGGGCTGTAGGAGAGGCTTCGGTGCTCCAAATCGCGAGCCGAGTCCAGATCCGTGGAGGCTAGACCGTTGCAAAGGTTTTCATCCGGCTATTTTGCCATGGCAAGGAAGAGGAGTCGGAAGGTAACGACACTTCTCCTCTCGGTCTTAGGATGCATGTCTTTAGCATCATTTCTTTTCTAGTTTTGGGCACCAAACACTCAAATGAGAGGGGTTTTGGGTCGCCAAGGTTCAAGAGAAACCTCCGGGTCGATTGAGTCCGTCCCCGACATGATTTGCATTAGAGATCTGCTCCGTTAGTGGATTAGGCATGATGGGTGAAGCCGTAGTCGCGCCCGTTAGTCCGACTCGGTGATGTTGCATACGAACTTTAAGGATTCCTAGAGTTTCCGTTGCGGCAAGATGCCGTTTGTGATGTGGTGATGTTTCCCCCTTTTTTCTCGAGTGAGTACGTGTAGTCAGAACCGGACAAGGTTAGCTCTTCAATGGCGGTAGATGGTTTCCTTGGTGGACAAGGTTAGCTCCGCATGAGTTGTAGATGGTTTCGTTGGTGCGCGGTAACGCTGCAGTACAAATGAGGGACTAAGGTGGAATTGTCTTGGTTTGTGATGTGCCAAGGCGTGGCTATGTATCCATAGTCGGCTGGCTATCCCGTGATGTTCACGTCATATGTGGAGAGTGTCCCGGTGAGACTAGTCCACTTCTGTGAGACTGACGAGAATGCCAAGCATGGGGGCAAGCCCGGGCAATGAGGCCATGAGCGGATGGGGTCCGGCAAGGCTTGTTAGAATCGGTCAGTTTTGTGTTTGTTGGAATCCTGACATGAGACGTCAGAGCTTGTAGGCAAGTCCGGGTCTAAGACCTTGAGCGGGTGGGGCCTTTGCAAGAGTTCCGTGTGGCGGCCTGTGCGCCGTTGGGGGGAATGGTGTTACCCCTTTGTTTGTGGCTTTATGCCAATGGGGAATCGATGAGTACCCATATGATGTGATGAAGTGCTAGATGCATACGCGATAGGATGCCTTGGGTGAAGCCCGGGTTGTTGCATACATGATTGCATAGGTAGGCCCCTTTTTATTATATACTCAACCAGTAGAGAACATGTATGATTTGTGAGACATCCAAGCCTGTTTCTGTAGTTGCTTTTCTTGCTTATGAATATTGCATACGAAGTGCTAACTTGCAGGTTGGAGGAGTACCCTGGGGTCCGTTAGGGGCAGCCGGGAGGAGATGTGTTTGTTACACAGTTTGAGGTCAGCCTTTGCTGACACATGTTACTAATAAATTTTACAGGGCAAGGATCGCACGCAGGAGCTAGCTCGCCAGCCAGAAAGGCCTAAGTCTCATGGAGTGTTTCTTCCCTTTTGTAGCTCTACTTATATGATGTTGTATGTTTGAGACTCATGTTGTCCGGCTTGCATGCCGAGGTAGACTAGGAGTGCTATGCACTTTCATGATTGTTGTATTGTTAAGTTTGGACTCTCTTATGTTGTAAGGCCTTAAGGCCATCTTTTTATTACTCTTATAGTGGTGGATAGCTTCTTGTCTTGCTTGTGTTTCTGCTGTGTTGTGCAAAGAGTTATGAGTGTGGGTAGTTATATCATCTTATAATACTAAAGTTGTGGCGTCCGTATGTTGTGGGGCCCCGGCCGGACCCATATTATACAGTCATTACAGGAGAGATGTTACAATTTGGTATCAGAGCGAGGTTTGATTCAAGGTCAATGCGTAGAGAAGTTATCCACATAAGAGTAACGCGGGACCATGAGTGTCCTTATGTTTAAGTCTTGAGATGTGAGACTGATTCCTTGTTTCTTGTTTTCTTGAAGAGTGCAAGCAACGAGGTGGGTACGTCGAGAGCAAGAGAGGAACTCTCGGCGAGCAGTGCCACTGCTCCAAGTCTTTTGGGCACGGGTGTAAACCCGACCGACTTCTGCCGCATGCTTGCAGAAGCGATGGTGGCAGCCCAAGCTGCAGCGGCAGCCCAGGTAGCAACCCCTGCTACACCGGACACGGCGACGGCCGTGCCAGGAGGAGAAGCCAGGCGAGTGGAGCCTTTGGCGGAAAGGGTGGTTGTCAGACATGGAGACCGACACATGAAGTATTTCCTGAGCTTCCATCCCCCGTCATTCAAGGGAGTTGGTACGCCAACGGATGCGGAGGACTGGTGGGTTCGAATTCAAGAGCTTTTGAGGGCGGCAGAGACGCCAGAAGAAAAGAAAGCTGAGTATGCGGCTTTCATGTTGGAAGGAGACGCCAAGTTGCGGTGGGTGAGCCATAGCGGCCGCCAGTTCCCTGGTCGCACCCCGTCGATAGAGGAATTTGGGGATGCTTTTCTAAAGAGGTACATTCCCGTTTCTACACGGTTGGCCCTTCAGAGACAGTTTCTGCATTTAATGCAGCGAGACAAGACGGTGGATGAGTATGTGCAGGAGTTCACCCGTTTGGGTCGTTACGCGGGAACGACGATGACAGATGATGTAGAGAGGGATAACCTCTTCTATCAGGGGCTGAGGGAGAATCTGAGGCAACCCCTCATTTCCATGAAGAGGGCTAGATTTAATGAACTAGTTGAGGCTGCCAGGATTTTGGAAAGTGATCTGGAGCGAACCCAACGTCATAAGGGTTTTACTCCCAAGCAAGGGGAAGGGAAGCCTCCCCAATCCTATGGAAAGTCTGAAGGGAGTAGGTGGAGGAATAAGCCTCACACATCCAGGTCCGGTGAGAAGAGCAAGTGGACGCCTGGAGGTTCTCACTCTAGGGGACCGCCGACGTGCTACAACTGCGGTAAGGTGGGGCACATAGCTCGTGTTTGTCTGCAAGGAGGAGCGGGGCAAGAGGCAAGGCAGGAGCAGACTGTGCGCTCCGGCCCTAGTGCTGCAGAGAAAGGGAAGATGGAGGAGTCGAGCGCTTCTCGGTTCCAACCGGTGCAACCAAGGGCCTACAACCTTGGACAGCAGGAAGCAATCCGCCAAACCGATGTGGTGACAGGTATGAAGAAAATTTAAGTTTAAATTGTGTGTTTCATACCTTTAGACTTTTATGTGTGATGTCTATGTTGTAGGCTTCGTTTTAGTTTCCGGGTACCCCGCTAGGGTATTGTTTGATACGGGAGCATCACACTCCTTTCTTGCGGAGAGCTTCATCCGGAGAATAGGAGTTGAGTCTTTCTCGGCGGACGCAGAGTTGAAAGTGCGCATGCCCAATGGGTCATCCATGACCACCGGGGCCAAAGGGCGCATCTGTTGGGAGTTGGACGGAGTTGACTTCGTTTTGGTAGCAGCGATTTTACCATTGGTTGAGTTCGATGTCATTTTGGGCATGGACTAGCTTGCAGAGCAGCGCGCCAGTATTGACTTCCTATCTAAGGTAGTGACCCTAAGGAGCAAAGGGCAAGCGGAAGTCAAATTTGAGGGCCTTTGTGGAGTGGCCTATTCCCTGATTTCGGCCATGCAATTGATGGGGGCGGTTAACCAGGGTGGTGTAGCGCTGGTAGCGTTATTAGAGGTTCGTCTCTCCCAGTTGTGTATTGGGGAAGTGCCCGTAGTGGCAGAGTTCAAGGATGTGTTTCCGGATGAACTTCCTGGAGAGCCTCCTCGGCGGGAGATCGACTTCTCGATCGAGTTAGTGCCGGAGGCTAGGCCGGTGTCGCGTCCTCCGTTTAGGATGGCACCAAAGGAGTTGGCTGAACTCAAAGTACAGTTACAAGAACTGTTGGAGCAAGGGTATATCAGACCCAGTTCTTCGCCGTGGAGTGCGCTGGTGTTGTTTGTAAAGAAGAAAGACGGTAGCATGCGGCTATGCATAGACTACCGAGAGCTAAATAAATTGACCGTCAAGAATAAGTATCTGATTCCTAGGATAGATGACTTGTTCGACCAATTGGTGGGGTCAGTGGTGTATTCAAAATTGGACTTGAAGTCAGGCTATTATCAGCTGCAAATTCGGGATGAGGACATACCCAAGACTGCCTTTGGTACAAGGTATGGACACTTTGAGTTTACGGTGATGCCGTTCGGGCTGACGAACGCACCATCTGTGTTCATGGATCTTATGAATCGAGTATTTCGGGAATACTTGTATTCTTTTGTGGTTGTCTTCATTGATGACATCTTGGTGTATTCCAAATCGGAAGTGGAGCATGAGACCCACTTGAGAGTGGTCTTGCAGGTGTTGAGAGAGAATCAGCTATATGCAAAGTTCTCCAAGTGCGAGTTCTGGTTTGAGAATGTGGCATTTTTGGGCCACGTGATTAGTGGGGATGGGGTGGCAGTGGATCCAACAAAAGTGGAAGCCATCAGAGATTGGCCGGTTTTGAGGACTGTGGCGGAAGTCCGAAGTTTTCTTGGACTAGCCGGGTATTATAGGAGATTCGTGGAGAATTTTTCGCGGATAGCTCTACCCCTCTCCTCACTCACTCGTAAAGATCATAAGTTTGTGTGGACTCAAGAGTGCAGTCAAGCATTTGAGGCACTGAAGGAGAGACTGATGATGGCTCCAATCCTAAGTCTACCGCAGGGGACTGAGGGATTTCAGATCTTCAGTGACGCATCGGGATGCGGTTTGGGTTGCATTTTGGTGCAACATGGCAAGGTGATAGCTTTTGGGTCTAGACAGCTGAAGCCTCATGAGAGGAAGTACCCCGTCCATGACTTGGAGTTGGCGGCGGTAATTTATGCGCTGAAAATATGGCGGCATTATGTTTATGGTGCAAAGGTGGAGATCTTCACGGATCATAAAAGCCTGAAGTATCTCTTGGATCAAAAGGACTTGAACATGCGGCAACGCAGGTGGGTTGAGTTTCTTGGAGACTACGAGGTGACAATTCAGTATACGTCAGGTAAAACCAATGTGGTGGCAGATGCTTTGAGTAGAAAGTACTCAGGGCAAGGGAATTGGATCGAAGCTCATGATGAGCGGTTGGTACGGGAATGGGAGTCCCTTGGTTTGGAATGAGTTGCGAGAGGCGAGTCCAGCGTGGCTCGGTTGAACTGGATTGAAGTGCAGAACGACTTGTCTGATCGCATTCGGGAAGCGACTCAGTCGGATGTGGAGTTTCAACCATTTGTGTTGGAGGCTCAAACGGGCGAGAGCAGCGCCTGGGAGATGATTGATGGGATTCTGAGGAAGGATGGAAGGGTTTGTATACCGCAGTTCGGCAAACTCCGTGAGGAGTTGATGTTTGAGGCTCACTTCACAAAGTACTCCATTCACCCGGGCAGTACAAAGATGTACTTGGATATGAAGAAATCCTTTTGGTGGCCGGGGCTGAAGCAGGACGTAGCTTTGTATGTGAATCGTTGCCAGACTTGCGCCTTGGTGAAGGCCGAATGTCTGAAGCCGGGCGGGTTCCTGAAGCCCCTTCCAATCCCTGAATGGAAATTTGATGACATCTCCATGGACTTTGTGCATGATTTGCCTAGATCGCAGCAGGGTAATGATGCTATTTGGGTGATCGTGGACCGCTTAACCAAGGTGGCCAACTTCATCCCAAATCGGAAAGAGGACAGCGTGGAGAAGCTGGTGGAGTTGTATGTTCGCAACATTGTGCGACTGCATGGGATTCCAAAGAGTATAGTCAGCGATCGAGATGGACGGTTTACGTCCAAGGACTGGAGATTGGTTCAAAAGAGTTTGGGCACGAAGCTAAAGTTCAGTACGATGTTCCATCCTCAAACTGATGGGCAAACCGAAAGAACGAACCGTACCATGGAGGATATGCTGAGAATGTGCATTCTTGACTTCGGTAAGAAGTGGGAGGATCACCTCTTCATGGTGGAATTCACGTACAATAACAGTTACCAAACAAGTATAAAAATGGCGCCATACGAAGCTTTGTATGGGAGACGGTGTCGAACACCGATGTCTTGGGCAGAGGCGGGAGACACCAAAATTTTGGGAAAGGTGGTGGTAGTTGACGCTTGTGAGTTGGTACGGACCATACAAGAGCGTATGAAGGTGGCGCAAGACCGGCAAGCAAAATACTTTAATGCTCGCCACAGGAAGTTGGAGTTTGTTGTAGTTGATTGGGTCTATTTGAAAATCAAGCCGTTCAAAGGCGTCTCACGGATTCGCCGACTCAAGAAGTTGAGTCCAAGGTTTTTGGGGCCATTTGAAGTTGTTGAACGGGTGGGAGAAGCAGCCTATCGGTTGGCGTTGTCCGCGGAGCTGAGTGGATTGCATGACGTCTTCCATGTCTCCGTCTTGAGGAAAGCCTTGGTGGAGGCTAGTGTGGTGATCGAGCCGGCATCGGTGCCGATTGAGGAAGACTTGAGGACGCGAGTTCTTCCAATTGCTATAGAGAATTCGGAGACTCGGCAGTTGCGGAATAAAGAGGTTAAACTCGTGAAAGTCCGATGGGACAACTGCGGTCGTGAGGAGCTCTCGTGGGAGCGAGAACAAGCCATGCTAGAAGAGTATCCAGAGCTCTTCAAATCAGGTACCATTTAAGTGTGTTCCCTTTTGCTTTGTAATTTCGGGACGAAATTCTGTTAAGGGGGGAGAGTTGTAACACCCCAGATTTTGAGAGAGGGTCGATTTGCATTTCTGGCCAATTTTTGGTTTCTGGCAGGAGACACACGGCCCGGGACACGGGGGTGTCCCAGGCCGTGTCAGGCTGGAGTCGACGACTTGGCCGCGTAGTCGACACTTTGCGCTCGACGAAGTGTCGAGACAGGGCACACGGCCTGCGACACGGGCGTGTCGCAGGGCATGTCGAGCCCGTGTCGACACTCGGCCCGGGATGTCGACATTTTCGCTCGACAATGTGTCGAGACAAGGCACACGTCCCAGGACACGGGCGTGTCCAAGGCCGTGTGGGTCGGTCGACGAACTTCAGTCGACGATGTTCACTCGACGAGTGTCGAGTGTCGAGACCGGGGCACACGGCCTGTGACACGGGCGTGTCATAGGGCGTGTCCCGCTTGGTCGACGATCTTCGCTCGACGTTTTTCCGCGGTGTCGACACAAAGGCAGTCGACGAGTGTCGAGACTTCGCACACAGCTTGGGACACGGGCGTGTCCCAGGCTGTGTCCTTCTCGGGTTGTTTTCGGGGCTGTGTCGTTGGAGGCACACGGCCGACCACACGGCCGTGTCAGTCGGGACACGGGCGTGTCGGGTCGAACACGGACGTGTCGAATGCCCGTGTGCTGTTCCAGGCGCGTCGATTTGTGACGGCGAATGGGGGACATGGCCCTGGACACGGGCGTGTGCCAGGCCGTGTTCGGCCCAGGTGTTTTATTTTTCAGACGGATCGTGGCCATTCTTTCCCTAATTTTAGGATCTGATGGTTCAGGACTGCTCTTGGGGAGTTAAGTCCGAGAATAGGTTTGGAAACCCTCATTCTTCTTCAAGCTTTCTCTTACTAACATTCTAGAGAGAAGGGAGAGCAGGGAAGAAGGAGAAGGAGGGTTTGGGCTGTAGGAGAGGCTTCGGTTCTCCAAATCGCGAGCCGAGTCCAGATCCGTGGAGGCTAGACCGTTGTGAAGGTTTTCATCCGGCTATTTTGCTATGGCAAGGAAGAGGAGTCGGAAGGTAACGACACTTCTCCTCTCGGTCTTAGGATGCATGTCTTTAGCATCATTTCTTTTCTAGTTTTTTGCACCAAACACTCAAATGAGAGGGGTTTTGAGTCGCCAAGGTTCAAGAGGAACCTCCGGGTCGATTGAATCCGTCCCCGGCATGATTTGCATTAGCGATCCGCTCCATTAGTGGATTAAGCATGGTGGGTGAAGCCGTAGTCGCGACCGTTAGTCCGACTCGGTGATGTTGCATACGAACTTTAAGGATTCGTAGAGTTTCCGTTGCGGCAAGATGCCGTTTGTGATGTGTTGATGTTTCCCCCTTTTTCTCGAGTGAGTACGTGTAGTCGGAAACGGACAAGGTTAGCTCCTCAATGGCGGTAGATGGTTTTCTTGGTGGACAAGGTTAGCACCGCATGAGTTGTAGATGGTTTCCTTGGTGCGCAGGAACGCTACAGTACAAATGAGGGACTAGGGTGGAATTGTCTTGATTTGTGATGTGCCAAGGCGTGGCTATGTCTCCGTGGTCGGCTGGCTATCCCGTGACGTTCACGTCATGTGTGGAGAGTGTCCCGGCGAGACTAGTCCCCTTTTGTGAGACTGACGAGAATGCCAAGCATGGGGGCAAGACCGGGCAATGAGGTCATGAGCGGGTGGGGTCCGGCAAGGCTTCTTAGAATCGGTCAGTTTTGTGTTTGTTGTAATCCTGACATGAGACGTCAGAACTTGTAGGCAAGCCCGGGTCTAAGACCTTGAGCGGGTGGGGCCTTTGCAAGAGTTCCGTGTGGCGGCCTGTGCCCCGTTGGGGGGAATGGTGTTACCCCTTTGTTTGTGGCTTTATGCCAATGGGGAATCGATGAGTACCCATATGATGTGATGAAGTGCTAGATGCATACGTGATAGGGTTCCTTGGGTGAAACCCAGGTTGTTGCATACATGATTGCATAAGTAGGCCCCTTTTTATTATATACTCAACCAGTAGAGAACATGTATGATTTGTGAGACATCCAAGCCTGTTTCTGTAGTTGCTTTTCTTGCTTATGAATATTGCATACGAAGTGCTAACTTGCAGGTTGGAGGAGTACCCCGGGGTCCGTTAGGGGCAGCCGGGAGGAGATGTGTTTGTTACACAGTTTGAGGTCAGCCTTTGCTGACCCACGTTACTAATAAATTTTACAGGGCAAGGATCGCACGCAGGAGCTAGCTCGCCGGCCAAAAAGGCCTAAGCCTCATGGAGTGTTTCTTCCCTTTTGTAGCTCTACTTATATGATGTTGTATGTTTGAGACTCATGTTGTCCGGCTTGCATGCCGAGGTAGACTAGGAGTGTTATGCACTTTCATGATTGTTGTATTGTTAAGTTTGGACTCTCTTATGTTGTAAGGCCTTAAGGCCATCTTTTTATTACTCTAATAGTGGTGGATAACTTCTTGTCTTGCTTGTGTTTCCGCTGTGTTGTGCAAAGAGTTATGAGTGTGGGTAGTTATATCATCTTTTAATACTAAAGCTGTGGCGTCCGTATGTTGTGGGGCCCCGACCGGACCCATATTATACGGTCATTACAGGGGAGGTGTTACAAACACCAAGCAGACCCGCTGACCAGGCTCCCATCTAGCTGGCAGGGTTGTAGGCTCACTCGGTGGTTGGAGATGGTTTGGTTTGGAGAGGAGACCACCTCTAACCGAGCAGGTCTGCGGTTGGTTCAATCGGTTGGGGAACCACTATAAATCCTCGTGTCTTCTGTTGTCACCGAGGAGGTCTGCGGTTGGTTCAATCGCCGCACGGACAGCTGATGACAGAAGGAAATTATTGGTTCTCTTGTAATCTTCAGAGTGCTTGATGTATCTTGCAGGCTGCTTCGGCGGTCAAGACGGGCTTCAACAGACTAGACAAACTTTGGCTGTCTAGACGGGGAGATGGTAGGAGCGGTCTGGAGAATGGGGCGCATGACGACGCACTTGGAATGTTGAGGGAACTGAGGGATTCACGCTAGGAGGAATGTGCGCACGATGGAATGTGACACAGAGGGATGTGCACAAAGGGGCACACACAAGGAGGAACTTGCACACGGATGGACGTGCGAACGGGGGGAACATGCGCACAGGAGGGCATACGCGCATTGGAAGAGGGACGGCGTGTAAGGAAGAACGAGCGCACGAAAGGATGTGTGCACGGGGAAGGAGAGACACGCGCAAGGGGGAGAACGCGTAAGGAGGAACGTGTGCACGAAAGGATGTGTGCACAAGGTATGAGAGACACGCGAAAGGGGGAGCGCGCGCGCATGAAAGGACGTGTGAACGGGGATGGAGAGACGCAGGCATTAAAGAACGTGCACACGTTAGAGGAGAGATGTGCGAGAGGGTGGAGCGTAGGAGGAGGAGAGAGAAAATATGTAGAAGGTAGAGAGAAAAAATTTGTAGGAGGAGAGAGAAAATCCGTAGTAGGAGGAGAGAGAAAATCCTAAGAGGATTTTCGGGGTGGAGAAAAAAGAATGAAAATGAAGGAGGAAAGAGGTCTATTTTTAGATTCCAATAGAGGAAACCCGGTAATTTCCCCCGAAAACTACCGGACGGATGAATAAGAATGCTCCGTTTAGAGCACGTGGATCACCAATTTTACGTAAATGACGAGTTAGCCCATGGGCGGTTTTGGGTTTACCGAAAAACTAACTGCTCATCTCGTGAGGGGAGGTGCGGTCGGCAAGGCCGGTGGCCACCCGGTTAAGGGCCCCTGGACGTGGTTGGGCGGCTAAATGGCCGCTCAACCTAGGCAGCAAGGAGGCCATCCAAACTGGGCAGCCAAGGTGTAACACCCCAAAAATAGTTTTGGGTTTCAGGTTGGGTGACACGGCCTGGGACACGGGCGTGTCCCAGGGCGTGTCACGCTCGGGTTGAGCAGTGGAGTGTGTTGTCAGCGAACTTGGGTCGACGGAGGGAACACGCCATGTGACACGGGCGTGACCCATCTGACACGGGCGTGTCAGTGGGCGTGTCCCCCTCTGGTCGACGAACTGTGCTCGATGATCATCGAGTAAGGTGTACACGGCTTAGGACACGGGCGTGTCCCAGGGCGTGTCCCTTGCGGGTTGCAGTGAGAAATTTGTGTTGCGGGACACGGGTGTATACAGGAGTACACGGCCTTGGACACGGGCATGTCCCAGGGCCGTGTCCCGCTCGGGTGAAATTGAGATTGTGTTGTGTGGAGTACACGGGTGGGCAACACGGGCGTGTAGGGTGTGACACGGGCGTGTCACACGACCGTGTACTGGCTGGATTTGAGTCGGTTGACTGCCGCTTAAGTGACACGGCCTGTGACACGGGCGTATCACAGGGTGTGTCAGGCCGTGTTTAGAGTATTTGTAGGCAAATCTGAGCCATTCATTTCCCTTATCTTGGATCCAAAGGCCAGGCTGCTTCCAGGTGAATCAAGGTCGGGAAATGGGATAAAAGCCCTTCCTCTTCTTTTTCTTCTTCTCCATCTCATTTCAAGAGAGAGAAAGAGAAAGGGAGAGCAAGGGAAGGAAGGGAGAAAGCAAAGCCAGTTGCTGGAGGAGCTGCGGAGTGCAGAGCGAAGATCCGAGAGCAGATTCGTGGAGGCAAAGCCGAAGCGGTGACTTCCATCCGGCTACTTCATGGCTCCAAAGCGATCTTCTAGGGTAACGATCTCATTCTTGGACATCGAAGTCCTTTCTTTATGCATGTGCGTGGAATCCTCCACCAAAAGGTGGATCCCGTAAGAGATTCCTTGGTTGAGTCTGCATCTAGAGCCGGAAGTGTGGAGTACGGCATAAGCATGCTGTGTGAAGCCCATCTCAACGGACAGTCTGGATTGGTGATGCTCATGGGTAAACCGGAGAAGACTTCGTGGATTTGACGATATGTGCTTTGTGTTTTGGATGAATGATGTTGCTTCGGAATGATTGGAGGCTTTGGTTAAGCTCCATGTGGTATGAGCATTGTGGGTGCTATTTGCTCTGCGAGAGCGGTGAAAAGCTGCGACTGATCAGGAGGGAAAGCTAACCCGCGCCAAGCTGCGGTATTGACGATTTGAGCACGGGAAAAGACTGACCTCTACCTAGTTATTTTGGGAGATCGATGGGTGGCAATGCAAATGGGGGCTGCGGTCATACCCGGCTTGCTGCACCACAGTGGTGGGTCGATCTAAATGCTCAATTTTGCTGTAGGGTTAGTACCTCTGAGTGGTTTGGGCGGAATGCTCACAGCATGCGTGTTCTGGTGACTAGGACCGCCCAACCAACAAGTGAAGAACCTCTGATCGGCGGTGTATGACTGGGATACCCGGTACACCATGAAGGTGCCCTGAGTGCACGGAGCGTCTGCTGGATACCGGCGTTTGTGATGTGATTGTGATTGCTAGATTGATAGAGATTATGATATAACAATGCATACAGGGAAAGAACCACTGCCCCGGGTAAGGGGTAGGATCGTTTTAAGTGGTCAGCTAAAGCTGACCGTTACTTTGTTTGCCGCTCTTGGGTGGATATGTGTTTGCAGGTGCTGCTGCTTGAAATGAAATGAGCGGAATGGATGGATTGCTGCTTAAGGCCCTTGAAGGCCATGCGAAGCGTGGTTAGATTTCATGTGTGGCCGGCCTGCGTGCCGATGTACGAAACTGTATTTGTGTAAAGAGAAACCTGTAAAGCCTTAAGGCCATGTGTGTGTGAGTTGTTGTATACATTCCAGTTGTTGTTATATAAATGTGGAGTTTATATAGTAGTGGACATTCATTGAGCTGAGTTCTTACAACTTAAAATGCTGCGTTAGAATGTTTTGAGTTAGGATGCGAGTAGATTTTGATTTCCACACGTAGTTCCGTCGCTTGTCTGTGACATATAGCGTGGGGCCCCGGCCGGACCCACCGTTATATGTCATATGACGAGTGAGGGCGTTACACAAGTGGCCGTCCAATTTAAGCGGCCGCGTAGAGGTCAATCGGTCGCCCGACCAGGGCGAAAAGGAAGCCGCCCTCATTGGGGGTTGCATCCGAGATCAGGCGGCCAATTATCTGGGCAAATCGGAAGGCTGCCTCAGTCGGGGGCGGCGACCGAGATCGGGCGGCCAATTCTGGGTTAATCAGGATGCCTCCCTTGTCGGGGGCGGGGGCCGAGATCAGGCGGCCAATTTGGGCCCGATCTGGGTGTATCGGGAGTCCGCACCCGTCGGGGGCGGCGGTCTAGATCGGGTGTCCAAATTGGCCGCCCGATCGAGGCAAATTAGGAGGCCGTCCCTGTTAGAGCCGGGCGGCAGCCCCGGTCGGGCAACTGCCCGTCTCCGGGGCGGCAGCGGAAGCTGCGCGGTGGTTTTGGGTACGTCGGTCGGGCTAAACGGAGAAGGCGGCGGTTAATGCGGTGACGACTTTGGCGGTTTGAAGCAGCGATAATAGGGTTTGGCGCGGCGGAGGCGATGACGGTTGGCGCGACGACGGCGATGGCAGTGTCGGTGCGGCGGCGGCGGTAGCGGTAACTCCTCGGGTGATTACGTCGGGGGAGGTTCGGATATCGGCACCTCATTCATGAGGTGCGCCTCTAAGAAGATCCCGTCAAACTAAACAATTTCTTTTTAAAATAACCTTGTTGGATTATTGAGCGGTCTATTCGAATTTGTTCAGCTTTTTTAATAATAAATATTATACGATATGGTCATATGTAATACAATTCAAAAACTACGTAAGTTGTTGGATTATTGAGCGGTGTATTTGAATTTCTTCAGCTTTTTCGATAATAAAAATTAATATACTTTACCTTGTAAGGGCCCAGCTATTCATAGTCTTATTTTCGTTAAATTATTTATAAATACATGAACTTCATGAGTTAATAATGTACATCCCACCTAATTAAGGCAAAAATAAATGAGGTTGTTCTGCAGATCAATCAGCCTTTCAGGCCTGTTCCTTCTGCTGCTCCTCCTCCCAAGTGAAGGTGATGACTCTTCCGTACATCCCCTCCGTCCTGTTCAATTCAGTTATATATATATATATATATATATATATATATATATATATATATATATATATATATATATACCAGCATCTTCGCACGGGCTACGCCCGTGCTCGATGCTCTCGTGCAGCCTTCGGCCGCATTCAGGCGGGCTTCGCCCGCCTCCGAACGGGCTTCTCCCGTGCTCGATGCGTCGTTGCGGGCTGCGCCCGCATCAAAGCGGGATGCACCCACATCAAAATGTGTGCACTCACATCAAGACGGGCAGTGCCCACAATATATACATATGAGTACTCAAAAAGACCGTAAAAAATATAAATCAATATTACAATTTTTATTTTATATAAAAAAAATATGTTTTGTCATAAAAACATTAATTTCACACAATCTTTCTTTCTCTCTTCTTTTTCTCTCTTTCTCATCTCTCTCTTTTTCTCTCTCCCTCTCTCTCCTTCCCCTTTCTCCTCTCCCTTCCGCCATCTCTCTTCCTTTCTCTCTCCCTCTCTCTCCTCCCCTCTCTCTTTCTCTCTCTCTCCCTCCTCTCTCTCTCTCCCAACTCTCTCCCTCATCTCATGCTCTCTCTCATGATCCAATGGATCTTGTTTGATCTATGGTGTGCCTCCAAATATCTATATTGCTTTATATAATAAGATATATATATATATATATATATATATATATATATATGGAGATATACTGTACGGGCAATCCTAAGGTACGGGCGTACGGGCAAGAGAATTTGGGGGTCAAGATGATCTCAAAACTAAAAGTGATCAACATGAAAGTTGTAGATCTCGGCGAGACGAACAACTTTCGTGTTGATCGCTTTTTGATTTGAAGCCGTCTTGGACCTCGGTTTGGGCCCCGAAATCGGGGGCGGCGGAACTGCTACAGTAAACCGTTCCGCCACCCGCCCCCCCCCCCCCCGATTTCGGGGCCCAAATCGAGGTCCAAGACGGCTCCAAATCAAAAAGTGGTCAACATGAAAGTTGCTCGTCTCGCCGAGGTCTACAACTTTCATGCCGATCACTTTTCGTTTTGAGATCATCTTGACCCTCAAATTCTCTTGCTCATACGATCCGCACCTTAAGATTGCCCGTATATTATAGATATATATAGTGGATGTTAGCGGGCTGCTAAAACTGCAGAAAACGCAAACAGAGCGTAATACCGAAAATACACCTAGTAAAATGTTTTTTTAGAAAAAATGGTTAACATGAAAGTTGTAGATCTCGACGAGATCTACAACTTTCTGTTGATCACTTTTTCTAGAAATGCATTTTACTAGGTGTATTTTCAAATGGCGCGGAACCGGGCGGAACTATTGCGGATCCGCAATAGTTCCGCCCGGTTACGCGCCTTTTGAGAATACTCCTACTTCCGTGCATTTTCAGGAAACGTGTTCAACATGAAAGTTGTAGATCTCGCCGAGATCTACAACTTTCATGTTGACCACTTTTTCTAAAAATGCAATTTACTATGTGTATTTGCAGTATTACGCTCTGTTGCGTTTTCTGCACTTTTAGCAGCCCGCTAATATCCGCTAAACCATATATATATATATATCTTTACCACTATAAAGTAAGTATAAACTTATGAGTTCGAAATTGCAATAGTCATCCGATTATGGTTTGATAATTTTGCTGTCGTCCGATCAAGCGATCATACTGCACCATCTCTCCACATTTTAATAGGTCTCCTAAACCTACTAACTAGGTTATGTAAAATTACATTTTGCCCATATATACTTCTAAAAATAAGGGAAGGCTGACTGTAAAACAGAGCGGGCGGACTCTACACCGACAACACGCTCTGGCCGGCCCAACGCTTTGAATGACACGCTCTGGCCGGCCCAACTCAGCACAAGAAAACCCAGTTTGATCACGAAAAACAATTCGAAGGTGTTATACTGCATATGTCTTATAAACACACAGCTTAGCTTTTGAACTCACTGTGTGGGACTAAAGGGAGGCCTGCTTCACGTTTCAACTTTCAATAAATTAATTTATTCAATATTAAAGGCGGTACTAATGTAAAATTAATTTATTATTTAATATTAAAGGAAGGCGGAGCGTGCCTGGACGGGCCACCATACGTCTGCTTTTTATTTTATTCAATACTTTTAAATTTTTAATTATATATATAATTTATTTATATTTTAATTACAATTTATTTATATTTTTAATGAATGAATGTTTTGAATATTAATTACTATTTAATTAACAGTACAATTTAATTAATTACTCTTTTGATTATTAAATTTAATTTTAAAATTTAAAAGCGTGCTGGGGGCGGGGCGTAGCCCGGGTACTTTCGTACGGTGTCGGGGGCGGTTGGATCACGTTGGGGGAGGGGTACTATCGCGCGTGGCTACGTGGGCGGGCGAAGCCCGCCGTCGCCGGACGGGTACTGTCGCGCTTGACCATAGGGGCGGAGCCCCATGTCGGGCACTGTGGCAGGGGCGGGCAAAGCCCGTCGTCGTCGGCCGGGTACTATGACGCGTGGTCGTCGAGTCGGAGGCCCGTGCATGTCACTTGTATATATATATATATATATATATATATATATATATATATATATATATATATATATATATATATATATATATATATATATATATATATACGATTGCCTGACACGGGGCACCGCACCTATGCCCATGTGCGACAGTACCCGACCGGCGACAACGGGTTTCGCCCGCCCCATTAAGGCGGGTTACGCTCGCAACATATACATATGAGTACTCAAAATGACCGTAAAAAATATACATAAATATTACAATTTTTATTTTGTAAAACAATATGCGTCTTGATCTAAAAATATTAATTTTGACTTTAATAAAGTTGATTAATTTAATGTCATCATCTCAAAAATACCACTGATATGCCTAATGACAACATTCCTTGAATAGACCGTTGACATGCCTAATGACAACCTACCATAGTAGGTGTAGGAACTCTACTAAAAAACTTTTTGAGTTTAAATAGATTTTCATCATTACTTCTAATTTTTTGATAGTGTAACTACTTGAATTGACATTATATTTTAATTTCTTTGACATAAATTATAATATATGTCAAGTCATTAAAATATAAAAATGAAAGCATAATTGGTATTTTTGAATGTTTCACCAAAGACAACTTTTCCCTTATAATAGTGAAAGATATATATATACACACACACGTGCGATTGGCAGGCACGGGCCTCCGGCCCGATGGCCACGCGCCACAGTACCTGGCCTGCGGCGGCGGGCTCCGCCCCCGGTCGATGTGGCACCTTTTTTGTAATTAAAATTTTTCTTTTTTAATTAATTTAAATGTTATATATATATATATATCTATTTTATATATTTTTATATTAATTTTAATTTACATTTTTAATATATGTTTGGGCCTCACGGCCGTCATGGCCACCGCCGGCGGTGGCCCCGCCGGAGCGCCACCGGAATATCGCCGGCAGGTTTGTCCGCTCCCTGCGAACCTGCTGGGGGTCACCGGTCAGGCCGCTGGTGGCTCCGCCGTCGGCAGTGGAGAAGGGCGCACATTTTTTTGTTTGGGGGGGAGGGGGGTTCTCCTGGTCGGGTTTTAGGAGAGGGAAGATTTTAGGATTTTTGCGTTTTTTTATTTGCAAACCTATTTCGATATTTGCAGTCCAAGATCCAACGGTTCTGGATTAAACACTCAAATCCGACGACCACTTATTTTCCTTTTATTTTCAAACTCACGCTATTGGTAAACCAACATATATATATATATATATATATATATATATATATATATATATATATATATATATATATATATATATATATATATATATATATATATATATATATATATATATTCTAGTGCCCAACACGGGGCTCCACCCCTATGGTCATGGGCGACAGTACCCGACCGACGACGACGAGTTTCGTCCGCCCCATCAAGGCGGGTTTCACCCACAACGTATACATATGAGCACTCAAAATGATCGTAAAATATATATATATATATATATATATACAAGTGACAGGCACGGGCCTTCGGCCCTCGGCACATTCGGCCGGGGTGCGACAATCGGCGGGGTGCGACATTCGGCGGGGTGCGACATTCGGCGGGGTGCGACATTCGGCGGGGTGCGACATTCGGCGGGGTGCGACATTCGACGGGGGTGCGACATTTGTCGGTGGTGCGACATTTGTCGTGGGGACGACATTTGTCGTGGGCGGCGACATTTGTCGTGGGCGATTACATTTGTCGTGGGGGCGACATTTGTCGTGAGGGGCGACATTTGTCGTGAGAGCGACATTTGTCGTGGGAGTGACAGACACGGGCCTCCCGCCCTCGGGCCCCGCGCGACAGTACCCAATCGCGGCGGCGGGCTTCGCCCGCCCCCGGCGGGCTTCGCACCTATGCAATATGATATAGTATATATTTATATAATATATTATAAATATATATAATATATAAATATATATTAGTAATGAGAGCAACTGACAACTGATAGGGTGTAATGAGAGCACTTGACATGATGTTTTTTGGACATTGTGCCGCATAATTGTCTGCTATCAGCTTTATTTTGGAGGTGACTTTAGAGTGCAATTACATAATATATTATAAATATATATAATATATAAATATATATTAGTAATGAGAGCAATTGACAGCTGATAGGGTGTAATGAGAGCACTTGACATGATGTTTTTTGGATATTGTGCCTCATAATTGCCTGCTATCAGCTTTATTTTGGAGGTGACTTTATGGTGCAATTACATAAGTAACCTTTATTTTCAAATGTATTTGAATATTTCTTGAATTTATGTTAGTCTTAAAGTAAAAAGATTGAGGGTATATTAGGCTTTATGAATGTTGCACCAAAGGGAAGTTTTCCTTTATAAAATAGATATAGATATATATATATATATATATATATATATATATATATATATATATATATATATATATATATATATATATATAACAATTTTTATTTTGTAAAACAATATACGTTTTGATCTAAAAATATTAATTTTGACTTTAATAAAATTGATTGATTTAATGTCATCACCTCGAAAATACCACTGATATGCCTAATGACAACCTTCCTTGAATAGACCGCTGACATGCCTAATGACAACCTACCATACTAGGTGTAGGAGCTCTACTAAATTTTTTTTTGAATTTAAATAAATTTTCATCATTACTTCTAATTTTTTGATAGTGTAATTAATTGAATGAATATTTTATTTTAATTTCTTTGAAATAGATTATAATAAATGTCAAGTCATTAAAATATAAAAATAAGGACATAATTGATATTTTTGAATGTTTCACCAAAGACAACTTTTCTCTTATAATAGTGAAAGATATATATATATATATATATATATATATATATATATATATATATATATATATATAGTAGATATAATATGCAGGCAACACTTATGTGCGGGCGTACGGACAACGAAAAAAGGGGGTCAAGATGACTTCAAATCGAAAAGTGATCAACATGAAAGTTGTAGATATCGTCGATACGAACAACTTTCATGTTGAAGAAGGAGTAATGGTTTGTAGCCTGCATGCTTTCATGCATTTATATATACCGAGTACTAATGGTTTGTTTTCTTAAGGAGTACTGGTGAAGCACAACAACAAAATGTCGAAAAAGGAGGACTGTGTTACGAAAGTCGTAAAATTCCCGCA
Organism: Platanthera guangdongensis; assembly: GCA_039583875.1. Taxonomy (NCBI): domain Eukaryota; kingdom Viridiplantae; phylum Streptophyta; class Magnoliopsida; order Asparagales; family Orchidaceae; genus Platanthera; species Platanthera guangdongensis. The sequence continues at coordinate 183,006,777 of CM077156.1, forward strand.
ACATGGTTTTGATTGCACTGCATGGCGCTGCCAAAATGAATGTTATGTCCGAATTATGAGTGATCAATTCTTCTTGCAGCGCTTTCGGTGCATTAGATTTTTGTGGACTGATTCGGGACGCTGTCTCTGTTGGATTTGCGCTCATACGGAAAATTCTTTTTCCGCCAACCCCAAGTTCTGGAGCAAAAGACCGAGGCCTTATCTTCCTCGGATACGTTCACCAGCATATGGTATGTAAGACTAACTCAACATGTGCAGCCATGGGGTTGAGGACGAAGAAGCATCGAGTTGGTGTGCCCAGACCTTTTATGTATGTTTGCACTTTACAGTGTGCTAGCTAACACTTTGTTCTGTTCTATTTTATTTCAATAAGTGGGAAGCATAATATATAATTTGTGCCCACAAACTATATATGCTTACTACTAAATAATAAATAGTTTGGGTGCATGTGCATGTGATTAATTGTTTATTTGCTATTTACTTTTTTTCACTTTCTTCTTAATTTGTTTATTTGTTATTTAATTTGTTCTTTTCTATTACTTTTTTTCACTGTCTTTTTAATTTGTTTATTTGCTATTTAATTTGTTTATTTGCAATTTAATTACAATCTAAAGTGATGTTGGATTCTCCTCGGAATGACATATGCATAAAATAGAGTCATTATTCAAAAAATTTCATAAAATTTTGACCGTGCTTCACTTTTGCACAAATTAAACTTCATGGGTGACTTTATTGAAATCTTATGATCGCATAAAGAATCATCCCTATTATTATATAGACTTGCGGAGAGTAATATTTAGAAAATTCCTAAAATATATATCAGCTTATTATAGAACTTTTATTTTTTTTTTGCTCGGTGGCCACTAGTGCCTAACACTTTTTCCTGTCATATGCGCCAACTTTGTTGAGGAGAAATTTTACTTTATAATGTTGATGATCTATATGAAATATTTTAAATAATTTTATTGATCATCATCATTAATTATATAATATACGTATTTTCCTTCTTAGAGCCCGACTATTCAGTTTTATTTTTTGATCCAAAATTTTCGAGTCATTAATCAAAAGTTTTCAAAGAGTTTTGACCTAGCTTCACTTTTGCACAAATCAACCTTTCTGGGTGATTTTTTAGAAATCTGTTGATCAGATCGAAGAATTATCGCACTATTATATAGACTTGCAGTCTACTATTCAGAAAATTCCTAAAAATATCAGCTTATCATAAAGCTTTTATTTTTTGCTCAGTGATTACTACGTACTACCTAACGCCTTTTCCTATGATCAAATCAGTCAACTTTGATCAAGGAAAATTTTACTTTATAATGTTAATAATCTATGTGAATTATGATTTTAAGTAATTTTATTCATCATCATTGATGGGTCCCCCCTAAAGAGTCCCAAGTCAAATCGGTAGGGCTTAGACCAAAACACTTAAGCAATACAACTTGGTCAAAGTAAACCCTAGAATGGGTCCCCATGTGGGTGAAGGTCAAACTAGTTCCAAGTCGTCGAGTGACGAGTCAATGTTGGGGTATTTGAGTAATATTGGTATGTGCGAGCTTTTTAGTGCACCATAAAGCTTGATTTGACCAATGTTGACCAGATGACGTCGGAATTGAGCGCAATGAATTACGTTGGTCTCTTATTCACCATACGAGTCCAATGCACCTGGCTAGGGTCAATTCCAAGTTCACATGCTCAGTATACTAAAATGACATCGCCGTGACGTTCAACAATACTCAAAATGATGGTCATATTCTTCATATGACCTCGGATCAAAATGAAACGAGTTCTGTTGAACTCGTATTGATTATATGAGTCTAATGCAACTGATAAAACTCAAATCGGGGCGCGTATGCTCAATATACAAAAACGACATCGTTGTGATGCACTACTTCAAATTGTCATATTCTCCATCTGTTCTCGAATTGGAATGAAAGGAATTTTGTTGCACTCGTATTGACTATATGAGCCCAATGCAATTAACGAAACAAATTTTGGAGCACGTGTGCTCAATATATAAAAACGATGTCATCGTGACGCACTACTCAAAATGGTTGTATTCTCCATATGACCTCATATTGGAACGAAACGAGCTCTGTTGCACTCTTATTGACTATATGAGTTTAATATAACTGACAGAACTCAATTCAGAGCACATATATATGTTTAATATACAAAATGGCATCATCGTGACGCGCTACTCAAAAATGATCGTATTCTCTCTATGACCTCGGATTTGAATGAAATTAATTCTGTCGTACTCATATTGACTATACGAGTCTAATGCAACTGACAGGACTCAAATCAAAACATGTATGCTCAATATCCAAAGTCTAGGTTACCTCCTAATTTTTAGGGTACCTTACAGGTGATCAGATTACTTTTATTTGGTCAACTAGGGTTCTAGTGGCCCAATAAAATTCGGGATGTTACACGCAGTCCCCCTCTGGAGCATGCATTCGATGCTCCAAGGAGTGCATGCAAGGAAAAGGGTCTTTCTCATCTAAAGCCCTCTCCCCTAGAGCTCGCGAAGAAAGAATCCATATTTCAGTAGCACCACTGTCATGCGGCTTTTAGCTCGACAACAGTGGAGGGGTCGCCCAGGACTAGGGCTGATATCAAGTCGATTTCGATCGATTCCAACCTGGCTCGAAATTAAAATTTTTGACACAGCGGTAGCATCTGTAAAGTGAAAGTTTGAAAGACTGAAAGAGACAACACAGTGCGAGTGGTGACAAGTTAACAAAATCGATGCATCGAGAGCTCCGACTTTCGAGCTTCTCTGCGTAGCCGTCCCTGTCTCTGCATTATAAAAAGGAAGATTTTAAAAATAATATTTTTGATTAAATTTTAAAACTGAGTCGGCTCGAATCATTAGTCGAGCGATTCATAATAGGCTCAAAATCGACTCGAAATCATTTTTATTCGATTCAATTTGATTTGATTATTTTTTTTTAGATTTCAAACCGAATAAAATTCGAGCGATTTTCAAGCGACTATCGATTTTCGATTATTATGCTCACCCCTACCCAGGAAGTGACAATCATATCGGGGGAGGGCGGTGCCAAGTAAATCCTTGCATCATCCTACTCATCAATTATTCGAAACCTCAGTTTAATTTGAGAAGGTGGGCGAGAGGTTAAAGCTAGTACAAAACAAGATAAAGGAAGAAGCGGGTACATTAACTTACCATGCGATGTCTCGACATCCTTCCCCTAGCGGTGGGTAGAGGGCTCGTGGTGACGGCTGGGGGTAGTTTTGGTGTCCCGCCAAATGGGTTAGTGAGGGGGAGTACTAGGTACTTCCCTGAACCCACACGCTGGAGAGCTTAGTCAGGGCCCAGCACTATAAGGGGAACGGTGAGGTTAGGAGCATTACTCAATGAGGTGATAACTGTGATGGTGAGCTCTAGTGCATGGTCTCGAGTAGGCGACTTCAGTGGCGGTGGTGTCCCGGCGAGGTCAATATAAGGGGGAATTGCGAATTAAAACATGTGGTAAATGGTGCTCAAAAAGCGCGAGTCGAGCGCGAGGAAATGGTTAGTTACTTATCGGTCACCAAGGGGCGAGTGTTAGGGTTCATCTGGGTACTCGATATGTCCTAGTTACTTCTATCGTGGCTGACAGGATAGTGGTAGGCGTCGTGGTGACCTCAGTATGGGAGGGACTAGTACTGCGGAGGTCTAAGTTAGAATCTCATTGACCTGCTCTTGCGGATCTCAATGATTATTCATAACGAAGGGCGAGCTAATATGGCTGCTCGAGGGACTCCGAGCTATGATAAACTACCTTAGTATGAATGTCAGATAAAAACCTTGACTGAAACCTAGTAGTTGTCATGATTAGGTTACATGTATGCTCAATATCCAAAGTCTAGGTTACCTCCTAATTTTTAGGGTACCTTACAGGTGATCAAATTAATTTTATTTGGTCAACTAGGGTTCTAGTGGCCCAATAAAAGTTGGCATGTTACACGCAGTCCCCCTCCAGAGCATGCATTCGATGCTCCAAGGAGTGCATGCGAGGAAAAGGGTCTTTCTCGTCTGAAGCCCTCTCCTCCTAGAGCTCGCGAAGAAAGAGTTCATATTTTAGTTAGCACCACTGCCATATGGCTTTTCAGCTTGGCGACAGTAGAGGGGTCGCCCAGGAATGGAGCTGATATCGAGTCGATTTCGATCGATTCCAACCTGTCTCGAAATCAAAATTTTCGACACAACGGTAATATCTGTAAAGTGAATGTCTGAAAGACTGAAAGAGACAACACAGTGCGAGTTGTGACAAGTTAACAAAACCGATACACCGAGAGGTCCGACATCCGAGCTTCTCTGTGTCAGCCGTCTGTCTCTACTTTTGAAAGAAAGGAAGATTTTAAAAATAATATTTTTGATTAAATTTTAAAACCGAGCCGTCTCGAATCGTTAATCTAGTGATTCATATTAGGCTCAAAATCGACTCGCAATTGATTTAGAGTCAATTTTTATCCAATTCCATTTGATTTGATTATTTTATTTTGATTCCAAACCGAATAAAAACTCGAGCGATTTCGAGTGAATATCGATTTTTGATTATTATGCTCACCCTACCCAGGAAGTCATCAATCATATCTGGGGAGGGCGGCGCCAAGTAAATCCTTGCATCATCCTACTCATCAATTATTCGAAACCTCAGTTTAATTTGAGAAGGTGGGCGAAAGGTTAGAGCTAGTACAAAATAGGATAAAGGAAGAAGGGAGTACATTAACTTTCCGTCCGATGTCTCGGCATCCTTCCCTTAGCGGTGGGTAGAGGGCTCGTGTTGACGACTGGGGGAGACTTGGTGTCCCGCCAAATGGGTTAGTGAGGGGGAGTACTAGGGACTTCCCTGAACCCACACGCTAGAGAGCTTAGTCAGGGCCCTGCACTATAAGGGGAACGATGAGTTTAGAAGCATTACTCAATGAGGCGATAACTGTGCTGGTGTGCTCCAGTGCATGGTCTCAAGTAGACGACTTCGGTGGCGGTGGTGTCTCGATGAGGTCAATATAAGGGGGAATTGTAAATTATAACATGTGGTAAATGGTGCTCAAAAAGCGCAAGTCGAGCGCGAGGAAATGGTTAGTTACTTATCGGGCACCAAGGGGCGAGTGTTATGGTTCATCTGGGTACTCGATCTATCTTAGTTACTTCTATAATGGCTGACAAGATAGTGGTAGGCATCATGGTAACCTCAGTATGGGAGGGACTGGTACTGCGGAGGTCAAAGTGAGAATCCCATAGACCCGCTCTTGCGGATCTCAATGATTGTTCATAACGAAGGGCGAGCTAATATGTATGCTCGAGGGACTCCGAGCTATGATAAACTACCTTAGTATGAATGTCAGATCAAAACCTTGACCGAAACCTGGTAGTGGTCATGGCTGGGTCATCTCGGTTTTTGCTCCTCACAACTAACTCATCAAAGCGATCTCTGTACTCAGCAACAAATATGGATCCTTGCTGAAGGGAAAATAATTGTTCGAGCAAGCGACTCTGATACGACAAAGGCAGATACATCTGACACAATGTACACTTCATGTCCACCCAACTAGTGATGCGACGAAGATAGTGTCGCTCGTGGGTCCTCTCAACACTAGCCCAATATGCCCTCGCCTGATCTAGGTCTAAGTTTTGCAAACCTGACGTGACGCTTACCAAATATCTCAAAATGATCAAGATAATACTTCATATCCACGAGCCAATAACTGAACGACTTGAGACTCGATGAACCGTCAAAGGAAGGGGCAATTATACAAAACTGACTCTCAAGATCTCTCTTGGAATGACGATCCTCATAATAATCATTCCTAAGGTAACCGAGTCGTGTCAAAGGATCAACACGATCCGCTCCCGTGTACGGATATGTATGACAACAATAATCATATTTATTGTCTCTAGTACTGTAGTGAGGTCGTGTCGATGGGTCAACATGATCTCTAAAAGTGGCTTGTTGTGATCGAGAATAATCGTCGTACTATTGTGAGGATCTCCCTGACGGGGCTGTGTGAGAGCGAGTGCAAGTGGACTCGAGACCTCCAAAATATGGATAGAAATAATTGTGATACCAAGACATGATGAAAAAACCTAACAACTCGGTATCAAAAAGTGCGCGCAACCTCGCTGCGTGAAACCACCCTCTGATACCAATTGAAGCAGGGCAAATCTATAAGCGGCGGGAAATCTGCGACCTAACCCTACATGTTATGTAAATCTGATAGTAAGATCACATATTAGATAATAAAGTTCAAACATCGCTTGCAGTTAATTCACAACAAGGCAAAATAATTTACTACGACAAAGCAAGCTTAGGTTTTTCTACGCGTGGAGAGCCAAGGCAAGAGCGCTGCGAATAAATCCTGCAAATCACGGTAATTTTCTAACAAACCACCACACTACAAGATATCCAAACTAATATAGTGATCCAATCCAATATAAATATGCTGAAAATAATAATCAAGTATAATGAATTCTCACCAAATAGTGGGCTGACCAAGACACTAAAGAATCTAGAGCTAGAGATACGTGGATGGCGATTCGAGGTGGAACCAGAGGCGAGGAAAATGGTGTGGGTGGTTGTCCTCGACGGCAGAGGGTGGAATCAGACTGAAAATGGATAGATCTGTCCACGTATGGAGAGAGCCGGGCGGGGAAGGGTAGATCTGACAATATGAGATTATATCCGAGCAGAAAACTCCAGATCGGGGCTGATCCAGGAGGAGGGATTTTGATGGTGGTTCTACTGAAGGAAGGGCAGTAAGGGGCTTGAAACAGGCGGCTGGAGTATTGGCTAGCTATTAGGAGGATTTTGGAGGGGGCGGCGATGGCATGGGAGGGAAAAGTTAGGCGTCAGTGGCTTGCTGGGAGGGCAAAGCGGCCGACAGGTTGATTGGGGAGGGGTAAACTAAAAGCTAGAAATAGTTAATTTCATTAAATAGTAGATAGTGTAGGATTCAAAAATTCTGGATAGCAAAATGCTCCTGTGTTTGGAGGAATTGGCTGGCTATGGAGAGGGTTTGTGATGGGAAAAGAGGGCTAGGGTTAGGGGGTACCATGGGGTAAGAGATATAAGCTAGGGTTCCACGAAGTCGGCACCGTGGAGGGATCGCCGGATTTCGGGATTTCTCTTCTCCAAAATTTGCAATGCTTAAACCAGCCCCCTATCACATCTATTTATAATAAAATAAGGATTAGGGTATCACACATCGACGACTATGATTGCTGGAGGTGAGGCTACCCAAATACATAAAAATAGATGCAAACATAGTAAAATAATATATCAAATCAATTCACAACGCGAATCCGGACACATCTGTGAAGTATGATTGTCGATCCGGGCACGTCATATATGGTAAGTCGTCAAATCAGCCCCGAACGAGCCCAAAACTCATCCTCTTCTATGTTACACATCAATCTCCACGGCTTGAAAGAATTCATCTCTCGATGAATTGGGGTCAGAATTCTCTCGATGGATGACAAGTACAACTCAAAGAGGTCTATCGGAAGTAGTCCAAGTGTCATCGATGAAAAAGTTTCCTCGCAAATCAACTCCTCCTGACTGAAAAGATGTCATCTCCGGTGAATGGAGACGGTTGTGCTGAAGTCAAAGTTCTGTGGCGGATCGATCAAGCTCTGATGCAACTATCCACGCATCCTTAACATCTGTAGTAGGAGTGTACTGACGGAGCCCGATCTTCATGATGCTCTCAACGCTCAACTCACAAGTGGTGGATCCCGATGCAATCAGCGACGCCGTATGTAGAACCAAAGAAGACGAGTTCCCACGTGGATGGGTGTCAGAAGGTGATGAGTAGTGGTGGACATCATACATATGTGGGCTTTGAAGGTGGTAAGACAACGGAAATGGAGGTGTGAGAGGCTGGAAGTCCCCAATACTTGGGTCCACATACTAGCGAGGCTCGTAGTACGATGTCATATCTTCAACACTAAATACCAGGTGGATACCTATATTTACAAGGACATCAATATCATATGTGTTTGCTTTGATCCGTCTCATGATTATATAGGGATCCATTTGCCTAACGCTCAAACTTTTATCAAGCCTCACGCGATGTAAGACCCCCTTTTTTCTTTTTAAAACCACGGGGTCTTAGGCCCAGAACAACCGTTTTGCGGTGACACCTTCATGCCCGGGAAGGTCATCACTACAAAGCGCCGATCCTGTCGGCCAAAATGATCACAAAAAAGTAGCAAATGAATAATAGACATGTTTACAGAAATCACATATATAGTAAATAATTCTCCACGAAGGGAGAGTCCACAGTAATAATAATAAAGGAAGTACTGAAAATGGGGCTCATGCCCGATACATCAATATCCTCACTACATATCACTCATGCGGAAGCAAAACTAAACAATCTACTAATGATCGGGACTCATAGTCCCAGCTGTCTGAACACCGGTGCTAGACTGTCCCATCTCTAAGCGTGCCATACTCTGGGGCTGCATCTCCAAGTTCGGCTTCACGATCCCCTAAAATAATGTGGTTCGAAAACCATTAGTCTAAAAGACTAAGTCCTATCATCCCCTACTCCTCCCCCCATGGCTCCTAGGCACCGGGTGGACAGGAGGAAAGGGAGGCTCTGAAAGTGGAGAATGAACAAAAAGCAGGTGACGGCGGCGGAACTAATCTAGCAGTTTTATGTAAACATGTAGTAGTAACAAAAGTATGTAGAGTAAGCATAAGTATACGAAAGCAAAATACGAAACATGTAACCTTAACTTATAAGAATGCCCATACAGACTTATAAGCTAAGGGATCTTCTGCAAGGCGCCCATTGTATAAAAAGTCTCATACCAATTTATACGATGGGGTGTCGGTTTACAAGCAAGCAATATTTATATCCAAGTATAATAACCTTAACTTATAAGCACGCTCACGCAAGCTTATAAACTAAGGGGTCGTTTTGCAGGGCCAATTGTATAAAGCGTCTCATACCACTTTATATAATAGGTGTCAGGGTTAAATGCAATGGATATGCTATGACATGCAAGTATGCTATGATATGAATCATGCAAGTGCAACACAGCCACTCGACTCTGTGCACACAGACCTTTAGCTCCCCCTTTCTGGAGCCGAACCTCCCAGGATACCTCCGTAGTGGCAAACGGAAGCGGTGGGTTGGGCATCGTCCTCCTATAAACCAGTAATTGCACTACCAATCAAACCTATCGTACGCCTCAACGCTAGTGCACTAAGTGGAGCTCTTGCGTACTCTTTGTAACACCCCAAAAGTAATTTTGGGTTTCAGGTTGGGTGACACGGCCTGGGACACGGGCGTGTCCCAGGGTGTGTCCACCTCGGGTTGAGTTGTTGGGTGTGCAGTCAACGAATTTCGGTCGACGATCGTCGAGTGCAGAGTACACGGCCGGGGACACGGGCGTGTCCCAGGGCGTGTCTTTTGTGAGTTGTAGCGAGGAATTCGTGGGTTGAGAGACACGGGTGTGTCCTGGTGGACACGGCTTGGGACACGGGCATGTCCCAAGGCCGTGTCCCTCTCGGGTAAGGTGATATTCTGCTGTGTGAAGTACACGGGTGTTGGACACGGGGGTGTCGGGCATGACACGCGCGTGTCATACGGGCGTGTACTAGTTGGATTGAGTTGGTTGACTGCCGCTTATGTGACACGGCCTGTGACACGGGCGTGTCACAGGACATGTCAGGCCGTGTTCAGAGTATTATTGGGTAAATTCGAGCCACTCGTTTCCCTAATCTTGGATCCAGTGGTTCAGCCTCCTTCCATGTGGCTACAGGCCGAGAATGGGGATAAATCCCATTCATCTTCATCTCCTTCTTCTTCTTCTCATTTCAAGAGAGAGAGAAAGAGAAAGCGAGAGCAAGGGAAGGAAAGGAGGAAGGAAACCAGCTGTTGGAGGAGCTGCTAAGTGCAGAGCGAAGATCCAAGAGCGGATTCGTGAAGGCAAAGCCGAGGCGGTGACTTCCATCCGGCTACTTCATGGCGCCGAAGCGATTGTCAAGGGTAACACTCTCCTTCTTGGACATCGAAGTCCTTCTATTATGCATATGCGTGGAATCCTCCACCAAGAGGTGGATATCGTAAGTGATTCCCTGGTTGAGTTTGCATTTAGAGCCGAAAGTGTGGAATACGGCATAGACATGTTGTGTGAAGCCCATCTGAACGGGTGATGTTTATGGGTAAACCAGAGAAGACTCCGTGGATTTGATAATATGAAAGAGATATATGCTGTGATTGTATGGATGTATGGATGGTGAGTATGGATGTGAGGATGCTTTGAGAAAGCTCATAGTCATGAAGAGGGATCAATTGGTAGTACGGGAAGCGAGTACCCGGCCTGCTACACCACTAGGGTGGGTTGATCTAGATAGAAAGGGATCGATTGGTGGCATGACTAGGGAAGCGAGCACCCGACTTGCTGCACCACAAGGGTGGGTCGATCAGGAAAGAGGTGAGGGGTCGATTGGTGGTAATGCCTGGGGAGCATCGATAACCCAGCTTGCTACACCACATGATGTGGGTCGATCTGCTCTGGATGTTGTGAATGCTGTGAGGTAGTACCTCTGAGTGGTTTGGACGGGATGTCTCCAGCAAGGGACTGGTGGACTAGGATCGACCCGCCTCAACTAACAAGTGAAGAACCTCGAATTGGCGGTGTACGACTGGGATACCCAGTATACCAAGAAGGTGCCCTGAATGTACGGAGCGTCTGGTGGATACCGGCGTTTGTGATATGGTTGTGATTGCTGGATTGATAGAGATTATGGAATGGCAATTCATACAGGGAAGGAACCACTGCCTTGGGTAAGGGGTATGGTCGTTATAAGTGGTCAGCTAAAGCTGACCGTTACTTTGTTTACCGCTCTTGGGTGGATATGTGTTTGTAGGTGCTGCTGCTTGAAATGAAATGAGTGGAATGGATGGACTGCTGCTATAGGCCCTTGAAGGCCGTGCGAAGTGTTCGGATTTCATGTGTGGTCGGCCTGCGTGCCGATGTACAAAACTATATTTATGTAAAGAGAAACCTGTAAGGCCTTAAGGCCCGGTGTGTGTGAGTTGTATACATTCCTGGTGTTGATATATAAATGTGGAGTTTATATAGTAGTGGACATTCTCTGAGATGAGTTGTAAGGCCTTAAGGCCTTGTGTGCGTGAGTTGTATACATTCCTGGTGTTGATATATAAATGTGGAGTTTATATAGTAGTGGACATTCTCTGAGATGAGTTTATTTAACTTAAAATGTTGCGCTAGAATGTATTGAGTTAGGGTGCGAGTAGATTTTGATTCCCACAAGTAATTCCGCCGCTTGTCTGTGACATATGGCGTGGGGCCCCGGCCAGACCCACCGTTATATTCCATGTGACGAGTGGGGGCATTACACTATTGTCGGCTGGCACACCGGACTTTACTTGGTCAAGTGCTAAACCACACTTGCCTAGTCAACGTATTGGCGTCGGTGCATCGACTCTCCAATACCGAAGACCCACCATCTTATACTATATGCACATGCAACCTTGAGGTATAACCACCGAGCCAAAGCTCCCAGGACCATCCCATCCGTCACAAACAACAACCGAGCCAAAGCTCGCCGGGCCAACCTGCCCATCACCAAACAACTACCGAGCCAAAGCTCGTCGGGCGAACCTGCCCATCACAAACAAATACCGAGCCAAAGCTCGACGGGACAACATGCCCATCACCAAACCCACTGAGCCTACTGCCCAAGTGACCCAACCTAACATCCCGAGACATCAAGGTGAATTAAGGTGAAACCCCAGTTTTACTTGTTACTCTTGCATTTCAGTTTTACCCACAATTTAGGTTAGCTCAGGACTGCCCAAGGTATTCCCCATGAAGGGCTCTCGAGGGCACTAGGAACTACCATGGGCTGAAGCCCAAAGCTCCCTTTTGCAAGGCACTTATTTTATATTGGTTGATACCAAACTCCTAATCCCTTAGATGTTGTATTGAATCTAACCCTAGTGTATTTGACACTTCCTCCCCACAGGAAAGACGATCTTTCGTCGATCCCGAGCACCATCTAACACTAGTCAACCCAACACTCTACTCATCCTAAATCCAAATGATGAACTCATTTTTATTTATCCAACCAGCAATAAACTAACCCCAACTCACGTGCCCAAATTCATATTCCAACTTAATTTCTGCAGTTTTACTAAATGCAGACCAACCTAAGCTATATGATGTGTAAAATGGGAGGTACTCAAAATAATCATCCAGTATCCCTATAATAATTATTGGATGGCTGTCATGATATTTTTAGCCCAAACCCAGAAGATCATAATTTTCCTAATTTGTTTGATAATTTATTTAATTAATCTAGTAATCTAAAACCCCCAAAGTTTGAACATGAAGTACCAATTCTTGACAAGCAAATGCTCCATAAAATTATGATAAATACAATATGACCACTTAATATAAAATCCAGAGTCTCCAAATGTTTCAGCAAGGTTAAGGCCTCTAATTCTAATTTTAAATATAACCTATATTAATCATTTTAAGAGGCAAGTATAGCAAGAAAACCTCCAAAAATTCTGAGAAAATTCAAGGATGATTATAAATACATATAAATACTCTAGACCAAGTTTCATAATTTATCAACAAGTAATGAGCTCTAAAAAATATTGAACAAGATTCCAAGTTAATGATCTTGTGAAGTAGGTACTGCAAATATGTAACCTAAAATTCTAATAAAATTCATACGTGAGTATAATGGTCTAAAACTCCCTCTGCCTGATTTTCATGACTTTCCAATGGACAGTGACTTCAAAATAACCAACTTAAGTAGGGATAAGTCATGCTTTACAAAGGAAGTACTAAGAGTATTGATCCAAAATTCTCAATTAAATTTCCAGAGGTTCATACTACCTCTAATATCACACTACCCAAGTTTCAAGTCCATACAAGATCTTTTGACCTCATGCCCTTCACAAGACACCAAAACCCATCCTTAGGGTTTGGTCTTAGCTCCTAGGGCAAATCTATTTCAATCCACCACATCTTCCATGGGAGTGTGTTAAAAGTCATGCCAAGTCAGTGTACCCAATTTCAACCTCTGTTGAGGTGATTTGGCCACTCAAAACCCAAAGTGCACTTTTGACCTAAATACCCCTCATTAAGGCTGGGCTATGGTTTGCATGATTACAATTCAAACCATCTCCAAATGAGATGAAATTTTAACCAGAGTCTTATGATGACCCCAAGCACCATTCATCAAAATTTGGGATAGTTTCGAGGTGATTAGACCTATTAAATAATTCCTACATGGATTATTAAATTCCTACGAAAACTTCAGGAAACTTTTCTCCAAAAATTGCCAATTTTGGATATATTCTAGGTATATGTAAGAAAGATCCCCATCCACAATTTCAGGTAATTTGGATGGATTGATTGATGGGGGAACTCAAAATAGTCTCTGGTCTATCCTAGGTATAGTCCTCACCAAAATGGGTGTTGTGGTCAATCCTCTTACCCAAATTGGTTCAAATCAATTGTAAATTAAACAAGACTTCAAGGGATACAATTGTCATGTTGGCAAATTTTTCTGTAGATGGGCCTAGGTATTTTTAATATTTAATTTAAGACAGACTAGTAAACAGGACAGAAAATTCATAAATCAAAACTAAATAAAAGAAATGATCCCGCACGGATGTTAAAGCAAATCCAACGCATCCTGGTCATCTTCTTCCTCCAGCCAAGGGCCATGATTGGCCAAACCTGGAGCCTTTTCCAAGACCATTTCCCGGCCACACGACCACCTCCCTGGCTGGCCACCATCGCCACCACCTTCGTTGAGGTGGGGGCTATCACCGGGCGGCGGCACGGCCGCCGGAGGGGCTGTTTCCGGCGAACTCACAAGGTATAAAAACCATGGATTTTCTGAAATTTCTCCCACCCGATCGGGCTCAATTGAGCCCGATTTCTCTCCTAAAAGATCTAAATATCTAACCCACAAAGAGAGGAGTAGAGGAGGACCTGTGTGGGGGGTTGTAGGCGGGTCGATCTTCGAGTTGCCATGGCCGGTGGTGGAACATTTCCGTGCTCTACAACTATGCAACCAGAGTGCTCGGTTCCTTCAGGAAAATAGTGGAAATTCCTGCCCTAAGTCTAGGTAAGCTTTTAAAACATTCAAATGGGAGAGAGGATGAGTGTAACATCAATGGCCATTAATGGCCACTAAAGAGAAAATTAAGGCCATGGTGGTTTCACCTTCCCTAGGCATGAATCCATCAGAAAACCTTCCATAACTGATAGAGGGAGTGAATCTCCATCAATTGGGAGAGAAAATGAGGAGTCAATGGCATTCAATCACCATGAATGGTCATTTTCTCCCTCTTTCTCTCTCCTCCATTAAAGGGGAAAATGGAGCTTTCTCTCTCCTACCCATCAAAGCTGATTTTTATCTCTCCTCCAGCCTATTAGCACCCCACTAACTCATGTTAATAATAAAAAATGAGGTTAGCCCAAATGGGGGAAATGGGTTTGAGCTTGGATTAGCCCATTTGGGCTAATCTGACCTATTTCAAGGTTTGAGTTGACCTTGGTCAAATTGACCATTTGGGTTGACCCCAATGGGTCCTTGGTGACCCATTGGACTCCCCTAAAGTCTAGAAAGGCTTGGGTAGGGTTGGTTGGGCATCTTGGGTGTCATTTGACCCTTAGTAAGGGCACTTTGACCAAATTAGGGCTAGAGTTGACTTTGGTCAACATGACCATTTGGGTTGACCCCAAAGGGTCCTTGGTGACCCCTTGGCTTCCCCTAAGGTCTACGAAGAGTTGTGTAGGGTTAACTTTGCACTCTGAAGGTCACTTGACCCTTAGTTAGGGCATTTTGACCACTTTAGGGCTAGGGTTGGCTTGAGTCAACTTAGGCTCTAGAGTTGACCCCAATGGATCTTTGGTGACCCATTGACTTCACTCTAGGTCTGGGAAGACCTAGGTAGGGTTCTTTGGGCACATTAGGGGCACATTGCCCTTAGTTAGGGCACCTTGCCCAATTTAGGCCTAGGATGATCCTAGGTCAACTTGGCCACCCTAGGTTGACTCCCATGGACCCTTAGGGCTCTAATGGACCTTCCAATAGGTTAGTGATGTTGTGGTGTGGTCATGGAGTCATGGTGAAGCCCTAAGGTCAGCCCTGAGCTAGTAATTGGAATTCTACTATTTGCAGACCATGGTGGTTTCCACCTTTTTGTCTAAGCTCATTTCATCTTCTTGGGATTCCTAGGGTTTTGTCATGACCTAGTCATGGAAAAATCACTCTTAGGGGTCTAGTTGGAAATGGGATGTTACACGCGGAGTCTCACAACTCAGATTCTCACCATCAACTGCTCGCCTTCATGAAGTACCTGCACTTACCAATGAACATCCGCATATGATTTATAAGTTTTATTACCAATATGGATTCTTTGTCGGAGCGACTCATTACACACATGAAAATGATGAACAAATAACACAACTTGTTGAAACCGGAACCCGGCTTCCTGTGGAGCTCGCCCTTGGGGAAGGGGGTGGTCTCGCGCCTACTTCGTTCCTGCAAGAAAAAAGACAAACAAGGAGAAACAGACCCAAGGGCTCGGCAAGGAGGTCCCACCACAAACCCGGAAGATCTCAGAGCGCTTCCCCTCCTTAGCCTAAAGCCGAGCTAAGGCACCCTCAGAAAGCACTTGAAGATTTTGGGGAGAAGAGCACAGGGAAGAACCTGCTTTCTGGGGTACCCCTTGGGTCCTATTTATAGTTTTTGAAATCCGGACTGCCAATAACCAAAATAACTGACCTGAAATTACCAGAAAACCCTCGGCTGGGTCTGCCAACAGCCAAACTCCGCTGTTTTGAAGGGCTATGGGCAGACCAGCAGGGGTAAAACAGTAAAACGTACATCTGACACCCAGGCGAGCTGGGAGCTCTGGCCACCTCGGCATGCTCTGCTCGCCCGCTGCTGCCGAGCTCCACTGCGAGGGCGCGAGTTGCAGCCCGCTCGGCGAATGCCGAGCTCGGGGTCGTCGATCGACGATCTCTGGCCGATGGATGCCGAGCTCAGCCTCTCCCCTGCCGCTGCCGAGCTCGCCTGCTGCTCCTAGTCTGATCTGCTCGCCCCCTGGTGACCTTGCTCGCCGGACACGGGGTTGTACACAATCCCCGCACTTTTCGAGCTTGTCAAAAAGCTCAGAAAGAAACATCCAACCCGAAGTGTGCGGCGAGCTCTGGCTGGCGAGTTGGAGGGAATCTTCTGGTGGGGGCCACCTGCGGCTATATATATGCACCTGCTCTGCTGCCTGGCTCTTGCCATTCCCCCTGTTGCCTTGCCAAGATGCCCCTTCCTAAGGAGATTCAAGAGCGCATAGACCGAGCTCGCCAGGCTTCCGCGGCTCATGTTGCCGCGCTGACGGCGGTCCCCACGAAAGTTCCCCAAATTGATTCTGCAGAGCCGAGCTCCAAGAGGACAAAGCCATTCCCCGAGGCGGCCGAGCCCATTTTCCGCGACCTGAGGGCCACCCTGGCTCGCGAGGCCGGCTCTTCTACCCGAACTATTCCGGAGAAGGATGGGGAGGTCATCGTAGTCGGCGACGATCATGATGGCCAACCAGATGGCGAGGACACCGTGTCGCGGGTCCCCACGCCGCGAGGCGAGGTCACGTTCGCCACTTCGCGGCTCTCGGCACTAGACAGCCAACCCCGGGATCCGCCGCCCCTCTTCGGGATCCTGCCTGTGAGCTCGCAGAGGCCAACTTCACCACCGGGCTCCCCTCCTCGGCAAATTGACGCGGGAGCTGGGGAAGGTCTGGTGTCCATTCCAACCCCGGGCTTCGAGCTCATCTCGTCGGGGGCTCGCGGCCCAGGTCGCGGGAAGGACCTGAGGTTCATCCCTCCTCGCGTTTCCTTTGAACCGCCGAGCTCTTCAGGTCAGCCTTGCTCAACCCTTTGCCTCATAAGTTTTTGCTCCGCTGATATCTGCCTCTATAGCTCTTCCCAGTCAGTCGGCAGCTGAGGAGTCCTCGCGGGCAGCCCACCACTCTCCCCTCCCGTCTCCGAGCTCGCTGGACTCTTACCTGGGTCCGGAGGTGGATCAAGGCGAACTGACGAGGAGGGAGGTCAAGCTCCTCAAAAAACTGGGGTGCGGACTGCGCGAGGTGCAGGGGGTCAACGAGACACTACAGCGCGACAACGCGTGTCTTGCCGAGGAGGTGAGCCTCGTTCAAGCCGGTGAGTTGATGTCCCCCTCCCGACTCTTGGACGAGATAGACGACGGTCTCTTGGTTGCGCCAAGGAATTCTGGAAGGATCCGCGAGCTACTCCGCGCGCGGCAGCTTGGGGGGCGGGGATCGCGAGGCCGGGGTAGGTAAGTTTGCGGGCTCCTCTGCCGAGCCGACCGGCGCTCGCATCCCGGTGCCCTTCCTGCTCGCGCGCCCCGTTTTCAAGTTTGAACTTTGTACTTCTGTGATGAATAATTTTTAGAACATTCTCAATTATGATAAATAAAAAGCTGCAATGTGACTTAGCCTTGGTTGGGATGTGTCGGAAGTCGGCGAGCTGGGGTGGCGAGCTGGGGCGGCGAGCTGGGGCAGCGAGCTTCGCCGATGTGACAGCCTGCCTCAGATTTCTTTTCCTATAAATAGCCCCCCACCTCACCT
Organism: Platanthera guangdongensis; assembly: GCA_039583875.1. NCBI lineage: Eukaryota > Viridiplantae > Streptophyta > Magnoliopsida > Asparagales > Orchidaceae > Platanthera > Platanthera guangdongensis. The sequence continues at coordinate 183,024,441 of CM077156.1, forward strand.
ACCCCCGTACTGCCTTTATTGCTTTGCTTCCCTTTCTTTGCTTTCTCCCTTCCCTGCTTGCGCCGTGCTTTTCTTCTGCGATCATGGGCAAGACCAACCCGGACGCCGACGGCCGCTCCAAATGCGCGCAACACTTCGCAGACTACTGCTTCTTCGACGGCCACACCAGCGAGGAGGAGCTCGCAGAATTCAAGGCCGCGTATGTGCCGCCGGGCTTTGAGGCGCGCAGGCCGGGGCCGGGCGAGGCCATCAACACGTTCTATGAGAACGAGCTCGCATTCCCCATCTCGCACTTCGAGGTGGGGCTGCGACTTCCCTTGTGGTCGGAGATCCGGCAGATCCTGAAATACTACGGGGCCGTCCCCGCGCAGCTGAACTCCAACGCCATTGCAATGATGGTGGCGTTTGCGAGCTACCTCCGGCGGGAGCGGATCGAGTTCATCCTGACGGTGTTCAGGAAACTTTTCTCTTACAAGGCGACGACGGACGGGGTCGCCTACTTCGGCGGCTCCTTGATCAAAGTTCGCGAGATCGCGAACAAGCACCATACTTGGATGACCAAGATCGCCTTCGTCAAGGGCGATCTCGGCAACATCCCCTACTTGCCGCAACAAAAAGGCGAGGAGGTGTACCGCCCGCCGGCCGTGTCCGGCAACGACGCCGAGCTCCACAAATTCTTTCTCCACAAAGATTTCGAGGTCGCCTTCCTGCGGAGGGGCCTCGACGCGCTTCCCCCGGTTCTGCCCGGCGAAGGTATACTCTCCTCATCTTGTCGAGCTCGCTTACTCGCCGAACTCGGCACATCACCATATCTGAATTCCTAATCTTTCCAAGTTTTTTTATGCAGGGGAGCGAATAATCCCCGCGAACCCGCCGTTCGCGGGCCCGGGGCTCGACACTGACCCTCTTGCTCGCGAGAGGGCAGCGGCGGCGGCCTGCCAAGATGATGCGCCCCTCTCGCAGCCCTCCTCCGGCAAGAGGCGATCTGAGGACGCGGGGTCGAACCCGCCATCCGGCCCCAGTCAGATGAAAAAGATGCGGAGGTCCCTGATGGCTCCGCGGGGGCAACAACAACAACAACATCAGCCCAGCCCCAAGTACATCAGCTCGTCGGAAACTCCTCCCGACGCGTCACCGGGGAGCCCGCTGAAGGAGACAACCAGCAAGGGCCGAAAGGGCGGCAAGGGCCCTTCTACCTCGGCCGCGATCTCCCCTCCTCCTTCGGCGAAGAGGGCTGCCCGCGAGCGCGCGCCGTCGAAGCAGCACCCCCTCTTCAACTTCGGCGCGCGTTGGAAGGATTCCGCGGGCGAGCCTATGCTGCAGTGGGACGAGCTCGCTCATCGAGTCTCCGTCTCCACTCTGCACCCGTCATAGCACGACCGCGAGCACGCCACCGATCACACCTATGCCCTCGGCTTCGGCCTTTATGGCCGGGAGGATGCCGAGGCCTATAAGAGGATGACCCTCCGGCAGCTCGGCCATGAGGGTCTGCAGTCCCACCTGCAGACTCTGGAGCTGCACCACATGCTGGCGCGCCGCAGCTTCGCCCTCAGCCACCAGCTCGAAAAGGCCGAGCAGGCTCGCGACCTCGCCAAGGAGCAGGTCGCCGATCAGGCGAGGCGGCTTGGCATCGCGGACGGTCTTCTCGCCCAGGCCGCCGGCGGGCTGGTAAGTGTCGAGCTCCGCTCTTCTCTTTCCCTTAGAGAATTTTGTGTTGTGTTACTGCTAAACGAATTTTTTCCAGGATGCCAAGGCGGCGGGCGAGCTCCAGGCTCGCAACATTGAGCTGGGGGAGGAGGTCAGCCGGCTGCGCGCGCAACTGGCCGCGGACGCCGACGCTGCTGGGGAGCTCCAGGCTCTTAACGCCGAGCAAGGGGGGGAGATCGGCCGCCTGCGCGCACGCCTTGGCGATCTAGAGGGCGCGAATGCGAAGCTGAAGGGGGAGAACCAGCACCTCCTCGGCTAGGTGCGCCACCAGGCGGAGATCTTCTTCCCGCCGCACAACATCGACCCCACACTCCCCTACAAGAGCCCGCGTATCTTCGGCGAGGCCGACCTCGTCGAGAGACTGCGGATCAACTCAATCCAGACCGCCGAGTGCACCCTCTCAATGATGAAGGACTCTGGGGTGTTGGTGGAAGGGTGCGGGGAGATCTCTGCGCGGGACCTGATGCCGAGTCTGTTTCCGGCGACGCCGCCCAGCGAGAAGGAAGACAGCCTGGATGCAATGTTCGGGAAGAGCTTCCAGGATCCTTCGGGCGACGGCGAGGACCAGCACGGCGGAGGGGGCGAGGCCAGCGGATAGCCTTGTATATTTTTTTTCCTTTTTTGATGACTCGCCGAGGCGAGCTCTCTGTAACTTTGTAAATAATTAATGAAAGTTTTTTGATCATACCGGTGTCGTTTCCTTTCCTTACCATGCTTGTTGTGCTCTGAATGTATGAGAGTGCTTCCTCCCGCGACTTCGCAGAGACAGGCTCCGCGAGCAGTGATTATGAGAGCGTTTGCGCGAGCGAGACGCATTTTGAGGGTTCGCCGAGCCCCAAACGATTTTGTGGCGAGTTGCTCTCCGCCCTTATCGCGCCACCATTGCTCGCACTCATGCAATCCGGGTTGAGCCCGTCGAAGGAGAAATTTTTGAAGTGTAATGGGCCAAGGAGGCGGGATTCCCCGGTCCGGCTTGTCTTCCTTTGGCAAGACCCGGGCTTGCGGCCTACCCGCCAATGCCGAGCCGGAGATGACGAGCCCGAACTCGCCCATGCAGAGCCATCCAGCCCGGCCTGCCTTCCTGATTGTGCCGAGCTGGGTTTGCCGAGCCCGAGCTCGTCCCGACAGAACCTTTTCCCCTTTGCTCCCTGGCACTTAGACTTTGACCCGTATCTGACGATCTCCAGGCCGACACCATCGAGTGACCTCCAGCCCTGCCAGCTGGGTGAGAGCCTGACAGCGGGATCTGCTCGAGGCCAAGGATGACACCGAGTGACTTCCAGCCCTGCCAGCTAGGTGAGAGCCTGACAGCGGGATCTGCTCGGGGTCCGTTACTACCACCATCAAGTGACTTCCAGCCCTGCCAGCTAGTTGAGAGCCTGACAGCGGGATCTGCTCGAGGCCAAGGATGACACCGAGTGACTTCCAGCCCTGCCAGCTAGGTGAGAGCTTGACAGCGGGATCTGCTCGGGGTCCGTTACTACCACCATCGAGTGACTTCCAGCCCTGCCAGCTAGTTGAGAGCCTGACAGCGGGATCTGCTCTAGGCCAAGGATGACACCGAGTGACTTCCAGCCCTGCCAGCTAGGTGAGAGCCTGACAGCGGGATCTGCTCGGGGTCCGTTACTACCACCATCGAGTGACTTCCAGCCCTGCCAGCTAGTTGAGAGCCTGACAGCGGGATCTGCTCGAGGCCAAGGATGACACCGAGTGACTTCCAGCCCTGCCAGCTAGGTGAGAGCCTGACAGCGGGATCTGCTCGGGGTCCGTTACTACCACCATCGAGTGACTTCCAGCCCTGCCAGCTAGTTGAGAGCCTGACAGCGGGATCTGCTCGAGGTCCAGGATGACACCGAGTGACTTCCAGCCCTGCCAGCTAGGTGAGAGCCTGACAGCGGGATCTGCTCGGGGTCCGTTACTACCACCATCGAGTGACTTCCAGCCCTGCCAGCTAGATGAGAGCCTGACAGCGGGATCTGCTCGAGGTCCAGGATGACACCGAGTGACTTCCAGCCCTGCCAGCTAGGTGAGAGCCTGACAGCGGGATCTGCTCGGGGTCCGTTACACATCTCATTCTACCATGCAGGCTAGTTACAACATTATCAGAGAGCTTGAAGGAATTTATTATAATCAAAGTGCTGCTTACATGTTTCAGGGGAAAAATCGCTTGAGGTCGTCACCACTCCAGGTGAGACTCAGGGTCTCGCCCTCTACATTTTGGAGTCGGTAGCCCCCTGACCCCAAGGCTACCTTTACAATGAATGGTCCCTCCCAGCTGGGATTGAGCTTCCCTACGGATGTTGACCTCTCTGCCGCATCTACTTTCTTCAGCACCAAGTCCCCCTCCACGAACTTCTTGACCCTGACGTGCTTGTCAAAGTACTTGGCCATTCTTCTTTTTACCTCCTCCTGCCGGATAGCGGAAAGGCCTCTTACCTCTTCCACCATGTCAAGGGAAAGCCTCAGTTCCTCCTCATTCTCTGCTTGCCATTCCTCACGGCCTTCTTTTGTTGCCACGACTCGCGGTGTTTGGACTTCGAATTCAATGGGGAGCACGGCCTCGCACCCGTGGGAGAGTTTGAAGGGGGTCTCTCCTGTAGCTGTGTTGGGGGTGGTCCTCAGGGCCCAAAGAACCGCGGGAAGCTGCTCTACCCAGCTCCCTTTCAGGTTTTCCACCTTCTTTTTGAGGAGGTTGACGATGATCTTGTTTGCGGCCTCCACCTGCCCGTTACTCCTGGGGTGATGGACCGAGGCGAACCTGAGATCGATCCCAAGCTGTTCGCAGAAGCTGGTGAACTCGGCACTAGCGAACTGGGGCCCATTGTCTGTGACGATGGCCTGGGGCAGCCCATGGCGACAGATGATCTCCCCCCAAACAAAGTTCCTGATCACCTGGGAGGTCACCTTGGCCAACGCTTTCACCTCCATCCACTTTGAGAAGTAGTCAATCATCACTAGGAGGAACCTTCTCTGGCCGCTGGCTTGGGGGAACGGCCCAACTAAATCCATTCCCCAAATTGCGAAGGGCCATGGGGCCGTGATACTTCGGAGCCGCTGGGCCGGCTGCAGCTGGAGAGGGGCAAACAGTTGGCACTTATGACATCTTCTCGCGAACTCTGCCGCATCTCGGCCCAGGGTGGGCCAGAAATAACCTTGCCTGATTATTCTCCCTTCCAGGGTCTGACTCCCGGAGTGACTTCCACATTCCCCGGAGTGGACTTCCTCCAAGATCCTTCGCGCTTCTTCCTCGGTTACGCAGCGGGCTAGCATCCCTGAGAGGGTCTTCCTGTATAGCTGCCCGTCCTGGAGGAGGTAGTATGCTGACTTGTGCCTCAGCTTCTTCTTGTCCACCCCCTCCGGATACTCTCCTGTGGAGAGAAAAACTATCACTGGATCCATCCATGAAGCTTGCTGATTGATTTCCATGAGCTCTCCTTCTTCGATGGAGGGGCGGAACAGGTCGGTGATGGTGCCCCCCACCTGGGGACCATGCTTAGCCAATTGATCGGCTTGTTCATTCTCTTCCCTGGGCACGTGTCGGATGGTGAAAGTTTGAAAAGTGTCAATGACCCCCTTCACCTTGGCCAAGTACGATCGCAGGGTGGGCTCCCTTGCCTCAAACTCCCCGTTAATCTGAGAAGCCACTACCATGGAGTCAGTGAGGACCTCCACATCTGATACCCCCAGCTCCCTGGCCAGGCGTAGCCCTGCTATCACGGCCTCGTACTCGGCCTGGTTGTTGGTAATGGGAAAGTGCATCACCACCGTTTGCTCAATACGAGTCCCCTGAGGGCTTTCCAGGATCACCCCCACTCCAAGAGAATGCCTCCCTGAGGCTCCATCCACCCTCACCTTCCAAGGAGTCGGTCGGGTAAGCTCTTCCTCCGCTACCTCCACTACGTAGTCGGCTAGGAAGTCGGCCATCGTCTGAGCCTTGATTGAGAGCCGCGGGACGAAGGAGACATCGAACTCGCTCAGCTCCACCGACCACTTGGCCAGCCGGCCTGAATGCTCCACCCCCTCGAAGACGTTGTGGAGAGGGTGGTCGGTCACCACCCGGATTGAGTGTGCCTGGAAGTAAGGTCGCATCCTCCGAGCCGAGATGATTAGGGCGAACGCAAGCTTCTCCAAGATCGGATACCGGAGCTCGGCCTTCCTCAGGACCCGACTCACGTAATAAATAGGGAGCTGCCTCTTCCCTTCTTCACGAACCAAGACGGAGCTCAAGGCCTCTGCCCCGACCCCGAGATATAGGAACAGGTCCTCCCCCTCCTTCGGCCCTTGGAGCAGCGGGGCCTGTGTCAACTGCACCTTGAGGGCCTGGAACGCCTCCTCGCATTCCTTGGTCCATTCGAACCTCTGACCTCCCCTCAGTGTTTTGAAGAAGGGGGAGCACTTCTCCCCTGCCCGAGAAAGGAAGCGACTCAGCCCTGCTAGCTTCCCTGTCAATCGTTGGACCTCCTTTGTATTCCGCGGGGACCCCAGCTCCAGGATAGCCTTGACCTTGTCTGGATTCGGCTCGACCCCCGCGGGGGTGAGGAGATGCCCCAAGAACTTCCCCCGGCTGGCCCCAAAAACACACTTAAGGGGATTCAGCCGCATCTTGTATCTGCGCAGGGTGGCGAAGGTCTCCTCCAGGTCCCGGAGGTGGGAGTCCACATCCCGGCTCTTGATCATGAGGTCGTCCACGTACACCTCCAAATTCTTTCCCCTCTGCTCCTTAAAGACCCTATCCATCATTTTTTGGTAGGTGGCCCCAGCGTTCTTCAGCCCGAATGGCATCATCTTGTAGCAGTAGCAGCCGTCCCCAGTGATGAACGAGACATCCTTAATGTCCGGGGGGTGCATCCTGATCTGATGGTAACCTGAAAAGGCATCTAAAAAACTCATTACAGAAAAGCCGACGGCTGAGTCAACTAGCGCGTCGATCCGAGGCAAAGGATAACAGTCCTTAGGACAAGCTTTATTAAGTAATGAAAAATCGATACACATTCGCCAACGGCCGTCTCCTTTTTTAACCATCACGACGTTGGAGACCGAGCCGGGGTACTGAATCTCGGACACGAAGCCGGCCTTGAGAAGCTTCGCCACCTCCTCCCTGATGGGTTCCGCCAGCTTGTCCACGGTGGACCTCTTCTTCTGCTGAACGGGGCGTGCTCCCGGGTCCAGGTTGAGGCGGTGGCAAGCCACATCCGCGTCAACCCCCGGCATCTCCGCGGCGTTCCAGGAGAAGATGTCCACGTTCTTCTGGATGCACTCCAGCATCCTGCCCTGGTCCTCCGGGGTCAGCCCCCCGCTGACGCGGATCTTCTCCATCCTGCCTCCACGGGTGAGCACTTCCAGCTCCACCACTTCTTCCGCGGCCTCCAGCCTGGACTGCTCTGCCCATCCTTCAGCATCCCCTTCTTCTGGAACGGGGACCTCTACCTCCGTCGCTCCCTCTACGGCCCCCACTTCGGCCACCTCCTGATCTCCTCCTGCCGCCTCTCCTACGTGGTCCTTCACTCCTGGCTCCTCCCCTTCTGCCTCCTGCTCGGCCTACTCCATCCTCCGTCCCATCTCCTCGGCTCCCTCCTGCCAAGAGATGGTGTTCACCGCGGTGACATAACACTCCCGCGCCACCTTCGGGTCCCCCCTGACCCTGACCTGGACCCCCTCGGCGTTGAACTTCAAACACTGATGGAAAGACGAGGGGATGCAGCGGAAGGCGCTGATGAGAGGCCTCCCGAAGATGGCGCTGTAGCTGCTGGGGGCGTCCACAATGACGAACTTGCAGTTTCGGGACTGCCCCCCCAGGGTGACATGGAGGCCAACTCCTCCCTCTACTTCCTTCCTTTCTCCCGAGAACCCGAACAAGGGCCCGTCCGAGGCCAGCACCCTCTTAGCCTCCACCTTCATCGCGTCAAACGCCTTTTTGAAGACGACGTTTACGGAACTCCCGTTGTCCACGAGGATCCGGGAGACAGTGAAATTCTCGATGGCGGCCTTGATGACCAGCGCATCACAGAACGGATCCTCGTGGTCTGGCACGTCGCTCCTGGAGAAAGTGATCCTCTCCTCCGGGGGTGGGGTTTGGGACGTAGAGGCGACGCTCCGCCGGTACATGGTGTGGAGGCTTGCCTTGCGGGAAGCCTCGATCCCTACTCCCCCGTGGATCACCCCGATCCCTCCTCGGGTCCCCACATCCACCCGGTCTTCACAGCGATCCTCCTCCGCCCGAGGCAGGACCTCCTCGATCCTCACTTCCTGCCGCGCCTCCTGCTGCTGCTGCTGCCGCTCCCTGTTCCCCCTCATCTCCAAGAATTTCGGGCACGTGGCTGTTGCGTGCCCCTCTTCCTGATGGAAGTCGCAATAGGGCAGCTCCACCCTGACCTCCCTCCTTCTCCTCCTCCACACTTCTCTCCTGGCCCCCAAGGCTATGGCCATGGCCTCCTCTTGATCGGGGAGCCGGGGCCTCTGGCCCTGCCTCCAGCCTGGGGGGTGGAATTGGTCTTGCCTCCCCTGAAAGTGACCCCTTCCGAAGTTCCCCATCTGTGGCCCATGCCCCTGCCACTCTGGCCTCCAGCCTAACCGACGGTCGGGCTCCTGACGCCCCCACCCCGGCTGCTGCGGCCCTTGGAGCTGCCTCTGCTCCCTCTGCCTCGGTTCCCCTCTTCTCTCCTCTTGTGCCTTCACTCCTCTCGACTCTTTCTCTTCCTCTGTGGCCCACCTGGCCAGTTTCCTTGCAAATTCCGGGTTCGATGCCTCCCCGTCGACCTCTCTCGCCGCCCTCTCCATCAACTCCTCGTAGGAGAGGGGGGGGGAACTCTCTTCAGCTCCATCCGGAAGAAACCCTGCTGCAGGCCCAGGGTAAAGGCCATCATCAGACTATGGTCCGGCATCTCCTGGACCTGAGTAACCTCCTCCTGAAATCGGTCCACGTAACTTCCCAATGTCTCGTTCACTCCTTGCTTAATGTGGAACAAGGACTCAGACTTCTTCTTCCTCTTTTTCGAAGTAGTGAACCTTAGCATGAATCCTCGGCGCAAGTCCTCGAAGCAATAGATGGAACTAGCCGGCAGCTGGTGGAACCACTCCCTTGCCTTCTCCCGGAGAGTGATGGCGAAAAGCCGGCATTTGAATCCGTCCGACATCTGACGGATGGAGACCACGTCCTCGAACCATTGGACATGCTGGACCGGGTCTCCCTTCCCGGTGTAATAGGACATCTCGGGCTCCCTGAACCCGTCTGGAACTGGAGCTGAAGAGACCAGCTCGCTGAAAGGGCTCCCTCCCCCCACTGGGCGAGCTGGCGAGTCTTGCGAGCCCAGCTCGCCGAAGCGACCTCGGCCTGCCGAGCCGGGGAAGAGCTCGCGCCCGGGGAGCTCGCAGACTCGGCCTTCCTCGGCCACTTCCTTCCCAGCTCGCGTGCCGGGAGCGTCCTCGCCCAAGGAGGGGGCAGCCGCGATCTGGATCGCCGGAGTCGAGCACTCGGCCCGCGTGTCGAGTGCGAACTTGACCAGAGTCAACACCTCGTTTCTGAAATCTTCGAACATTCCCATCGTTGCGAGAGGTGGGGGGCGACGAGCTCGGCCTGTCGGATCCTTGTCCCGTCATTGAGCTCGCGGAAACTTTTCTGCGCTGGCCACTGTCCACGCTCACCGCACCAAAATGTTGAAACCGGAACCCGGCTTCCTATGGAGCTCGCCCTTGGGGAAGGGGGTGGTCTCGCGCCTACTTCGTTCCTACAAGAAAAAAGACAAACAAGGAGAAACAGACCCAAGGGCTCGGCAGGGAGGTCCCACCACAAACCCGGAAGATCTCAGAGCGCTTCCCCTCCTTAGCCTGAAGCCGAGCTAAGGCACCCTCAGAAAGCACTTGAAGATTTTGGGGAGAAGAGCATAGGGAAGAACCTGCTTTCTGGGGTACCCCTTGGGTCCTATTTATAGTTTTTGAAATCCGGACTGCCAATAACCAAAATAACTGACCTGAAATTACCAGAAAACCCTCGACTGTGTCTGCCAACAGCCAAACTCCGCTGTTTTGAAGGGCTATGGGCAGACCAGCAGGGGTAAAACAGTAAAACGTACCTCTGACACCCAGGCGAGCTGGGAGCTCTGGCCACCTCGGCATGCTCTGCTCGCCCGCTGCTGCCGAGCTCCACGGCGAGGGCGCGAGTTGCAGCCCGCTCGGCGAATGCCGAGCTCGGGGTCGCCGATCGACGATCTCTGGCCGACGGATGCCGAGCTCAGCCTCGCCCCTGCCGCTGCCGAGCTCGCCTGCTGCTCCCAGTTTGATCTGCTCGCCCCCTGGTGACCTTGCTCCCCGGACACGGGGTTGTACACAACTGACTCATGAAAATAATGATAAAATGACTCAACAAACTTATGCAAATGATGTCTATGACACATGACCGACACAACATGCTCTCTTTAGGAAAATCTACTAATGACTTGAAAATCTATCAAGGGAGGCCTATCAGGAGGCTCCCTCGATGGAGTGTAGAAAAACTCATCTCGTGTGTGCCGAGGGCTTAGATGACCGTGAGGGACATCTATACTCAAATACAAGCTCGTAAAGAGCCAAATGTCTCTCGGGGAATGTAGCACATCAGGGGCTCACCATGAGGTGTGTACAAAAAGTCATCATGGATAAGACAACCACCTGAGTGAAAGTCATGTACACTGACTAAAAGATGTGACTCTCGAGTATGGTGTGTATTCTCAAAAAGAAAGAGCTTGTCTGGTGGGTCAGCGGGTGGTTCATCCCAAAACTCATCGAGGGTGCGATGCATCATTAGGTAGGCCCTCAAAATATGAGTATGCGCAAACATGCTCAAGGAAGGTCCACATACGTTATGCTCCACACAAGATCAATTCTCTGGGGCAAGACTATAGATGATAGGGAAAGAGACACCAATAACTCAAAGCTCACAAACGAGCATCTTACCCAAATCGCATCCTCACCATGATGTGGCGGCTCATCAAGAGGCTCAACAGGGGGTCATTGTAAAACTCATCACTATGGTCATGATCCTCCATATGAGTACCATTGTAAGGGGTCGTTTCCCCATGAATGGGTGACATAGTCACTACGAGATCAACATCAGGCTCTTGGTTCTCAGTCCTGATGTGACTTCGGGTAATGACAATGGGAGAGCGATACAAGCCTACACTCAAGAATGGATTCATGTGCCCAGTGTCAGGAAATGGGTATATAGTTGGGGTACTAACTAACCCGATGTATGGCAGAGGAGGAGGTTTGGGTGAGGGACACAACACTACAGACTCAGTAGGCTTATCAGTCTCTCTCTCAGTCGGGGTCACTGGAGGTGGGTCAAAAACAAGAGATATGTCACTCATTAGGCTCAGCACCTCACTGGGATAAGAGTAATTCGCATCAGGCATCACTTCTATCTTGACTCGTACTGCGGAGGTCAAAGTGAGAATCTCATTGACCAGCTCTTGTGGATCTCAATGATTGTTCATAACGAAGGGCGAGATGATATGTCTGCTTGAGGGAATCTGAGCTATGATAAACTACCTTAATATGAGTGTCGGATCGAAGCCCAGACTGAAATTTGGTAGTGGTAATGGCTAGGTCCTCTCAGATATCGCTCCTCACAACTAACTCATCAAAGTGATCCCTGTACTCAGCAACAAACATGGATCCTTGCAGAAGAGAAAATAGTTGGATAAGCAAATGACTCCGATAAGATGAAGGCAGATGCCTCTAACACAATGTACGCTTCATGTCCACCCAACTAATTATGCGACAAATATGGTCTCGCTCGTAGTTCCTCTCAATGCTAACCTAATATGCCCTCACCTGATCTAGAAGTCTAAGTTTCGCAAATTTGACACGACGCTCACCGAATATCTCAAAATAATTAAGATAAACTTCATATCCACGAGCCAATAACTAAACGACTTGAGGCTCGATGAACCGTCAAAATAAGGGGCAACTATAAGAAACTGAATCTCAAGATATCTCTCGGAATGACAATCCTCATAATAATCATCTCTGAGATAACTGTGTCGTGTCGAAGGATCAACACGATCTCTTGCGTGTACGGATATGAACCACAACAATCATCATACTAATCATCTTTAGTGTAGTGGGGTCGTGTTGGTGGGTCAACACGATCTCTAAAATTGGTGTGTTTTGATTGAGAATAATCGTCATAGTATTGTGAGGATCTCCTTGACGAGGCTCTGTGAGAGTGCGTGCAAGTGGACTCGAGACCTCCAAAATATGTACAGAAATAATTGTGACACCTAGACATAATGAAAAAACCTATAGACTCTACAACTACGTATTGAAAAGTCTGAGCAACCTCACAGAGCGCAACCTCCCCCTAATACCAATTGACGCGGGGCAAATCTATAGGCGGCAGGAAATCTGCGACCTAACCCTGCATGATATGCAAATCCGACGGTTAGATCACATATTAGATAATAAAGTTCAAACATCTCACTCAATTAATTCATAGCAAGGCAAAATAATTTACTAGGACAAAGCAAGCTTATGCTTTTCTTCGCGTAGAGTGACAACGCAAGAGTGCTCTGCGAATAAATCCTGCAAATCAGGATAATTTTCTAACAAATCACCACAATACAAGATATCCAAACTACTATGGTGATCAAATCCAATATAAATATGTTGAAAATAATAACCAAGTACAATGAATTCTCACCAAATAGTGGGCTGACCATGGCACTGAAGAATCTAGAACCGAAGATGCGTGGATGGCAATCCAGGGTGGAATCGGAGGTGAGGAAAATGATGTAGGTGGCTGTCCTCGACGGTGAAAGGTTGAATCTGAGCGAAAATGGATAGATCTGGCCACGTATGGATAATGTCTGGCAGGGAAGGATAGATCCGACAATATGAGATTGGATCTGGGCAGAAAACTCCAGATAGAAGCTGATCTGGAAGGGGGGATTTTGATGGTGGTTCTACTTAAGGAAGGTCAGTGGAAGGCTTGAAACAGATGGTTGGAGTATTGGCTGGCTGTGAGGAGGATTTTGGAGGGGGCGGCGATGGCCTGGGAGGGAGAAGCTGGGCAGTAGTGTCTTGTTGGGAGAGCAAAGGGGCCGACAAGTTCATTGGGGAGGGGTAAACTATAGGCTAGGAATAGTTAATTTCATTAAATAGTAGATAGAAGAGGAATCAAAAATTCTGGACAGCAATATGCTGCTGTGTTTGGAGGAATTGGGTGGCTGTGGAGAGGGTTTGGTAGGGGAAAAGAGGGCTAGGGTTGGGGGGTACCTTGAGGAGGGAGATACAAGCCTACGAGTCGTCACCTAGGGTTTCACGGAGTCGGCACCATGGAGGGATCGCCAGATTTTGGAATTTCTCTTCTCCATAATCTACAATGCCTAGACCAGACCCCTATCACATCTATTTATAATAAAACAAGGATTATGGCATCCCCCATCAACAACTATGATTGGTCGGAGGTGAGGCTACCTAAATACATCAAAATAAATGCAAACATAGTAAAATAATATATCAAATCGATTCGCAACACAAATCCGGACACATATATGGAGTCCGATTATCGATCCGGGCACACCATATATGGTAAGTGACCAAATCAGCCCCGAACGGGCCCAAAACTCGTTCTCTTCTCCGCATCACAATGGTTATGATAGCCATCAAGAAAAGAAAACTATTTTGAGCATAAAAGTACATAAAATTTTTAGCTGAGGTCGGGCATTCACTAATGACAGTTCATAAACACTGTGTTCATGATTGCCTCTGTTGTGCCAAATGGAGCCTAAATCTAGAATTAAGCTTTTATTGTTATGCCTACTTTTTCTAGAAACACTAAACTTGTCCTTAGGCAACAATTTGGTGAATATATTTGGTATTTAGTTATGCATTGTTTCACTTCAATTTGTTCTGTCTCGATCAAGCTTCCAATGAAGTGTCATTTTAGCTCTATGTGTATAGATTTTATGTATGCTCTCGTTGCTAGAAGTTGTCATTTCACTAACTTTTGAATGATAAATTTGAAGATCATGTTGTTCACTAAGCTTTTGTTTGAGTATAGACGGACATGTTGATTTACAATAGTATATAAAACATTTTAAGGGGTATTTTTGGAGCACATTATGAGATCGACTGGGAACCAAATTCGAGTGTAGTAGCACTTATCACTCTCTGACATGGATTCTTTAGAACTTTTCTTGAAGTTCTCATATTGTGAGATCAATGAGGACTTCATGTCCTTCCTCTCATCTAAACTTCCTTCAACTAAATTTGTCACTGAATCCCAAATCTCTTTTGTTGATTGACACTCAACAACTTTTTGGAATATGTCACCTGACATTGTTGACACCAAAATATTCATGGTTTTGGCATCACATTCCCTAGCCTTCTTCTTATCTTCTATCAATTCAGCCTTTATTTTATACACAATTTACCCATCTGCATTATTCCTTGTAAGACATACTGGATCTACAATGATGGATTTAAAAATATTTTCATCAATTGAATTCTTATACAACTTTATTCAAGATTTCCATAGAGTAAATTTTTTGAGTTACAGACTGGAAGTTTGGTGGATGCATAGTCTCTATTTTTTCTAAAGCTCATTATTAAAATCAAAAAATTAAACTAGTAATTCTTAAAACACTTGGATCTTGATCAAGGTGTAAGCATTATTAAGATCAACCTCTCTCTGATATCAATTGAATGGTAGGATAGATTGTTAAGAATTACTCTAGAGGAGGTGAATAGAGTATTTAAATTTTCTTTCAAATTTTTAATCAATCATAGCCTATACATAGATTCTTTTATTTATTAGTCATTATGCAGTAGAAAAGTATCAAGATAATCAAACAAAACTACTAAGAGCTATGCAATTCGGAAGACACAAAGTTTTTATAGAGATTCCCCAAATTTGTGTATGTCCCTTTTTCTAACCTTGGTAAGCTATCCATTATAGACAATGTTAAGTCTGTTGGTAAAGATAATATTAGAACTGATTACAACTGAATCTTTTGATAAGAAGATTCAAAGAACCATAAAAGATTTTAAAAAGGTCTCTCAAACTAATAGCCTGTTGATAAAGTGGCTAAACTAAACAAGAATCCTTTTGATGAGGAGTATTAAAACCATTCAAAGATCCTTTTGGTAAGGCCGACAAAAAACCACTATTAGATCATTTTGATAAGGTGGATCAAAAAACCACTGAATCTGTTGAAGAGTAATTTGTTGAACTCCGCAAAAAATTTGGAGTAAAAAGAGAATAAATGCATGAGATTTGTCTTCCACTATTGTTGTCCTCTTTAGCAATATTTGAGAACTTGGTTCTTTTAAGCACTGTGGGGATAAAGAGAAGTAGTTGTAGGCATAATGATAAATTTGTTGTGAAATTGTATTCAATGAATCTTTTTTTTCTTGATGAGTAATCTTTTGATCGAGAGACGATGATCTGTAATGACTATTGTTCGTCTCCTTGAACCTTGCATGGAGGATGGAAGAAAGAAGAATTAGATCGAAAAGATAGAGAGAGGGTTGGGGGGAGATCTCATGTCTTCTTTCTGCATATTTTTTTGTTATATTCTATCTCAGTTATCTTAAAATAAGAATGTCCTATATAGATACAGATAATCGGCAATGATCCATTGTCATATTTGCTTCAAAGGGAATAATAGTCTTTCATACTCAAATATCAACAACTATTATCAGACCAAATTTATTGCCTTGGTCTGTTTGCATTCAATTTGAATTCACTCTACATTGAGATGAGTAGACAAGAGAATATCTTAATATTTACTTGTGCTCTGACTTCTGTAGAACTCGAGATCTGAGTATTAGTATCATAGTCAGGTAATAATTTTTAACATCTCAATGTACATTAATTTATGTCTTTATTACTTGTAGACGTACATCAACATCTTCTCAAAAAAAAACTTCTTCAGTTAACCATACTCTGAGATCACCCAAACCTTAAGTTCACTTCATTGCCATTCTAAATGACTATGAATTCCATACTACATACAATATGTCATTTATACAAAAGAAGTATTTTCTTATATCACTTTGATAATCTGATATATCAAATCATGAAGGAATTTTTTCCAACAGACGTCATCTCGTCAAGAAGTAAAATAAGGGAAGAGCGCCAGTTTATGATTCAGCTCGCTCACTCTCATTGCAAGGGAGATCTTGGGAAATAAAAGCACATTAAATATGGTAGAGGTGTTTCGTATTTATAGACGCGAGCCACTAACATAGTGTTGTCGGGTTGAAGGCCTATCCGGCGAGGCGAGTTCATCACGTGTGAGCAATGCGTTGCAAACTCGCCTACTAGCGAGGTCTCCTACAAAAGTCAAGGAAAACTTTCCCTTTCAGCATGACACGTTGGCGAGGTGATTCTAATGATGCGAGATCTCTTTAAGGAAATAAAAATGTCTCACCAAGTCGCGACCTCGCTAATTTAACCAAAAATTGAAAATCATGGAAACACAAATACATTAAAAATCAATATAGTGCATCATTGTTCATAAGTTTACAATACATATAATCATACGAATAGTTAAAGGTAATTGAAGTAGGTGAGACCTTCATTGAACAAATAAAGGCCCACGATAATTCAAATTTTGGACGTGGTTGGATCGCTAGCTGAGATCGTGTGTGGCCCTGAGTTCCTCCAGGTCCATTTGCTAGTTTCCCACGATCTGGTGCACAATATCCTAGCCTAACCGTACATTCTTGGTCATCATCTCTATGTCATTGGGAATTCTTGCACTCTACAAAAACTTGTGCATGTCATCTTCCAACAATTTCTATCGGTGCTCCACCTTGCACACCATCCTATCCAGTGTCTGGATATTAAAGTACTTGGTATCGATGGTCTCGAGCTGAGGCTTAAAATCCTCCACCAGGGAAAGACAAGATTCAATACCAGACATGTAAGACCCCCCCCCCCCCCATAACTTTTGCCCCAGGTTGGGCCGGAGGAGATCTAACTTGCCCAAGACGTCCACCCAGTGCTCCTTAATGGGTAACAACTCACACTAATAAGCACTAGTTGGCCGTCTTACTCGCCTTGAATCACAACATTCACATCACATCATAGAGTATTGTGGAAGCATTAACAAGGTTCCACAGCAAATATATATACAATAATATATATTTAACAGAAAATGCAAAAGGCTGTAGCCACTATTTGTACATAGAGCTTGTAGGCTATAATAGTATTACTACTAACAAATCCTCTCTCTCTCTCAACTCTGCCCGCTAGTACTCATGTCTTTAAACTCGGGATACGACGGGAGTGCATCTGCTCGATATTCCTATCAGCTGGGGTGTCGTCCTACAGCAACTGGTCCCTATGGTGCTCCATCTCCTGTGAATAGTTATGAAGATAATCGTTAGTCACAGAGCTAAGTGGAATCAAATCTCCTCCCCGGATCCATATCATGGGGACGAACGCACGCACCCAACAATATAAGATTGCCAAAGCAAGAGAGGGTTAGCGTAGCATTTCATAAGTAGGCTAGGAGCAATTAAAAAATATACAACGCAATATAACTGGATTAACAGTACTAAATTATATCAGTCATAAATTTGGCTCCACTAGCGCAACAACACAGTCGGTGTTCAAAACTTGAATGAATTTCATAGGCCTTCAAGCCGCGCACACATCACAGGCATTCATAGTCGCGCATAATACCCTATGTCGATATAGTATAGACCGCTTCTCCTCAAGCAGGGTAGTGAGCCCCGCGTGCCTCACCGATGTAGACGTCGGTGATAGTGGCCATGTTGAAGCCAGGAAAATTGCCAACCTCAAAAATAGGATCAAGGCAGCCTAAAGTTACTGGCCTCGCAACAAGGCTAGATAGGCTAAGTGACTTGGATGAAGAAAAGCAACAAACAGGATCCTAGATGCTGCAGCAGGAAGGTCCCACCACGTACCCTGATGCTTGAAATAAACAACCCCTCTACAAACAATATTGGTCGAGCTGGGTACGAGTGAGACTAGCTGGTAACAAAGTCGCGAGGTCGCGACCTAGTCTCTAAGGAAAAAGAATCCAAAGACTCAAACAGTATCAAAAAGGTAGAGCTTGCGAGATCCTTGCCGGGATTTTTCTTGTCTCACCTCGTACCCCTAGGGCCCTATTTATAGGGAAATCCTGAGAGGGGAGGTATTTATACCCCACCACCCCTCGACGACTTGGCGACATCCTGGAGGAGCACGCACGGCTGGGCGAGCAACTTGCCTAGTCGCCTATTGGCGAGTATGCGAGGGAAGCTCGTCATACTCGCTCAGGCCTTCAGTATGTTAGCGCGTTGACCCTGACCTCCATCTTGACTTGTTGACTTCGATTTGTGCTGACCTGGCCTTGGTGGGACCCTCCTAGACGAATATGGGTTGTACACATTCCCCTCTATTTTTGAGAGACGTAGGAGCTCGGAAAGAATCATCCAACACTTATTCGGCGAGCTGTTATGCCGAGTTTCTGAACTACTCGTATCCCGTTGGTGCCTGTTGTTGAAGCCAAAATTGACCTCTGTGGAGTTCGGGGTCCCTAGAAAGGTGTGACCTCACACCTACTACACCCGGAGGAACGTCACGGACCAAAGATCAAAAAGCTAGAAACAGACCCTCGGCTCTAGCGCGGAGGTCCCACCTCACACCCGGAAGACCTTTGAGGTCTCCCCTCCCTAGCCAAGGCTTGAGCAAGGGTGCCTTGAAGGATGAAGAGAGAATGAAGAAGTGATGAAGTGATCCTCTCCAAGGCACCCCTAAGGATCTATTTATAGTTTTTCCAACCTCATGGGCCAAAATGCCCAAAATACCCTTACGCCCAATATACCTTGGGCCAATAAAAAACAACCACGCCGGGGGGGGGGGGGGGGGGGGGGGGGGGGTAAAGGGGTAAAAACCATCGAGGGTAAAATGGTAAAAGCATGGTCCACAGAGGTCTAGGGGGCGGAGGGCGAACCCTCCACGGACTAGCCTCCTGGGGCGAGAGGGCTGGCCGCCCGGTCTCGCCCCGCGGGCTAGCCGCCTGGGGCGAGAGAGCTGGCCGTCCGGTCTCTCCCAGCGGGCTAGCCGCCTGGGGCGAGAGGGCCGGCGGCCCCGTCTCGCCTCGCGGGCTAGCCGCCTGGGGTAAGAGGGCCAGCTGCCCCGTCTCGCCTCGCGAGCTAGCCTCCTGGGGCGAGAGGGTCGGCCGCCCCGTTTCACCCTGCGGGCTAGCCGCCTGGGGCGAGAGGGTCGGCCGCCCGGTCTCGCCCCGTGGGCTAGACGCCTGGGGCGAGAGGGTCGGCCGCCCGGTCTCGCCCCGCGGGCTAGCCGCCTTGGGCGAGAGGGCCGGCCGCCCGGTCTCGCCCCGCGGGCTAGCCGCCTGGGGCGAGAGGGCCGGCCGCCCGGTCTCGCCCCGCGGGCTAGCCGCAGGCGAGAGGGCCGGCCGCCCAGTCTCGCCCCGCGGGCTAGCCGCCTGGGGCGAGAGGGCCGGCCGCCCGGTCTCGCCCCGCGGGCTAGCCGCCTAGGGCGAGAGGGCCGGTCGCCCGGTCTCGCCCCGCGGGCTAGCCTCCTGGGGCGAGAGGGCCGGCAGCCCCGTCTCGCCCCGCGGGCTAGCCGCCTGGGGCGAGATGGCTGGTCGACTGGTCTCGCCCCGCGGGCTAGCCACCTGGGGCGAGAGGGCTTGCCGCCCGGTCTCGCCCGCGGGCTAGCCGCCTGGGGCGAGATGGCTGGCTACCCCGTCTCGCCCCGTAGGCTAGCCGCCTAGGGCGAGAGTGCTGGTCGCCCGGTCTCGCCCCGCGGGCTAGCCGCCTGGGGCGAGTGGGCCGACTGCCCCATCTCGCCCCGTGCGCTAGCCGCCTGGGGCGAGAGGGCTGTCCGCCCGGTCTCGCCCCTGCCCAAGGCCAGGGTGTCGGGGGCGGGATCTTGTTCTTCAGCCAGTCCCGCCATCCCACCTCGCACATAGCAAGCCAGGGGGTGCCAGCCATCTTGTCGCACCCGCCCCTCTAAAGGGCCCAGGGGAAGATGCCGATTCTTCCTCCCCCTATTAGTATATTTCCAAGCTAGAGCCAAAATTGGCCACCGAGAGTGTCCATATGTCCAAAAAGCTTAAAACTATATCGGGGCGAATACGGTGTTGTACACCTATCGACCTCTATAAATAAGGAGGCCTGGCTTTCGAGGTATACCTACTGGAGCTCGCCGATATGTCGAAAGCTGACGAGGAACTTCTCAAACAGAGCCTTAATGCCTTGACGAGCTTCATCCGGCCCTCTAAGCCGAAAAGGTCGCAAGAGGGTGAAGTTGTTACCGACTTACCTCCTAGCAAAAAGAAGAAGACAAAGAAGTCCAAAAAATCGCACGCCCCGAAATCGACAACCCGCTGTCATTGCTGAAGGACGTCGTCGCGATGGCTGAGGATCTCGCATCCCCTCTAAATACCCAGCAGCTCCTTGACGAGCTTGGGCTGGATAATATTCCCGATATATCAGTCCATGGTGACGATCTCATCAAATCATCGATCATCCCTCCAGCCCCCGAGGTCGTCAATGTTCAAGCACAGGAACAGACCAACCTCACTACCTCGTCAGGTTGCATCTCGCCGATGCTATTACGATCTTAGTCGGTTGCCGTATTTTTTACTAACTTGATTTTCGCCCACGCAGGTCTCCCGTCGGATGATGTCGTCATGATTCTTGACGCCACTCCTCTACGAACGGCCCCGCCGACCGTTCTCGAAGGCGGGAAGTGAGTTCAAACTGCGCCCACTGTGCGGATCAACATCGGCTCCAGGAAGGCGACCGAAGTACCTGCTTCCTCTGCGGGGGAAGTTCCTTCTGCGAGCAAGGATGCTCCTGTGAGAAAGGAGCTCTCGACGACCAAGACTAGCTCCTGCCGCCCCTACAACTGCTCCACTGCCAGCGGCGAGCACTCCTTTGCCGCCGCCATCTCCTGTCGTCTCCAAGCCATAACAGGAGCCGAGTATCCTTGTGCCTCCGCCACTCCCTGCTGTCCATTCATCCATGCGACAGCTCGCGAGTACTCCTTTGCCTCCACCGCTACCCCTGACAAGCTCGCGGGCACTGTTGCCGGGTACGGTGCTACCGCCACCCCCTCCGCTGGACAGCTCGGCTCGGAGGCCGGATAGACAGCGGCCCAACTACTTCCCGCCGAGGAACGGGGATCACGACCATGGAGGTCGCGGGCAGGGGAGGCCTGCCGAACATGCTGACGGTTCATCTTCGGGCAAGCGAGAATCTTCTGGCTGCGGCCACTCTCCTCGGCGGTCTCGATCGCCTTACCAATGTAACATCATTGTTGTTCTGACTTGATCGTCGACGCCGACTTCTGATTTGGCGACGTTTCTATTTGACAGATCACCCTGCAACCCCTGGAGCGGCTTTCTTTGACGCCATCAGACTGTCTGGGAGCGCATTCTCCACGCAGCCGCTCGCGCCTACTTGGAGCTGGAGTCCAAGTTCTACTACCTCGCTATTTGCGAGCCACACCGTCGGATTTCATCGTTGGAGGTGACGATGGTGAGGATGGAATAGCTTCGGGCCAGCTTGGAGAACTACGAGGCTCGCTTCCACATGATCGGAGAGATCGACCGACGGATGGCGATGAACGACCACCGTCTTCAGCACTCTCTCGATGAGGTTGCTGGGATGCGCGCGAGCATGGGATCTGCTGGACGACTGGCGAGGATGGAAGAACAACTGCGGCTTGGCGACGATGCGATATCGGTGGCCACGGAGCATTACCGGCGGGCCCGCAAGATGGGCTGGGTCGGGCGACATTCTCATCCTCCAGAGCGGCCCCCTAGGACTTAGTTTTCTTTTTTTTCTTTCTAGTTAGCCTAACTCGCCTCCAGCGACATATGTAATGAACAATATTCTTATTTGTAATAAGCGAGTTTGAATCTCGTCATTATTTGGTTTATGGTCGTCTTATGTCAACTAAGTTCTTTTTCTTTCAGCGATTTTCAGTATATGACTTATGCGGGTTATGGTGAGGTCTTAGAAAGCTTTACGCGAGATAGAATTAGGTGTTAGGGTTGCTTTATGCTGGTATGCGACTTAAGTAGATACTCGCGTGAGGTTCGTATACCGCCTGCCTAGGACTATAAATAGAGGGGGTTGGTAAATCATAAGTACGCTGCTGTGATTTTTAGACTTATACTCGCGAGTAACTTTCCTCGCTCAAGATGGTCGGGGACGACTCCAGTGCTCTCCTGTAACATCCTGCATTCAAAAAATGGTCTAGACGGTTCAATTGAACCCAGGAAGGGGTTTGCACCGGGTCTTGGCAAACTACGACCCGACTTACGTATATTGTTGAGGATAACGTGGTAAAATATTGAGCATGCGTGCTCCGAATTGACTTCCGTTAGTTG
Organism: Platanthera guangdongensis; assembly: GCA_039583875.1. Classification (NCBI taxonomy): domain Eukaryota; kingdom Viridiplantae; phylum Streptophyta; class Magnoliopsida; order Asparagales; family Orchidaceae; genus Platanthera; species Platanthera guangdongensis. Next base: position 183,046,508 of record CM077156.1, read on the forward strand.
CATTGGACTCGTATAGTTTATACGAGCGCACTGGAACTCATTCCGTCTCAATCCGAGGTTGTTTGGAGAAAACGACTATTTTGAGTAACGTTGTGCACCGCAACGTCACTGTGTTTAAAATATTGAGCAAATGAGCACCGAATTAACTGCTGTCAGTCTCATTAGACCCGTACAGTCAGAACGAATGCAATAAGACGCGTTTCGCTGAATTACGACGTCGTTTGATCAGTGAAAAAAAAATAAAGCATGTAAAATATTACGCCATCCCGGACCACGTAAAAGCACGGATTCAACTACGTCGTCGTAGGGACGACTTGACACTCGACGACGTGAACCCAAGTGGACTTTGACATACATGGGGGACCCACTTAGGGTTGATTTGGTCAAAACACCTTAAAAATAAATTTCCTAAACCACTTATATTTTTCTCTCACTCAACAAAACCACCATCCTCGTGCTTCAATACGATTGGATAATTGTCATGCACCAAACCCAAAGCGTGAAATAAGAAGTGGTGGATGTAGTTCTAAGCTTGGATCCAAGCCTAGCCCAAGGCAAGCCCAAGCTAGCCTAGCTATAACTCAAACCCATGCACGCTCTCTCCCTACTTAACCCAAGCTAACTCTCTCTCCCTCTCTTTTTTCCCAAACTAAAACAAAAGAAAACCATAATCCAGGAGAAGGGCTCTGATTGGCCAGCGGTACATGTGTACTCCTCTAGATTGTTGACAGCTGCCTCGCAATGGATGGCCTTCCTTGGCGGAGAGAAAGACAGAGAGGGAGGGGGAGGGGTCCCAAGCAGCTTTATTTAATGGACCCTTTCGCTCAATGGAAGGGACGGCTTTGGTCAAGTTGGAAATACAGTCCTCGTGGGTTTTGCCGGTGTTGGAGAAGAAGGCGGAGGAGACAACGCCATCACCACCACTGTTTCCGCCACCCTACCTCACTAGGCTGGGGAAAATCTCCCTTGGCTCGTCCGAGCATAATATGGAGCGCTGCAATACCGGAGAGGGTCTGGCAACCCTCACAGGAAGAGTCTCATGCGGCGGCACCGCCGGAGAGCAGAGCTCCGATGGTGTTAGAAAGCTTAATAGGCTCTGTTTTAACTCCTTCCAGCGGTTGGCTGCGGCACAAGGCCGCCGGACCACCGCCGGAGGAGAGCATGCCTCTGGTGAGACTGACGGAGGCGATGGCGCGCCAGGCCGGCGGAGGGAATCCTCGAATCCTTCCGCCTCTGACACTGAGAACTGTGCATGGCCGCCTGTTTAACAGTTTAAGAACTTATATATGTTGGCAGAATGTTGACGTTGACCGAAGTCAACGAACAGATAAATTTAAAAGATGGCGCTGTTTGGAATAGGCTTGAAACATGGCGGAAATAAAAAAAAAATTTAAAAGAAATGGACATCTGGACGTTTTCTATTGGAGATCATTATCTATAAATAAGTCTTACATGTTTGCAATCAGCATCGCGGAAGCAGTGTGAAGGTGCATGAACATTTACTGCGGCCTCCAAGTGGCAAACTCCAAAAGGCGGAAGCTTCATGCGTGAATAGGAGCAGCAGCCTCTTATATATGCGAACAGGAGCAAGCGTCAAAGCAAACTTGTGGCAAGCCTCGTGCAGTCAGAGGTGGCGGACTGGTGCCATTTGCGGACTGCTTATGCAAGCAGCAACTTGCATTAAATTCATACAGATAGGTCCTTGCAAATACCTCCTTGCGTTTTTGGACAGCAGCTCAAATGGCGAACTGTGACATCCACGCGGACAACAACTTCGGAGATCTTTAAGAGATTTTGGGGGGCAAGATTTAGTGTGTGCTTGTATAGTGAACTCGTGTTGAGTTGTAACTCATAGTGCTGTGTTGTAGCCTTGTTATCTTTTGTTTGATATAAAAAGAAGAAGTTGCATAGCTCCTTTATTTCTTGTATTGGTCGACTGTTTATTTCGCTTCCAACAGTGATATCAGAGCGAGGTTCCGAACCTTGTTAGTAACTCAGAAGAGTTGAAGAGATCGCAACAATGGAGATGGTAAACGCTATGCCGGGTCAAGTTCCCAAGTTGACAAAGACGAACTATGAGAACTGGAGCATCCAGATGAGAGTGTTGCTAGTATCAAAGGAGCTTTGGAGATAGTTGATGATGGGTATGAAGAGCAGACTACTGAGCAAGAGGCGGCGTTAACTAACGCACAAAGAACGGCACTGAGAGGGGTAAGGAAGAGAGACAAGAAGGCATTGTTCTTGTTATATCAAGGGGTTGATGAAGCAACCTTTGAAAAGATCTCGGATGCTAGAATCTCTAAAGAAGCATGGGAAACCTTGCAACGCTCCTTGCAAGGAGTTGACAAGGCAAAGAAGGTGAAGCTTCAATCTCTCCGAGCAGAGTATGAAGTTATGAAGATGCAAAACTCTGAGAAAGTTGGTGACTATGTTACTCGTCTGCGGACGCTTGCAAACGAAATGAAGCGCAACGGAGAGACAATTGATGATGTGAGTTTCATGGAGAAACTTCTGCGATCGATGTCAAAAAAGTTCAACTATATAGTAGTGGCGATAGAAGAGTCGAAAGATCTCACTCAGATATCTGTTGATGAACTCATAGGCTCACTGCAAGCCCATGAATACTGCATGCTACAAGATGAAGAGTCGAGTGGCTTAGAGAAAGCACTTCAGACTCAGCTGAACTTTGGAGAGAGTTCAGGAAGAGGAGGTGGCTAGCGAGGTCGAGGCTACCAAGGCAGAGACAGAGGAAGAGGAAGAAGAGGAGGAAGACATCTGAACTTCTAGAGAGAGGCGGAGCAACCTCAGGGTAGAGAGCAAGAAGGAAGAGGAAGAGGTCGTGGAAGAGGCCGAGGCAGAGGCCGTGGTGGAATGGCCCAAGTCCAATGTTACAACTGTAATAGGTTTGGGCACATGAGTTATGACTGCAGACTTCCGAGGAGGAATGAGGAGACCAACCACTATGCTGAAGCAAAAAACACTGGTGGTGATCCAATGATGTTCTTGACTTATAGAGGAGCTGAAGGAGGTAGAAATGAAGTTTGGTACTTGGACACAGGAGCGAGCAATCATATGTGTGGTGAGAAGGAGTTGTTCGCTAACCTTGAACTAAGTGCTGGTGAGGTTAGCTTTGGTGATGCTTCAAAGATCTCAGTAGAAGGCAAAGGGTTGATAGTGGTCACTCTCAATGGTGAGAAGGTGCATCTCAACGATGTGTTCTATGTTCCTGGCTTGAAGAGTAACATCTTAAGCCTTGGACAGTTGGTGGAGAAAGGTTACTGCATTCAGTTGAAGGATAGTTTGTTGGCTATGAAGAACCAGCAAGGAAAAGAGGTGGTGAAAGTAAAGATGACGATGAATCGTCTCTTTACGTTGAAGATGGATGCCGAGGAGACGGCATGCTTAACAAGAACTGATGAGGAAGCAGAAGCCTGGTTGTGGCACCATAGGATGGGTCACTTAGGCTTCAGTGGTTTGAAGCTTCTGTCACATGCAAAGATGGTGGAAGGTTTCCCTATGATCTTACCGCCACAAAAGATCTGTGAAGCTTGCACGAAGGGAAAGCAGAAGCGGCAGAGTTTTGAAGTAGAAAAGTCGCGTAGAGCAAGGAGACAGCTTGAACTTGTTCATTCGGACATTGCTGGTCCGTTTGATATTGCCTCAGTTGGAGGAAGCAAATACTACATCACCTTCACTGATGACTTTAGTCGGAAGTGTTGGGTATATTTCTTAAAGGAGAAGTCTGAGGCCCTTGACAAGTTCAAGGAGTTCAAAGTGATGGCAGAGAAGGAGAGTGGGCAGTATCTGAAGGTTCTCAGAACTGACTGAGGTGGGGAGTACACCTCAAAGTTATTTGATGCTTTCTGCAAAGAGCATGGGATTGCTCATCAGTTGACTGCAGCATACTCGCCTCAGCAGAACGGAGTTGCTAAGAGAAAGAACTTGACAATTCAGAACATGGAAAGGAGCATGATAAAGGGCAAGAAATTGCCGAAGATGTTCTGGGCTGAAGCAGTACAATGTGCTGTATACTTGTTGAATAGATGTCCAACGAAGAGTGTGAAGTTCAAGACTCCATATGAGGCATGGAGTGGATGGAAGCCAAGTGTGCAACACTTGAGAGTGTTTGGGTGTGTAGCTTATGCTCACATCCCTGAGCAGAAGAGGAAGAATTTGGATGATAAGAGTGAGAAGTGTATATTTGTAGGCTACGCTCCGATGAGTAAAGCTTATAAGTTATACAACCCAGTGACGAAGAAGGCAATCATCTCTAGAGATGTGTTGTTTGAAGAAGATAGCTGCTGGAGCTGGGATGAGAAGGAAAGAAGCGTCAAAGGAATGTTCTATGACAATGATGATGAAGAAGGTGGTCACGAAGCTGAAGTTGAGGATGGTGGAGCTGAACCACCATCACCACCGAGCAGAGATTCAGGGGGAGCTTTGACTCCCTACTCTAGTGGAGTAAGCACCAACAGAAGCAATTCTGATAGAGCAAGCACCAGCAGGAACATCTCTAATGGTTCTCAACCTAGGATGAGAAGGTTGGAGGAGATCTACGAGGAGACGGAGCCGATTCATGCTATTTTTTCTTTATATTATCTTTTAGCAGATTGTGAGCCGTACTCGTATGATGAAGCAGCTCAAGAGAAGACTTGGAGGAAAGCAATGGATGAAGAGATGACATCCATCAAAAGGAATGATACTTGGGAGTTGGTCACTCTGCCGGCAGGTCATAAGCCCATTGGTGTGAAATGGGTGTATAGAGTGAAGAAGAACAAGGATGGAGAAGTGGAGAAACACAAGGCAAGACTCGTCGCAAAAGGCTACCGACAAGTCCAAGGTGTGGACTACGACGAGGTCTTTGCTCCAGTGGCGCGGATAGACACTATCAGACTGATCATTGCACTAGCTGCTCAATATAAGTGGAAGATCTGTCAGATGGACGTTAAGTCCGCATTTCTTAATGGTTATCTGGAAGAAGATGTGTACGTCCAGCAGCCACCTGGATATGAAGTGAAAGGCCAAGAGAGGAAGGTGTACAAATTGAAGAAGGCGTTGTACGGGTTGAAGCAAGCACCTCGCGTGTGGAATGAAAGAATTGATGGATACTTCCAGAAGAATGGATACATGAAGAGCCCGTATGAGTATGCACTCTACACAAAGGTGGAAAAGAACGGTGATTTCATGGTCGTGTGCTTGTATGTTGACGACATGATATTCACCGGCAACAATCCTCTAATGTTTGAAGAGTTTAAGAAGACAATGAAGAAGGAGTTCGATATGACTGATCTGGGAGAACTCACTTACTTCTTGGGCATTGAAGTACAACAGAGTGAAGATGGGATCTTCATTTCTCAGAAGAAGTATGCGGAGGAGATTCTGAAGAAGTTCCGAATGGAGAATAGCAAATCAATCTCTACTCCTGCAGATTCGGGAGTGAAGCTGAGGAAGGATTCAAAGGAAGAAGCAGTTGACTCAACGCTGTTCAAGAGTCTAGTTGGAAGTCTACGCTACCTAACTTTCACTAGGCCTGATATCATGTATACGGTTGGAGTTGTTAGTAGATATATGGAGGAACCGAAGCAAGATCACTTCACAGCAGCGAAGAGGATTTTAAGGTATGTGAATGGGACAAGAGATCATGGTTTGATGTACTCATCTGCAGAAGAGTTGAAGCTGGTCGGGTACTCTGACATTGACTATGGTGGTGATGTCAATGACCGGAAAAGCACTTCCGGGTACGCTTTTCATATTGGAACGGCTGCGTTCTCATGGAGCTCGAAGAAGCAGGCCACGATCGCCTTATCTACCTGTGAAGCTGAATATATCGCAGCGGCAGCCTGTACGTGTCAAGCAATTTGGTTGAGAAATCTCCTGCAGGAGTTGCACCATGCACAGGATAGTCCTGTGACGGTGTATGTTGATAACATGTCCGCGATTCAGCTAGCGAAGAATCCAGTGCTGCATGGGCGCAGCAAGCATATCGAGACAAAGTACCACTTTCTTCGTGAGCAAGTGCAACAAAAGGTGGTGGAGTTGGTTTATTGCCCCACGGAAGAGCAGATTGCTGATATCTTCACAAAGGCGTTGAAGACTAAGACGTTCATGAAGTGTAAGAGCAAACTCGGCATGTGCAGCCGTGTTTGAGGGGGAGATTGTTGGCAGAATGTTGACGTTGACCGAAGTCAACGGACAGATAAATTTATATATATATACATATATATATATATATATATATATATATATATATATATATATATATATATATATATATATTATTTGTATATTTGACCAATATCAACGGATAATGATGGCGCTGTTTGGAATAGGCGTGAAACATGGCGGAAATAAATAAAAAAATTTAAAAGAAATGGACACCTGGACGTTTTCTATTGGAGATCATTATCTATAAATAAGTCTTACATGTTTGCAATCAGCATCGCGGAAGCAGTGTGAAGGTGCATGAACATTTACTGCGGCCTCCAAGTGGCGAACTCCAAAATGCGGAAGCTTCATGCGTGAATAGGAGCAGCATCATCTTATATATGCGAACAGGAGCAAGCGTCAAAGCAAACTTGTGGCAAGCCTCGTGCAGTCAGAGGTGGCGGACTGGTGCCATTTGCGGACTGCTTATGCAAGCAGCAACTTGCATTAAATTCATACAGATAGGTTCGTGCAAATACCTCCTTGCGTTTTTGGACATCAGCTCAAATGGCGAACTGTGACATCCACGCGGACAACAACTTCGGAGATCTTTAAGAGATTTTGGGGGGCAAGATTTAGTGTGTGCTTGTGTAGTGAACTCGTGTTGAGTTGTAACTCATAGTGTTGTGTTGTAGCCTTGTTATCTTTTGTTTGATATAAAAAGAAGAAGTTGTATAGCTCCTTTATTTCTTGTATTGGTCGACTGTTTATTTCGCTTCCAACATATATATATATATATATATATATATATATATATATATATATATATATATATATATATATATATATATATATATATATATGTATATATGTATATATGTATATATATATATATAGGGAAGAGCAGTGAAGAAGAAAAAGTCTATTTTCATTCATTTTTGATTTTACAGATGACTGATTTTATAGACGGCAATATAGAAATTTATATATCATTCTAGTAACAGTACTTTATAGATTTTACATGATTTTCTTTTCTTAATAATAACTGATATGGGCTTGCAGATTTGGGCCGCCTGGTTTGATTGGGCATTTACAACACCCCCTCTAAATCTGCAGCCTTTAATACTCTGATCTTCTTTCTCAGTTCGACGAATCGATCTCTCGGCAGCGGTTTTGTCATTAGGTCAGCGAGCTGTCTTCCGGTAGGGCAAAAATGAAGCTCAATCATCTTCTTCTCCAAGAGTTCACGGATGAAGTGGTGTTTTATATCGATGTGTTTGCTTTTGCTGTGATAAATTGGATTCTTCGATTAAGCAATGACGGAGTTGTTATCGCAGTGAAGCTTTGCTATTTCTTTTCTTCCCCCTCTATCCCCTTTTATCTCATTCTTCAGGCGTAGAAGCCAAATTGCTTCACAGGCGGCATTGTTGAGAGCAACATACTCGACTTCGGTGGTCAAAAGAGCAACCATCCTCTGTTTTCGAGAGCTCCAGGATATGGGTCCAGATCCTGCAAAGAAAATGAAACCGCTCGTGCTCTTCCGATCACCAAGATCACTGACCCAGTCTGAGTCCGTGAAGCTATGTAGAGTGTTATCTTGGCAGGGTCTGTATAAAATGTCGTAATCTTTTGTGCCCTGCAGGTATCGTAGGATGCGCTTTGCTGCATCAAAATGCTCCTTGGATGGATTACTGATGAATCTTGCTGCAATATTTACTGCATTCTCTATATCGGGCCTCAAATTCGTGAGATACATGAGGCTTCCGATTAAACTTCTATATTTCTCTTTATCCACTCCTTTTTCTTCCTCTTCTTTGGGACTCAATTTTTTAGTGGCTGACATGGGGGTAACTGTAGGGTTGCAGTTTTCCATGTTGAATTTCTTTAGGAGATTATTAGTGTAGAGCTCTTGGGAGATGAAGATTCCGCCTTCAAGCTATTTGATCTGGAGTCCCAGAAAGAACTTCAGGGATCCAAGATCACTCATTTCGTACTTAGTCTTCATTCTTTCTCTGAACATTGCTATTTCTCCTGAGTTTGATCCTGTAAGTATTAAGTCATTGACATATAAACTTACAATGATCGTACTTTCATCATCTCTCTTTAGATATAGTGTGGGCTCGATGGCGCCTCGGGTAAAACCTTCTTGTTGAAGATAAAAATCTATATTGTGGTTCCAGGCCCGCGAAGCTTGCTTCAACCCGTAGAAGGCTTTGAGAAGCCTGTATACTTTATCTTCTTCTCCTTTGATTTCAAAACCTTGTGGATGAGTTACGTAAACTTCTTCTATAAGCTCTTCGTTGAGGAACGCCGATTTTACATCAAGTTGGTATACGGGGAAGCCAAAATAAGCAGCGATTGCGAGGATTAAATGAATTGCAGTCATTCTCGCAACTGGAGCAAATGTTTCATTGTAATCTTCTCCAGGTCTTTGAGTATACCCTTTGGCCAGAAGTCGTGCCTTATACCTTGTTATTTTTCCTTCTTTGTCTTGTTTCAGTTTGTAGACCCATTTTAGGCCTATGGTTTCTTTGTTTGGAGGTTTTGAAACCAGCTTCCAGGTTTTGCTCTTGCTTATTGCTTCAATTTCTTCATTCATTGCTTGACGCCACTCCTTGTTTTTAGCTTCTTCAAAGGTTGCTGGAACACTTGAAGCCATTAGTGTAAACTCATCATTTTGGTAGATTTCATTTAATGATCTGAATTTCTGGGGAGATGATGAATCAGATTCTGAGTCTATTTCTGCAGGCTCTGCTTCTTCAGTGTTGACCTGGATGGAGTGTGGTGGAATTCCAACTCAACCGGCAACTCAGACGGTTTAAGAACTTCCTGATCTGATCCCCACTACCATGCATCTTCTTCATGAAAGATGGCATCTCTGGATATAATGAGTTTGTTGTTGTTTGGTTCTAGTAGACGATAACCTTTGGTTTGATCACTATAACCCAGGAAGATGCACTTGTGACTGGTTTCATCCAGCTCGTCTTGTCTCCCAGTTGTCTTGTGTGCATAGGCAATACACCCAAACACTTTAAGATGTCCAACAGTACGTTTGTGACCATATAGAGCTTCATACAGTGTTAAGTTGTGTAAAGCTTTGGTTGAAGCTCGATTAAGAACGTAAACTGTTGTGGATGCAGCTTCTCCCCAAAAATATTTTGGGAGTGAATTGTGTATCATCATGGCTCTTGTCATCTCTATTACTGTTCGATTCCTCCTCTCTACTATTCCATTTTGTTGAGGAGAGGCAGGTGCAGTGAGTTCCCTTCGTATTCCATTTGCTAGACAATAGTTGTTGAATTCATTTGATAGAAACTCTCCTGCTCTGTCACTTCTTAGAGCTTTTATTTGTTTTTCCAATTGTTTTTATATTTGTTTTTGAAAGGAAATGAAATGTTGAAAGCTCTCTGATTTTTCCTCCAGGTGCTTTAACCACATGAAGCGGCTAAAGTCGTCGACAATGAGTAAGTAATATCGTTTGCCTCCTAGTGACGACACTCTGGATGGTCCCACAGATCAATGTGAAGTAATTCCAGAGGTTGTGTGGCTCTTCTTTGTGCTGCCTTTGGGAATGGCAAGCGATGTGTCTTACTTCTAGCACAGGAATCACATTTTACTTGTGTTTTTGTTAACTTTGGCAGGCCTTCAACCAATTGTTGTTGGTGCATATGGTGAATCGTGGTAAGATTTGTGTGCCCAAGCCTATTGTGCCAAAGTTGGAGAGACTTGTCATCTTGTGATCAAGTCAAGGTCATTCTCTTTTGAGGTTTCAACTCAAGTGTAAAGATGTTGCTTGAGTTGAGTTGTGCATTGCAAATGAGTGCTTTGGATGTGGGGTGGTATATTGAACAAGTGTTTTGGTCAAATAGTACCTTGTATCCCCTTTTGAGCAGTTGCCCGACGCTTAGCAAATTCTGTGGTAGAGTAGGGACAAATTGTACCTCTGCAATCAGCTTCTGAACACCTTCTGGTGTGATTACTGAGACAGTTCCCTTCCCTTCTATTCTCACTTTCTTTTCATCACCCAGAATTGCTTCTGACTTGTAGGTTTCATCAAGTCTGGTGAAGTAATCTCGGTTATTAGCCATATGGCCAGAACAGACGTTATCAATGTACCAGAAATGTGAGGCTTCTTTGTCTTCTAGTGGTTTGTAGGCAAACAGATATTGCTCACTTTCATTTTCTTCAGTAAATTTTGCTTCTTCCTTTGGCTTGAACCAACAATTCTTCTCTGAATGTTTTGAATTTTACATGTTTTACATCTGAAAAAACAATCCTTTGTGTGGTGGTTTTGTTTCTTGCAGATCTTGCAGGAAAGTCCAGTAGCTGGGTTGGATTCCTTCTGTTTATAGCATCCCTTTTCTTCACTTCTTTCTTGTTTCTGACTGTGGAAGTTTTTGAGGGAATTCTTCTTCCCTGTTTTATTTTTAAGTGTCATTTTTGTTTGGAAAACCTTCTCTATGGAAGAGTCATCGCACCGGAAGAAGTCCTCATGGGATTGAAGTGATCCCAGAAGTTCTGTGAAGGACATTGTTTCTATATCGTGGGCCTCCATGATAGCAGAAACAACGTGATTGTATGTTTTTGGCAGCGACCTGAGTATTTTTTTCTACAATTTGTGTTTCCTCCAGGTTTCCTCCCAAAGCTTTTATCTGATTTGCTAGACTGGTAAGTTTAGCAAAGTATTCTTGGGATTTCTCTCCTGTCATTTTAATATCGTCGAATTGGCGTCGTAATATCTAGAGCTTGATTTTAATTACCTTTTTAGTCCCTTTGTACTCAGTATGGAGCCGTTCCCATGCTTCCTTTGAGGATTTGGATCCCATAATCCTCGGGTAGATGGCTGTTGAAACTCCTTGATGTATGAAGTGTAATGCCAGTGCATCCTTCTTCTTGTCTTCCTTCTTGAACTTGGGGGTTGCTCCATCGGCTTCTTTGCCGGTGGAAGTGAGGCCGTCGTTTACAATGTCCCACAAGTCTTGTGAGATCAATAGAGTCTTCATTTTGTCACTCCATTGTTCATAGAATTCTCCATTGAACATGGGAATGGAGGGGTGTGAAATATGGACATGTTGGTAGATGACGAGACCGTTGATGGTGAAATACAGCTCTATGATATTGCCTACAACCTGCTCTGATACCACTGATGGAACTTTAAAAATGCTTTTGGTGGGAGTTTTAGCGGGAGAGAACGGAAGAGCAGTGAAGAAGAAAAAGTCTATTTTCATTCATTTTTGATTTTACAGATGGCTGATTTTAGAGACGACAATATAGAAATTTATAGATCATTCTAGTAACGGTACTTTCTAGATTTTACATGATTTTTTTTCTTAATAATAACTGATATGGGCTTGCAGATTTGGGCCGCCTGGTTTGATTGGGCTTTTACAACATATATTTGTTGTTGTTATCTAAAGATTTGCATAAGATTTGCACGTATCATGAATTAATTTGATAATATAAAGATAAGATGGCGTGATGATTCGCCGGCCACGAGGTGGTGGTGGAGGAGGAGGGCCGAAAGGTTCTCCGTCGTATATGCTACAGAAGCCCCGTGCTTTGTCTAAATTCTATAAATGTATATATATGTGTATATAATTATATATATATATATGTAAACATATATGTATATATATAAACATATATATATATTTATATGAATGAGATCTGACCCAATGCATGGGATCTGTTGGTTGTTAAAATCTTAATATATATAGATATATAATTATTTGACCAGATACAAGAGATCTCTTATGCTATTAATAACCCAAATATCCCATGTGAGTTTGTATGATTACAGGGTGCACCCGTCCATCTTTTGAAATCACACTCATCTCCCCTACACGTTTACCAAATCTATGCCGACGGAGGCAGGCGGCGCGCCTCCCCGGCAATCGGTTGGCGGTGGGGTGAATAAAAGATAACTATTGCATGGGTTGCTTGAGAAGACCCAACTTGAGTGGCTCTCTGTCTTAAATGAAAAATGTCAAATAAATACATAGAGAGCGAGGGAGAACAGGGAGAACCCTTACAAGAAAAAAAACATAAAGTTGAAATGGTGTTATGTTTAGATACAACTCTTTATTGTGAAACTGACCGCCAATCTTCGAGTAGAGCAGACTGATCGAAGTTTAGGCTTTTGTTTCAGAATAGTCTTTAATTGTCAAACTGACCGCCACTCTTCGAGCAGAGGGGATAGATCGAGGTTTAGACTTTTATTTCAGTACAACCTTTAATTGTCGAACTGTCCGCCACTCTTCGAGCAGAGCGGACAGGTTGAGGTTTAGAATTTTATTTCAGTATAGTCTTTAATTGTCGAACTGGCCGTCACTCTTCAAGCAGAGCGGACAGATCGAGGTTTAGACTTTTATTTCAGTGCAGTCTTTAATTGTGAAACTGACCGCCACTGTCCGAGCAGAGCGGACAGATCAGGGTTTAGGCTTTTATTTCAGTACAGTCTTTAATTGCTGAACTGGCCGCCACGCTTCGAGCAGAGCGAACAGATCGAGGTTTAGGCTTTTGTTTCAGCACATCTTTTAATTGTCGAACTGGCCGCCACTCTTCGAGCAGAGCGGACAGATCGAGGTTTAGGCATTTGTTTCAGTACAACCTTTAATTGCCGAACTGGCCGCCACTCTTCGAGCAGAGCGGACAGATCGAGGTTTAGGCTTTTGTTTCGGTACAACCTTTAATTGCCGAACTGGCCGCCACTCTTTGAGCAGAGCGGACAAATCAAGGTTTAGGCTTTTGTTTTAGTATAACCTTTAATTGTGGAACTGTCCGTCACTTTTCGAGCAGAGCAGACAGATCGACGATTATGCTTTTATTTCAGTGTTGCCTTTAAATAATGCCGAACTAGACCGCTTCTCTAGTTAGTTGAGCAGTATAGATGAGTTTGGGGTAAGGCTATTTAATTTGTTTCACTCTTGATTCATAGTTGACTTGGTGACGAGAAATTCCATCAAAATCAAATCTAGATAGTACGTGACCAGATCGACTCTCTTAGTAAAGTAGACCATGTGGTTGAGGTCGACACCTTAATGACTTGACAAATTGTTCGGTGTTTGCTGAATTGTCGATTTAAAGCTCAAGATTTTCTTTTGAATGAGTATAAATCTCTATAGCCATGTTGGTGTATCAAATTAGTGTGTAACCCAGGAGGTCGCTACTTATGATGAATCGAGCCAGGGGCTGGGGCTTATTAGAGTGGCATAGCTATAATTTTGGGTTATAAGATTATTGTGCAGGATAAGACTCCAACCTTTGACTCAATCCATAGTTATCTAGACGTTGGTTGATTTTGGCTTGTGAAGCTTTAAACAACATAATGTTTATTGTTCATACGCTATGGTACATTGAGCATTCAGAATAATTTGTGTCTCTGAGATATTGTTCCTATGAGAATGTGATGTGCCTCCGAGACACTATTCCCCTACAGGAATAAATTGTGCCTCCAAGTTATTATTCCTACGGGAATAAATTGTGCCTCTAAGATATTGTTTCTACGGGAATGACTTGTGCCTCCGAGATGTTATTCATATGGAATAAGTTGTGCCTCTAAGTTATTATTCCTATTGGAATAAGTGGTGCCTCTGAGATATTGTTCCTATGGGAATGAGATGTGCCACCGAGATGTTATTTCTTTGGAATAAGTTGTGCCTTCGAGTTATTATTTCTACTGGAATAAGTTGTGCCTCTGAGATATTGTTCCTACGGGAATGAAATGTGTCTCGAGATGTGATTCCTTATAGAATGTATTTATGCCTTCAAAAAATGCATCTCGAGATGTGATTCATTCTGGAATGTGCTTGTGCCTTTGGGATATATGTCATGAGAAAATATCGGATGGCTTACGAGTTTTACTCTGAGGCAACCCGCATGGTGGACGGTCTGGGAAGACAACCCATGTGAAACTATAGAACTACGTGGGTCTGAGACCGTATGCAGGGTGATACGGAGTACGTAGGCGGTGGTCATGGGAAGACCGCCTCGACCCAAAATAGAAATTCCATATCTACCTCCCTTCAAAATACTACTACACTTGATGCTATTATGGATTGGATTCTATACGTGGTTCTAATGATTTTCATTTGCACGGGTGACATGTGCAGATAAAGGACATCACCCAGAAGGAGCAAGCTTGCTCAGGTTTCGGGTATGGAGTTTCTGTGAAGGGTAACCTTCCGCTATAAGACTATGCATTCCGCTTTCCGTAATAGAGTGCACCAGTTAGTAGTGCCTTCCGCTAGGAAACTACTTTCCCTTATTTTGGTATGTAGTGCGTTCGCCTAACATCATCGTCAGTATGCGACATGGGGAAACTGAAGGGAGATGATGGAGATGAGTGTGCCTCTATTACTCCTTCGGTGTCGTATGTTGGAGGTGATGTGCGATAGGATCCCCCTGATTGTGCCGGTTTTTGTGAATCGAGGGGAGGGGGGTCTTACATCGCCGATGTGCCCATGTCGAGAACTTAACCGATGTTGTCTTTAAGAAATCTGTTACCTCAGAGCGATATTTGGAGGAGTTTCGACAGCGGCGTCTCGTCGAGGTCTACTCGGTAAGACTCCTCGCACGTACAGAGCGATTAAACTCTTATATCGAAGGCAGGCTGATTTTATCTCTCTGCCACTTCGAAGCCAGCCTGCGACTTTTGTTGTGGCCAGAATATCGCCAGATCCTCCAGTACTTCAGCATTGTCCCTTCGCAAATCAACCAACGGCGCGGCAATCATCATGGGGTTCACTACAACAAAATGCACGTATAGTAAGGACCTAAATCGTTACCATAAGTGCCAAAAATTGTTACACAAACTATTTGGTAACGAAAAAAACTTTAAGTAACGGTCGTCCTCTAAAGCTCGACGCTAATACTTGTTGTAACGAATGTATTTGTGTCGTTACAAAAAAATTAATTGTAACAAAAAATTCTTCCTCACCCAAAACAGATTCTTCCTCACCCAAAACAGATTCTTTCTCACAATAAATTAGTTACAATAAATATTATCTCGTTACGAATGATTTTTTCCCTCACAAAAAATCGGTTACAATAAATACTATTTCCTCGCAATAAATTTGTTACAATAATTTTCTACTCCTCACTACAGCCAATTCATTTATATATCATAATATGCTCACAAAAACTTCCAAAAAATAAGACATCACAAGATCGCATCCAGATTCATTTAAATATTTACTTATTCACAAATAGAAGTTTTACATGTAGTCAAATTGCATAATAATAATAATGAATCTTCAAAAAAAATTACATAACATTAAGATCTACAAGTTTAAATAAGACATCAACTTTGACACATTCCGACTAATGAATTTCCCGTCATTTTCCGACTAATGAATCTTCTATCACTTTTTGACTGATGAATCATCTGTCACTTCCGACCAAGGATCCCGTACCCTACAAATAAAAGAAAACAATTGTTAATTTTAATCCAAATTGAGTGGAAAAAACATTTATACACACTCACATATATCCATACATACACAATCTACAGAAAGCAGCGACTAATTGTTAATTTTAATACAAAAAAAAGAAGACAATTGTTAATTTTAATCCAAATTGAGTGGTGACACTGTCCCTCTTTTAATCCTGCAATCTCTGCATTATGAGTTTGAATCATAGCTTCCTGCTTATCTATAAGCTCTGTTTGTGATGTCATACGAGTCGTGGCACTGTGCAAATCTTCTTCCGCTACATTCAACTTCTCTTTCAACTGAGTGGACTCTATAAATGTCTTCTTCATTCGTTTTGAAGGAACAACACCGTAGCCTAATCCTTTGTCATAACCAGACTTATTTCCAAGTGCAGTCTTTATAATTTCTCTTTCAGAGATTATGTGATCACTGTCAGAATCTGTTGATATTGTTCTCAGCCTTTCCATTTCACGCTGCAAACTTTAGAAATAAATTCACTCCTGTAGTATAGGTAGAACTGAATCTATCTTGTTCAAAAATCCAGCTTTTATCCATAGCTAAAAAAAGAATGAGATGAAGTGAATCTATCTTGGTTCGTATGCCCCCAGTCTTCTCCAACGGAGGCGGCGACTCCGAGGCTATCTTCTTCTTCGAAGGCGATGGATGAAGTGGTAAGCGCTCTTGTTTGCTGTCGAAACCGATTTCTCGGTCTCCTGTGGAGCTCGCCCCTTGGGGAAAGGGGTGGTCTCGCGCCTACTTCGCTCCTGCAAGCAAAACAACAAAGAAGACAAGGTAAGACTGACCCAAGGGCTCGGCGGGGGAGGTCCCACCACACACCCGGAAGATCTTAGAGCGCTTCCCCTCCTTAGCTGAAAGCCGAGCTAAGATACCCTCAGAAAGCACTTGAAGAATGGAGCAGGAGAGCACAAAAAAACCTGCCTTCTGGGGTACCCCTTGGGTCCTATTTATAGTTTTCAGAATCTGGACTGCTAATAACCAAAAGAACTGACCTGAAATTACTAGAAAACCCTTGGTTGGGTCTGCCAACAGCCAAACTCCGCTGTTTTGAAGGGCTATAGGCAGACCAGCGAGGGCAAAATAGTAAAAAGTACCTTATTCATCCAGGCGAGCTAGGGGGGCTTTGATCACCTCGGCAGGTCTTACTCGCCTACCATTGCCGAGCTCCACCGCGAGAACGCGAGCTGTGACTATCTCGGCGAATGCCGAGCTCCGAGTCGACAAAATCTGATCTCCGCTCGACGAACACCGAGCTCGGGCTCGGCCTCTTCACTGCCGAGCTCGCCTACTACATCCAGCACAACCAGTCTGGGCCCCGCTCTACCTTGCTTGTCGGACACGGGGTTGTACATAATCCCCGCTCTTTTTGAGCTTGGCAAAGCTCGGAAAGAAACACCCAACCCCGAGTGTGCGGCGAACGCGGGTTGGCGAGTTGGAGGGAATCTTCGGGTGGGGTCCACCTGCGGCTATATATATGTGCACCTGCCCACCTGCCTGACTCTTGCCATTCCCTTTGCTCTAACCCTACCAAGATGCCTCTTCCCAAGGAGATCCAAGAGCGCATAGACCGAGCTCGCCATGCCTCCACAGCTCGCGTGGCCGCCCTGACGGCGGTTCCCGCTAAAGTTCCCAAAATTGACTCTGCTGAGCCCGGCTCCAAGAGGTCGAAGCCGTTTCCCCAGGAGGCCGAGCACCTTTACCAAGACCTGAGGGCTACTTTGGTGCGCGAGACCGGGTCTTCTACTCGGATAATTCATGAGAAGGACAGAGTGGTAGTCGTAGTCGGCGATGACCCGGATGGTCAGCCAGATGGCGGGGGTGTCGCGCCGCGAGAGCCCACTCCGCGAGGCGTGGCGATTCTCGCGGACTCCCGGTTCATGGCACTGGACAACCGTCCCCAGGACCTGCCTCTTCTCTTTGGGATCCTATCAGTGAGCTCGCAGAGGCCGAACTCGCCAGTGCGCACCTCCCCTTCTCGCCAAACTGACTTGGCCGCGGGGGAGGGTCTGGGAACCATCCCCACCCCGGGATTCGAGCTCCTCTCGTCGGGGGCTCGCAGTCCAGGTCGTGGGAAGGACCTCAGGTTCATCCCTCCCCGCATCTCCTTTGAGTCGCCAAGCTCGTCAGGTTAATCTTGCTTGGATTCCTGCTTTATGAGTTTCTCCAGCATTCCCCTTCTCGCTGACACTTGTCTCTACAGCTCTTCCAAGCCAGTTCGATGCCGAGGAATACTCGCGGGCAGCCCACTACTCTCCCCTCCCCTCACCGAGCTCGCTGGACTCTTACTTGGGTCCTGAGGTGGATCAAGGTGAGCTGGCGAGGAGGGAGGTCAAGCTCCTGAAGAAGCTAGTGTGCGGGTTGCGCGAGGTGCAGGGGGTCAATGAGACGCTGCAGCGCGACTATGCGCATCTCGCCGACGAGGTGCGAAGCGGCCAGGCTGGCGAGCTGATGTCCCCCTCCTGGCGCCTGGACGAGATAGATGACGGTCTCTCGGTTGCGCAGAGGAATTCCGGAAGGATCCGCGAGCTGCTCCGCGCGCGGCAGTCTGGGGAGCGGGGGTCGCGAGGCCGGGGTAGGTAAGTGGGCGGCTCCTTTACCGAGCCGACCAGTACTCGCATCCCGATGCTCTCCCTGCTCGCGTGCCCCGCTTTTTAATTCCTGAAACTTTATTTTTGTAATAAATAGCTTTTAGAATATTCTTGATCATGCATCATTCAAATAATATAGTGCAATGTTTGACTTAGCCTTGGTTTGGGTACGCCGGAAGTCGGCGAGCTGGGGTGGCGAGTTGGGGTGGCGAGTTGGGGCGGCGAGCCGAGTTGATTGGACGGCATGCCCCAGATTTCTTTTCCTATAAATAGCCCCTCCCCCCCCCCCTCACCTACCCCGTACTGTGCCTTTATTGCTTTCTTTTCCCTTCTTCCTGTACTTTTCCATTTCCTGCTCGCGTTCTACAACTTCCTCCGCGAACATGGGCAAGACGAATCCAGATGCCGACGGTCGCTCCAAGTGCGCGCAGCACTTCACTGACTACTGCTTCTTCGAGGGGCACACTAGCGAGGAGGAGCTCACAGAGTTTGTGGCGGAGCGCGTGCCGCTAGGCTTTGAGGCGCGCAGGCCGAGGCAGGGCGAGGCTATCAACACCTTCTATGAGGACGAGCTCGCCTTCCCCATCTCGCATTTCGAGGTCGGGTTGCGCCTTCCCCTCTGGCCGGAGATCCGGCAGATCCTGAAGTATTACGGGGCCGACCCGCGCAGCTAAGCTCCAACGCCATCGCGATGATGGTGGCGTTCGCGAGCTATCTCCGGCGGGAGAGGATCGAATTTAACCTGACGGTGTTCAGGAAGCTGTTCTCCTACAAGGCGATGCTGGATGGGGTCTCCTACTTCGGCGGCTCACTGATCAAGGTTCGCGAGATCGCGAACAAGCACCACACCTGGATGACCAAGATCGTCTTCATCAAGGGCGATCTCGGCAACATTCCATACTCCCCCCAGCAGAAGGGCGTGGAGGTATACTGCCCGCCGGACGTATCCGGCAACGATGTCGAGCTCCATAAATACTTCCTCCACAAAGACTTCTAGGTCTCCTTCCTGCGGAGGGGCCTCGACGCGCTCCCCCCTGTTCTACCCGGCGAAGGTATGGTTCCCTCCTCATCTTGTCGAGCTCGCCTGATCGCTGAGCTCGCCACGTTGTTGCTGAATCTATTTCTGATTTTTTCAAAGTGTTTTCCTTGCAGGGAACGGATTATCCCCGTGAACCCGCCGTTTGCAGATTCGGGGCTTCATACCGACCCTCTTGCTCGCGAGAGGGCGGCGGCGGCGGCCTGCTGAGATGAGGCGGCCCTCTCTCAGCCCTCTTCCAGCAAGAGGTGACCTGAGGACGCGGGATCGAACCCTGCCACTCCGCCAGCAAAAATTAAAGAAGATGTGGAGAGCCCTGCTGGCTCCGCGGGGGAAACAACAACGACAACATCAACAGCCCAGCCCCAAATACATCAGCTCGTCGGAGACCCCTCCCGACGCGTCGCCTGGGAGCCTACTGGAGGAGATTACCAGCAAGGGCCGGAAAGGTGGCGAGGGCCCCTCTTCCACGATGGCAATCTCCCCTCCTCCATAGGCGAAGAGGGCGGCCCGCGAGCGCGCGCCGCCGAAGCAAAACCCTCTTCAACTTCGGCGGGAGGTGGAAGGACTCGACGGGCGAGCCCATGCTGCAGTGGGATGAGCTCGCTCATCGAGTCTCCATCTCCACCCTGCACCCCTCCTGGCACGACCGCGAGCCCGTAACCGGTCACGCTAATGCCCTCGGCTTCGGCCTATATGGCCGCGAGGATGCCGAGGTCTACAAGAAGATGACCCTCCAGCAGCTTGGCCATGAGGGCTTGCAGGCTCACCTGCGGACCCTGGAGCTCCACCACATGCTGGCGCGCCGCAGCTTTGCCCTCAGCCACCAACTCTAAAAGGCTGAGCAGGCTCGCGACATCGCCAAGGATAAGGTTGCTGACCAGGCGAGGCAGCTCGGCATAGCGGAGGGTCTACTCGCCCAAGCTGTCGGCGGGCTGGTAAGTGTCAAGCACTACTCCTCTTTCTTAGAACGTTTTGCGTTGATACCAGACTAAATTTTCTCTACCAGGATGCCAAGGCTGCAGGGGAGCTTCAGGCTCGCAATGCCGAGCAGGGGGAGGAGATCAGCCGGCTGCGCGCACGCCTGGCCAAGCTGGAGGGCGCGAACGCGAAGCTGAAGGGGGATAATCAGCACCTCCTCAGCGAGGTCCGTCGCCAGGCGGAGATCTTCTTCCCACCCCCACAACATCGACCCTACCCTCCCATACAAGAGCCCGTGGTTCTTTGGCTAGGCCGACCTCGCCTAGAGACTGCGGATCAACTCCATCCAAGCCGCCGAGTGCACCCTCCAGATGATGAAGGACTCGGGGGTGTTGGTGGAGGGATGCGAGGGGATCTCGGCCCGGGACCTGATGCCAAGCCTGTTCTCGGCAACGCCGCCCAGCGAGAAGGAAGACAGCTTGGATGCGATGTTCGGGAAAAGCTTCCAGGATCCTTCGGGTGAAGGCGAGGATCAGTCCGGCGGGGGGGAGGCCTGAGGGTAGATTATACTCTCTTTTCCTTTTTTGTTTGCTCGCCGAGGCGAGCTCCCTGTAAAACATTTTGTAAACACTTGTTTAATGAATGAAAGATTTTGTCCATACCCGTGCCATGTATCTCTCCCTCTTTTTTTGTACTTTCCTTGTTGTGTTGTATATATCCGCGAGTACTACCTCTGGCGACCCCGCACAGACAGGTTCCGCGAGTATGATAGTCCCGTGCACGCGCCCGCGAGCGAGTACGCTCTGAGTGCTCACCGAGTCCCAGGCGATTCGGGAGCAGGCTGCTCTCCGCCCCTGTCACGCCATCTTAACTCGCCCGCGAGCCTTCCAGGTTGAAAAAGTTGAGCTCAAAAAGGAAGAAAAAATCTTCTAAGTGAAACAGGCGAGGGGGTGAAGTGCCCTGGCCTGGCTCGCCTTCCTTTGGCGAGGCCCAAGTTCGCCACCTACTCGTCGATGTCGAGCTGGGATTGACGAGTCCAAACTTGCCTATGCAGAATCCTCTTGCTGATGCTGAACTGGGTTAGACGAGCCCGAGCTCGCCTCTACAAGACCCCCTCTCCCCTTGCTTCCTGGCACTTTGAAACTTCTTGATCTCTTCCTGGCGATACCACCGAGTGACTTCCTAACCTGCCAACTAGGTGAGAGTCTGGCAGCGGGATCTGCTCGGGATCCAAATACATTCCATCGAGTGACTTCCGACCCCGTCAGCTAGGTGAGAGCCTGACAGCGGGATCTGCTCGAGGCTAAGGATGACACCGAATGACTTCCGGCCCTGCCAGCTAGGTGAGAGCCTGGCAGCGGGATCTGCTCGGGGTCCAAACACATTCCATCGAGTGACTTCCGGCCCTGTCAGCTAGGTGAGAGCCTGACAGCGGGATCTGAAAGTCCACCTAGTGTCAACTATCTTCACCAATGGGGGGGAATAGGTGACGTGCAGCGTTTTTGCGGAATTTAATATTGTACCTGCACAAGAAAATAAAACAGCACAGCAAGGAAAGTACACAAGCAATTTATAGTGGTTCCCCGATTTGGGTACATCCACTTTCCCCTTTCGACCTATCTCCAAACAAGGGACGACTCGGTCTCTTCACCAACAGGATTGAAATCCAATCCTTGCACTATCGGAAGAAACCCTTCAAAACGTAGGAGTCACCACTCCCATAATCCGGGTTGCACCCAAACCTTACAACTAGGAACCAACGTTCCTTTACAACAAAAATAAAATAAAATGTACAAGAAATACAAACTACGTTTGGAGACTACGGTGTCCCTCTTCGTTGACGACGTGTTCTTGAAGTCTACGAAGAGTCCACAACCTTAGATCTCTCTTGGAGAGAATCTCCCCGGAACCGGCGGCGGCAAGATGGGCGGCGGCTTGGTTCACGGGATCGGCGGCGACAACGATGTGCGGCTGCTGTATTTTGGAGATCCAAACTTCGTAGCAAAGCTAGCTAGGTCTTCCAACGGTCACACTAGGATCAGTCGTCTCGATCGATTCGGACGGGGAAGGTTTTCCCGATCAACAAATCAAGAGACAAGAGATCTCCGGTTAGACACGTGAGACGCTAAGCTTGGCTAAGCTTCTATCGTCGGGAGATCTGGAGGGAACCACGATCAAATGACCGGCGATCGACTTGGACGAGCGGCGACGGCGGCGGAGCTGTTTCGCGATTCTAGGTCAAAGTCGGCTGCTCGATTTTTCGTCTATTTCTCTGTATCTCAATTGTTCAAAAATACGCCTGTATTTATACTGTAGACAACTTCAAGATGACCGTTGTGGGTCCCACAAGAAGAAACCCTAAATCCGGTTCAAAATAGTGCCAGCGGCAGAATTCGGTTCAGGGGGTTCCAGAAAATCGTCTAAGGCAAAATCGGCGAGAATCGAAGAAGATTCCCGCCGAATCGACGAGAATCAGCCAGTGATTCTCGACGATTCGGCGAGAATCACTAGTGATTCTCGCCGAATCACTTGATGATTCTCGACGAATATTACTTGGCCCTGATCTGCTCAACGTGGGATTCGGCGAGAATCAGTGGCGATTCTCGACGAATATTACTTAGCGCCGCTTTGAAGTAGCTGGATAGAGTCGGCAAGAATTAGCCAATGATTCTCAACGAGTCGGCGAGAATCACTAGTGATTCTCGCCGAATCAGCGAGAATCACTTGGTGATTCTCGTCGATTTACACTTGGACGATTTTTCGTCTTTCCACCCATGAGGTGCTCCTTGACTCATCCTTGCTCCTTGTCTGCTCTTGCCTTAACACAGCCCTGTACTTGAAATTAAGTACACTCCAATAGAGAGAGTACACGTAGGCCAACACACTGATCTGCTCAACGAGGGATTACGTCGTGCAGACCCGTGTATATTGACCTACTGCACCCTGACATTGGTGTGCACTTAGCGTGGAAAAACTGCAAGCACAACTTGAAATATTTTGTCAAAAACATTGCCTATTTACCTTAACTTGTTCAGGGGCTTCTTCAAATCAGGTACGTTGTGGATACAATACCCAACAATCTCCCATATTTGAAGAAGCCTAAACCCTACAAGCTAAGGTGAATAAAGCGTATGGGAATGAAAATCATAACCTTGAAATTAAGTTGAGAGAGATATTCATTACTGATACCAATTTTGTGCGAGCAAACTTTGGATCCACCTTAGCCTTAGCCGAGAGGGTAATCTCCCCCTTTTCGGCTTCTGCAAATCTGGGTCTGTAGCATTTGAACCCTTGCTCCCCCTCAGTTCTTGCATCTGTGCTCACACTTGAGTTCCTTACTCCCCCTCAGTTCTTGCACGAGCCTGGAGCTTCTGTAGTCTTCATTCCTCATAGTTTAGCATTCCCAATTCAGTTTTGAAAAGACTGAACTTGGCTTCGTCTAAGAGCTTTGTGAAAATATCTGCAATCTGCTTGTCCGTGGGGACATAACAGAGAGAGATGTCCTTGTTCTCCACGTGCTCCCGAATGAAGTGGTAGCGCACTTCAATATGCTTCGTTCTGCTGTGCGATACCGGATTATTGGCAATCGCAATTGCACTGGAGGAGTCGCAGTACATCGGCACTTCCTTGAACTGAAGGTCGTAGTCGGCTAACTGGTTTCTGATCCATAGGAGTTGTGCGCAACAACTGCCAGCCGAGATGTACTCAGACTCTGCTGTGGAGGTAGCTACACAATTCTTCTTCTTGATGTTCCATGAGATAAGCCTTCTTCCAAGGAATTGACACGTCCCGGAAGTGCTTTTCCTGTCATCCCTACTCCCTGCCAAATCATCATCTGAAAAACCTATTAGCTCGACATCATTGTTTCTCAGTGAAAGTGTAGCTAGATCTGATATACTCTAGAGGGGGTGAATAGAGTATATGGTGCTTTGAAACTTTTTACAACAGTTGTTGTAATAAGTGTGAGCAGGGAAGCAGAATAAAACTAATCACAGCACTAAGTTAAACAAAAGCTAATCACAGAGTAATCAAGCCCAGAAACAAACATAAAAACAAGCAAAACCAGAAGACACAAGGAAATATAGTGGTTCCCCTAAACTTGGGTACATCCACTCTTCTACCACCCTAGGTAGGAATCCACTGCAGGATGAGTTGATCAGGTGTCCTGGCACCAATGAGCTTTTGATAAGGTGCTCAAAAACCAAGCTAGATTTTTTGATCAGGTGTCTTGCCACCAATGAGCTTTTGACAAGGTGCTCAAAAACCAAGCTCAAACTTTTGAAGGGAGTTTGAGAAACCCTTTACAGAGAGGGGGTGAGAGAGTGATGGAAGTCTTCTCTTTCTCAAACAACTGAGAAGACTATGTGGATCGTTGATGTCAAAGCTCCCCCTGAATCCTTGAGATCTTCAGGAAGAAAAGCTTTGCTGAGGGTGATAGACCTTCAAAGATTGAACTCCAGCAATAAATGATTTCAGTAATGACTGAAATGTTGAATGTCTGGAGTCTTGAGAAATGTTGGCCTTGAACACTTTGAAACTAAAGAGATCTGAAGATTTCTGAAAAGATTGATCTCCTTGGATGAGTGTTCTTGAGAATTCTTTGAGACAGAATATTTTTTTAATGTATCTCTGTAATCTGTGTGTCTCTCTCTATATCTTCTTTAGACTCCAAAAATTCTATCTTTTATTCTCTGGTACAGAATAGAGTAACATTCTCTGTCAAGTATAGTCGTTGGCCTGAATTAATTGCATCCTTAATTGCAAAATCTCTTCTGGAGGAAAGTCCATAGAAATATTCCTTGAGAAATCCCTTGAAACTTGGTCCAGAAATGAATGAAAACGGCTAGGAGATCTCTGAATTAATTGCAGAATAACTCCTTAATAGATTTGAATTTGAATCTAGAAACATCTTTGAAGATATCTGAAATCGTCGAACTGAGCTCTGCTATCGTCGAGCTGAGCACAGCGATCTGGAAATATACAGCAGCAAAATATCGTCGATCTGAGCTCACAGATCGTCGAACTGAGCTCAGAGATAGAGATCCAAAGCAGAGTCAAAATCGTCGACCTGAGCTCACCGATCGTCGAACGGAGTTCGACGATATAATGAAGTTGAGCTCAGCGATCGTCGAATGGAGTTCGACGCTCTGTCGAAGTTGAGCTAGACGATCGTCGATCGGAGTTCGACGAATCGTCGTGCTGAGCTCGACGATCAGACTTAGTCTCCAAACAGAGAATCCTGGTCTTCAGGGCAGCTTCCAAACCTAGACTTCTAACCCTTAGACTCGATTCTAATTGACCTATTAAGCTATACAGGAGGTCAAGCATTTGATTCCTAGAGACATAGTGATCCTGACCCAAATTAGTAATAGGGTGTTCCAACAATCTCCCCCTATTTGGGTTAGGATTACTATTTACAAACTTTGGAAAAATTTAAATAACAACATACAAGCAGCAAAACAGAAACACAACAAGCCAGACATTGCAGAACCACAGAAATATATAGCATCCAGATAATCAGAAATCAGAGAATGTCACCTTACAATATCATTTCTTCTCTTTGCCCTTAACCATTTTAATCTCTCTGTTAGGATTGAGGGCTTCCTTCTTTGATCTGGTGTCATCTGCTGCACCTAAAGATGTTTGCTGTTTAAGCCTGGGAACCACTGCTTCAGGATGTAATTCCATATACCTGTCAGCATCAAAGAATTTACTTGAAGCATATCTTTCTAGCTTTTTCTGTCTCTGTTCAGACATTGTTGAAATGTTGGAAGAATCTATTCCTTGCTCTCTAGCCTTTTTAATCTGATCCAGTGCAGCTAGTTCCTTCATTCTTGCTGTCCAGGCAGCAGGATTGTTCTCAGGATCCTCAAAAGGTACATGAGGCTCATATCTGTTAGAGGGATTGTCTTGAGGAGGCCTGGCAGACACAGTTTCTTTCAGCTTATAAGGGAAAGAACCAGATGTTGTATCAGTTGAAGTTTGTCTTTCCCTGGAATATGGGTGTTGCCTTGAGTACCCTTTGGAATAGACTTGAATATCTCTTTGATTTCCTCTATATCCTCCTCTCCTTGATTGAGATCCCCTGGATTGGCTTCCCCTATTGTAAGATCTGGCATGAGGCTGATAGGGGGCCTGACTTCTGGCTGGGGGTTGAGCAGTAGAGCTTCCACCTACACCTGCATCAGGAGGAGGTGGTGGAGGAGGATAAGAGTGTTGGAACTGGGAGGAGCCCTTCTCATATTTTCTCTTTTTCTTCATTGCCTTCAGCTGATTCTTGGAGTATTGCATCCAGTGTTCAGTGATAGGGCAGTCATGTAGAATGTAATATGGGATGTCATTGTTATCCTTAACTTTAGCAGGAGGTACCCTTTTCATTGCTTTGCTCCTTGCCTTCCTTTTCCTGGCAATGGTAGCAGAAGAGTCATCAGAGTCTGTTTTAAATACATCAGATTCAGAACACTGGTCATCATAGAGAGCATCTATTTTCTTCATCAAGTCCTTCTTGAGCTGAACAAAAGCAGATGAGGCAGAGGTTGTAGCAGCAGGTGTTGAGGTAGTAACAGCAGAAATGACAGCAGCAGATGGACTCACAGAAGCAGTCACAGAAGCAGCAGCAGCAACAGCATGAAGACTCTCTTCATATGGCATCTCCCCCTGCCTAGATGCAGAAATGTCTGGATCAAGGCACACTATTGTAGGTGCTGCCTGAGGGAAGAGGGAAGAGAGCCTGGCAGAGAGGGCTGCCACTGACATGTGTAGTGGAGCCAAGGAGGTCTCCAACAGCAGAGTTATCCTGGGGGCAAGCAACTCATACAGCCTGTCAGCAAGGGCTGAGATGTCTACTTGCTCAAGGGTGACTTGAGCAGAGGTAGAAGAGATAGGAGCAGCTGAGAGTTCTGGTAGTGGAGAGCTGGTGAGTGGTGGAAGGGATGGCTGAGGAGTTGGTAAGGTGGAAATGGAGGACAGGGGAATGGAGATGGATGGGGTGAATGTTGGTTGATCAATGATTGTGTAGAAGGTCTTGAAATGAAGTGGAGGAGGAAGGTAGCTCAGGAGGAGAGGATGGGGAATCATCCATAAAGGAATCATCAATTAGGGTGAAGGATGGAATGGAGGGTGATGAGGTGACATCTGGTGGAGGGTAGGAGAATAATGGATGGAAGTGGTCTTCTTGTGTTGGAAGTGTAGGGACTGGAGATGGTGTGGATGTTGGAGAGGGGCTGGATATGATGATGGTGGATGGAGCTGGGATGGTAGATGGTATGGGAAGGGATGGAATTTGAGGAGGAGGAGGAGGAGGAGAGGCAACAACAGCAGCCAGGTCATCTGCAGGGGCAGAGACCTTTGGAGGAGTGACTCTTAGAGTCCTTGTGCCTGAAGGAGTACTGGAGGAGGGCCTGCTGGGCTTGCTGATTTGTCTGTCCCACTTTCCAAAGAGGGAACAAGACAATCTCTTGGAGGCATTGATATGAACTCCAGAGGAGACCAGCAGGGCAGGGCACCTGTGCTGCAGAAACACTCCAATGATTCTCCCAAAGTTTACAAAGCTTTTGTTGATTTTCTTTTTGATGAGGTCAAAGAAAACTTCTCCCCAATTCAGATTCTTCTTGTCCACAAGAGCTCCCATAAGGCAGAGCTGATACCTTGAAATTGTATCATGGGCAGAGTGCTTAGCCAGTAGCACTTTCCCAACAACATCTGCCATGAATCTATATTCTACAGAAAGATTCCTTTTGAAGAGCTTGCTAGGGTTGCCCTCTGAATGACCCATTCTGGCAAGCAGTTCAGAGCACTCATCTCCAGATAATTCAGCAGTATCTTCTCCATTTCTCAACTCAAAGACTTCTGTTAAAATTGTTGGGGTTAAGGGTACCTGAGTTCCAGAGATAGACCCAACAATGGTGGAGTTATCTTGATTATGGGCAGTATAAACCCATTCTTTTATCTCATCAGAAGCCAGCTTTATCCTTGTGGTCATTATTGCTGTCAGATTCTGGTCTTTGAACAGTCCCAATATATCTTGAAAAACCTGGTCAGTTGTGCTGAAGGATTCTATATCAATATCAAAACCAGCATCAAACTTCATTGCAGCAAGAACAGCAACTGAAACAGCCATGGGTACCTGAAGAAATTCAACAAACAAAACGACCAAGTGTAGAACTGTTTGGAGGGAAAGAAAATTCTTGCAGAGAAATCGAAAGCGCAAAAGAGAACGACGGCGAAAAAATGAGTTTTATATTAGGGTTCGACGTAGAATTGGAAAAATCGTTGAACTCAGTTCGACGATCGAGGCTTCTAAAGGAATCTGAAGAGTCTTCAACATCGTCGATCTCCGTTCGACGATATTGGAGAGCGTCGAGCTCCGTTCGACGATCGTTCAGAGAACAAATTCGTCGAGCGCCGTTCGACGATGGTTGACCGGAAGAGATAGTTCATACTATCTAAGAGACGCTGAACTCAGTTCGACGATTTTTGGAAATCGTCGATCTCCGTTCGACGATCTTGGGGCAAATCGTCGAGCGCAGTTCAGAGATCAGAAAAATTCTATACACTAAGAGAAATCAGAATGTTTGCCTAGTCTTGGTCAATTTTTAAGCTTTCAAAATCTTGGATATTATTTAAGACTTCCTCCATCTAATATTCCTAATTTATTTAGGAAGAAGGTGTGTTTCTTTTCATGCAAAGGCTTGGTAAAAATATCTCCCCTTTGTAAATCAGTTGGGATATATTGTAGTTCAATTTTGTTCTTTTCAACATTATCCCTTAAAAAGTGATGTCTAATCTCTATATGTTTTGTCCTACTATAGAGGACTGGATTTTGAGCTATAGAAATAGCACTGGTGTTGTCACAAAAGATTTTAGACTTCTCTAAGTTGTAGCCATAGTCTAGGAGTTGGTTTTGAATCCACAAGATTTGTGAACAACAACTGCCTGCAGCCATATATTCAGCTTCAGCAGTTGAAGTTGACACAGATGTTTGTTTCTTACAAAACCAAGAGACAAGTGTAAGACCCCATTTTTTTTAATAAAAACACAGGGTCTTATGCCCAGAACCGCCGCTTTGCGGTGACACCTTCTCGCCCGGAAGCGTCATCACCACAAAACGCCGTTTCTGCCGGCCAATTCGATCGCAGCATAGTAACAAAATTTGAGTAATAACATGCGAAGCAAAACTCTAAGTAAAAGTCCACAGAAATATCACATCAAGTAAAATATCTCCACGATGGGAGAGTCCACAAAACCAAGCACTGTAAATAAGGGCTTATGCCCGATACAACAATTCCTCACCACAAGATCTCTCATGTGGAAATAAAATAAACACTACTAGAGTAAGGGCCTCACGGTCCCAGCTGCCTGAACTCCTGTGCTAGACTGCCCTATCTCCAAGCGTGTCGACCTCTGGGGCTGCTCCTCCAATCTGGGTTCCGCGATCCCCTAAATGATGTGGTTCGAAAACCGTTAGTCTAAAAGACTAAGTCCTATCATCCCCCACCCCTTCCCCCATGGCTCCTAGGCACCGAGCGGAGAGGAAGAAAGGGAGGACTTGAAAGTGGAGAGTATATCAAATGCAGGTGACGGTGGACCTAAAACTAGCAATTTATATAGTAACTAAACATATTTGTAAACAAGTAAAGTAAAGTAACCTTAACTTATATGGGTACATATAAGCAAGGGGTCTTTTGCAAGGCTCCCATCGTATAAAGAGTCTCATACCAATTTATACGTTGGGGTGTCGGTTATTAACAGCAATATATATATGTAAAGAAAATTAACCTTAATTTATAAACTTGCCCACACAAGCTTATAGACCAAGGGGTCGTTTTGCAGGGCCTAATGTATAAGTGTCCCATACCACTTATATTTTAGGTGTCAAAGGTTAAATGAATCACTTATGCTATGACATGCAAGTGGGTATGATGGATCAAGCAAGTGCAACACACACACCCGACTCTGTGCACACAGACCTTTAGTTCCCCCTTTCTGGAGCCTCACCTCCCAGGATACCTCCGTAGTGGCAGACGGAAGCGGTGGGTTGGGCCTCGCCCACCTCTAAACCAGTATAGCACTACTGGTCAGACCTATCGTACGCCTCAACGCTGGTGCACTAAGCGGACTCCTGCGTACTCTTGCCGGCTGGCGCACCGGACTTCTGTTGGCGAAGTGCTATCGCAACACTTGCCGAGTCAACGTATTGGTGTCTGTGCTAAGATCCTCCAATACCGAAGACCCACCACCTTAATTTCATTCCTTTTATGCACATGCAAATTTACGTACCAACACCGAGCCGAAGCTCACCGGGCCATCCTGCCCTCTTACCACAACGACCGAGCCTACTGCTTGATCATCTAGCCAAAACTACTTCCCGTAACCTCGGGGTGTGTGAGAGTGAAACCCTAATTATTCTAGTTACTCTTGAAGTTTCATTATTCCTATGAGTTGCGTTAGCCCAGGACTGCCCAAGGTATTCCCCGTGAAGGGCTCTCGAAGGCACTAGGAACTACGATGGGATTACGCCCAAAGCTCCCTTTCGCAAGGCACTTATTATTATTGGTTACTACACAAATCTCTCAATCCCTTAGGGTTATAATTGAATTCTAACCCAAGTGTATGTGACTCCTTCTTTTCAACGAGGATGAGTGATCCCTTGTCGATCCCGAACCCCACACAACTCTAACCAACCTCCACTACTCATCTACACTTCTGATGACAAACCTAATTCACCTACCAGACTAATGCCCCATTATTCCAACTTCCTAAACTCATTGTGCACTTTAATTTGATTTCTGCTGTTTTTACTAATTGCAGACCTCCCTAAGCTAATATGATGTACTCAATAGGTGATACTCTAAATTCTCCTCCAATAACTCTACAAATTTTACCAGAGGTCTATTATGATAAATATAGTCTAAATTCAGAAAATCAAATTCAATTTCCCAATTAATCTAAATATTATTGGTTGCCAATTTTCATAATTTTCCAGATAGTTCTTGACCTCTAAAGGAGTTATTAAAAATAATTCCTAAGATCAAATATAATGAAGGAAGTGCCACAAATATGTCTCCAATAATTATGTAAAAATTATTAGGGCCTCATAAGGAACTAGAAACATCATGATGAAGAAATTAAAATTTTTTAGACAATTTAAATGTCATTATTAAATTTACCAAAGTTCCATAGAATTAAATAATTAAAGAAGCAACTACTAAATATCATTCTTCAAAAATTTCATAAAACATTACAGAGATGGGTACCATGATTACAAGCCCCTTTGCTAAGTTTCATCAGATTTAATCAAGTATATTTTTCTCCAAAAATTCCTAAGTGAAAATTGTAAAACATGACTTTGTGAATAAAGTACCAAAAATATTCATCCAAAATTTATTATAAAATTTCCAGAGATATATATACCCTAAAAAACTACCCATTCAAAAACTCAGCCCTTTTCAGAAAGTTTTGGTATTAGAGCTTATGATTTCAAAGCTAGTGCCCTAAACTAGGGTTATAGATTTAAGGGGTTTAAATTCTTCCAAATGCCCTAAAATTTTAACCACAGGACCATAGTAACCCTATGGACATCATTCCCAAGTTTCAAGTCCATCCAAGGTCTTTTGACCCCAAATTCTTCAAACCCTAGAAATTTACCCTAAAGGGCCTACCCTAAAATTCTAGGGCTACCCTAGTCCAAACCACTCCAAACTTCATAAGTGAGTGTAAAAAGTCAAATTATATCAGTGGCCAAAATTTCAGCCTCTGATGAGGGAATTTGGCCTCTCAACCATCAAATAGTGGCTTTTGACCAAAATACCCTTATAAGGTCATATATAGGGTGGGTAAATTACCTATCCTAAACATCTCCAAATGAGCTAAAGTTTTAACCCTATACCTATCATGACATCTAAGACCACCCACCAAAATTTGGGGGAGCTTTAAATTAATTAGGTCACATAATTAAATTAATCATGATTTATTAAATTTTTCTAAAAACTATAGAAAAATATTCTCCAAAAATTCTAAATTTTGGACAGGTTCTAGATATGACTAAGAATTTCTCACTGCCCAAATTTCAACTTGTTTGGACAAGGAATGAAGTGTGGGCACCAAAAATAATTCCTGTTTAGGCCTAGGTATAGGTCCTACCAAAAAGGGTACCCTGGTCTAACCAGTGGCCCAAAAGGGTCCAAGCAATTTTTGCTACAAACTAGACACCCTAAGCTACAATTTTCATGTTGGGCAGATTTCCATTCAGGGTCCCTAAGTATTTTTAAAAATTAAATACATTAAATACATCTAATGTGACAGAAATGAAATGATATTTATTTAAATCCTAAAGTATCTGATTTGATGCCGCGCGAATCTTGGCGCAGATCGACGGCGCTGGGTTATCGTCCCCGATGAGCCAACGGCCAGGATTGCTTCTTCCTGTGCCGACTTCAAGCGTCTGCCGCCGGCCACCCAGTCCCTTCCCCGGCCGGCCACCGCCACCATCACCTCCGTTGAGGTGGTGGCTATCGCCAGACGGCGGCACAGCCGCCGGAGGGGCGGATTCCGGCGATCCAACCAATAAAATTTTCGGCCGAAAGCCATGAATTTTGCGAATTGGATCGGGCTCAATTGTGCCCGAACCTTGGCCCTAATGAAACCTAAGATCTACCCATGAGAAAAGAGGAGGAGGAGGACCTTGTTGGCGGCCTGGAGACGAGCGGATCTGCGGGTTGACATGGTGGTGGCGCCGCCGATCGGAATTCTGCAATCTCCCAGTAAACTCGCCGGATTTCTTCAGTTAAGGATTGGGAAATTCTTCTCCAAGCTCACTGATGATGTTTAAAACATCAGAGGGGGAGAAGAATGGAATAAACTGCCATGGCCATCATGGCCATTAAAGGCTTGTTTCGGCCATGATGGTGGAGGCTGTAACAGCCCCTTGACAGCCAGGAAAACGGCTGGAAACTCCTCCCCTTCACTGGAGGAGATGAATGCTGCCATCAATGGGGACCATTGGCCTTTCCTTGGCCAATCTCCTCCTTCAACTCTCTTTCCCCTTTTCTCTCTCCTCCATTAGTATGGAATGAAGCTTTCTCTCTCTTTCCTAGTCACCAAAGCTGACCATGCTGACTCCCCAGCCTATTGGCAGCCCTTTCCACCCATAATATTTCATTATATTGTGGTTAACTTAAAAGGAAAAAGGGGTTGAGCTTGGGTTGACCCCCCCCCCCTTTGGATTAAGTTGACCAACTCTAAGCTAGAGTTGACTTGGGTCAGTTTCCCCCTTTGCTAGGTTAATAATGTTGTGATGGGGTCATGGAGTCATGGTGAAGCCCTAATGTCCTTCTAAATTATTGTTTTGAATTTTACTATTTGCAGACCATGGTAGCTTTCATCCTCCTACCTAGGCCCACTTGGTCCCCAAGGTCTTCCTAGGGTTGGTCTTGACCTAGCCTTGCCCAAAATCACCCTTAGGGGGGTCTAGTTGAAATTGGGATGTTACAAATCCAACAAGTCAAAAAAAGGATTTCGTCCTCGAAATCACGATCTCGCCTACGGTAATCTTCTTACCGAAGAAAATGAACTTATAGTTGTTATTAAATAGGAATATTAACCCCTACTCCTACTAAAGTAGTCTTACCTGTTAAAGTCAAGTAATTAATTTAAACTTCTTGAGTGGTTGAGAGGTATACCTGACCAAACAGCTCTGGATATTTCTGTTGCATCAGATCCTGCGGCTCCCAAGTATGCTCCTCTTGGCCGTGGTTCCTCCACAGAACCTTGACTAAGGGAATCTTTTTGCGTCGCAGGATCCGTACTCCTTTATCATCGATCCGCACCGGCTCCAAGTGAACAGATCGGTCCGAAGTTACCGGCCCTTCGGTGGTCGTAATCCGCTGCTCCGGGCGTAGTAGAGCCCTTCTCAGCGAGGATATGTGGAAAACATCATGCAGAGCTGCCAGCTCTGGTGGCAACTCCAGCCTGTAAGCCAGGACCCCTATCCGCTCCAGGATCCTGTAAGGGCCCATATATCTGGGGCTGAGCTTCTTCCTTCGGCCACGCATCCGAGAAACTCCATGCATAGGCCGGATCTTCAAAAACACTCGGTCCCCGACCTGAAATTCCACCTGACGATGGCGGGCGTCATAATACTTGGCCTGCCTGCTCTATGCCTCTAACATCCTGTCCCTGATCAACCTCACCTGAGCCTCGGTGTCTTCAACAAAATCCGATCCCAAAGCCTTCGGGTCCTCGTCCTGAATCCAAGAGAGTGGGGTTCTGCATTTCCGTCCATATAAAGCCTCGTAGGGGGCCATGCCTATGCTGGCCTGATGACTGTTGTTGTACGAGAATTCCACCATCGGTAACATCTTTTCCCAAGGCTCTCCTCGGTCTAGGATGCATAGACGTAGCAGGTCTTCCAGTGTCCGATTTGTGCGCTCTGTCTGCCCGTCCGTCTGAGGGTGGAAGGCGGTGCTAAAAGTCAGTCGAGTGCCCAAGTATGCCTGAACCGACCGCCATTCCCTGGATGTAAACCGACCGTCCCGATCTGACACGATCGTCCTGGGTACTCCATGATAGCGAATGTACTGCTCCACAAACTTCTGAACCAGAACCCCCACTGAATCGTCCTTCCTGACTGGTATAAATCTAGCCACCTTCGTCAATCGATCTACGATGACCCAAATCGAATCATTTCCCGTTCGTGATCGGGGGAGACCATGAATAAAATCCATCGCAATATCCTCAAACTTCCACTCTGGCACTGGAAGAGGTTGCAACAATCCCGCGGGGTTTCTGCATTCCGCCTTCACCAACTGGCAGGCTTCGCAATGGGTCACGAAGTGTGTAATATCCCTCTTCATTCCTGGCCAGAACATCATCCTCTTCAGATCGGCCATCATCTTGGTGATTCCCGGGTGTATCGAATACCTACTGCAATGCGCTTCCGCCATGATATCCTCCCGGATCTGACCTCCTGCGGGTATATAAATCCTTCCTCTGAAGTACAATAGCCCATCCTTCAAGGAATAATCCCCCGTCGAACCCTCCTCCAAGGTTCGAAATATCGGTTCCGCCCGAGGGTCTGTCTTCTGCCCTTCCCTGATGCGGTCCCGGATATCATCAATAGCGATCATCGACGCCAGATACTCCATGTATAATTCTGGATCGTCCTCGGATACTAGGGATATCTGCATGTCCCCGAAAGACCGGACCAGCTCCATAGACATAAGCTGAGGTCCCTTCCCTGCAGCATCTCCTCTCCGGCTCAACGCATCCGCCACCACGTTCGCCTTCCCGGGGTGGTAGTGCATAGTATACTCATAATCTGTCAGGAACTCCACCCAACGCCTTTGTCTGATGTTGAGGTCTTTTTGCGTGTCCACGTATCTCAGGTTCTGGTGGTCGGAGAAGATGTCGCAATGAACCCCGTACAGATAGTGCCGCCAAATCTTCAAGGCGAAGATTACCGCGCCCATCTCCAGATCGTGGACCGGGTAATTTTTCTCGTGAATCTTCAACTGTCGAGAGGCATAAGCTATCACATGCCCGTTCTGCATCAGAACGGCACCCATCCCTTGGTAGGAGGCGTCGGTATACACCTGGAATCCCTCCCTTCCTGACGGAATAGCGAGGATGGGAGCCGAAGTGAGCCGACTCTTCAGCTCCACGAAGGCTGCCTCGCACTGTGGTGTCCAAATAAAAGGGGATTCCTTCTTCGTCAGAGTCGTAAGAGGGAGCGCGATCCGGGAGAATCCCTCTACAAACTTCCGGTAGTACCCGGCAAGTCCCAAGAAGCTCCGTACATCTGTCGCCGTCTTCAATGGTGGCCAATCCTGAACGGCCCGAATCTTGGCCGGGTCTACCGCCAACCCAGCCCCACTGACGATATGGCCCAAGAAGGCCACCTCCTTTAGCCAAAACTGGCATTTGCTGAATTTTGCGTACAGCTGATGCTCCCGTAACCTTTCCAATGTCAAGGCCAGGTGTCGTGCGTGCTCCCCTTCCGTCTTTGAGTAGACAAGGATGTCGTCAATAAAGATGATGACGAATACATCCAAATATTCCTTGAACACCCTGTTCATAAGGCTCGTAAATGCTGATGGTGCATTCGTGAGCCCGAACGGCATCACTGTGAACTCGAACAGTCCGTATCGGCTACTGAAAGCGGTCTTCGGAATGTCCTCTTCTCGGATCCGCAGCTGATAATAACCTGACCTTAAGTCAAGTTTTGAGAAGAAATGTGCTCCCTCCAGCTGGTCGAACAACTCATCGATTCGTGGGAGTGGGTAGGTATTCCGAACCGTGAGTCTATTCAGCGCTCGATAGTCTATGCACAGGCGGAGACTTCCGTCCTTCTTCTTGACAAACAGCACCGGGGCTCCCCACGGTGAAGAACTTGGCCGGACGAACCCTGCCTCTACAAGTTCCTGCAGCTGACTCCGGAACTCTGCCAACTCCTTCGGGGCCATCCGGTAAGGGGCCCTAGATGCCGGCCTGGCTCCGGGCACTAACTCTATCTGAAAATCCTGCTCTCGACACGGAGGTAGTCCTGGCAATTTCTCTGGGAAGACGTCGACGAAGTCCCGCACCACTGGGATGTCTGTCATGGCCCCCTTGGCCTCCTCTATCTCAAACAGAATCTGGTAGACCTCTTCCCCCTGTAGATGGGCCTTAACGGCCTGTACTGAAGATAAAAGCACACAAGAGGCGGATCTTATACCTTCGATGACAATAAACGAGTCTCCATGCCTCACTGTGATCTTCTTCGCTTGGCAATCAATCTGGGCATGGTTCCAGTGCAACCATGTCATGCCCAGGATCAACTCGAAGACTGGCATTCTAAGAATCGTTGCCGCCACTTCGAATGGCTTCCCGCCAATCTCCGCCTCCATGTTGCAGTGGGCAGAGGTGAATAGCTCCGATCCATCAGGTAAACGCACCCTCCTCGTCAGGCCTGTGAACCGTTCTACGCCTTCTAGCCCTTCCACGAAAGCCTCTGATACGAACGAGTGCGAAGCACCCGTGTCGAACAATGTGTAGGCGGGTTTGCCGCTGACGAAGACTATACCTGGATCGGTTAAATGTCTTAGGATTCTGTAACTAGTTTCTTCCTATTTAATCATTTTTTTTTTTTTGCGAAGTTCCTAAAAAAAAATTGACAGCAGAGATAATGGAATTTTTATTTAAATAATTTAAAAACTCTTGTCATACCTGTTATGACTTGCTCCGGGTTTCGAGGCTGTGCCAGATCCAAGGCATACACCTGCTCCCTTTCCGGTCTACGATCGCCACCTGGGTATCCACGTCCTCGGCCACGACCCCGGCCTCCGAAGTATGGCGCTGGTGGGGCAGCCTGTGGTGCTGGTGGGGGTGCCCTCCCCATGGGACAGTTCCTCCTAATGTGCCCCACCTGGTGACAATCGAAGCACACTGGCGGTTGATACGTCATTCCCCCGGGTCTCTGTTCGTCCCGCCTCTGAACTGGTGGTGGAGCCATCAACACTGGTCTTCCTATCTCCTGTCTCGCCTCCTGATGAGGCTGGTCTTCTACCCTTCTTCCATCTGTGATGCGGCCCCGCCGCTGATCATTTCGGGCTCCCCGGCTCTGGTCTTCATTTGGCCGCTTTCGGCCCCGAGTAGTAAGCCAATCCGCCTCGATTCTTTTCGCCATCTCCAAAATCCGGGAGATGGGCCCGTCAGATACAAATAGTAAGGTCTCCCTCAGCTCCTCCCGCAGGCCCTTGTAGAACCTTTTCGTATACCCAGCTTCGTCCAACTGATATGAGTCTGCAAACCGGGCTAAATGATCAAACTCTCGGTGGTACTCCACCACCGTCTTGCTCCCTTGCCTCAACTGCAAAAACCTGTCCTCCAGCTCATCTCTGGCT
Organism: Platanthera guangdongensis; assembly: GCA_039583875.1. NCBI lineage: Eukaryota > Viridiplantae > Streptophyta > Magnoliopsida > Asparagales > Orchidaceae > Platanthera > Platanthera guangdongensis. Next base: position 183,084,525 of record CM077156.1, read on the forward strand.
GATTGCGGAACAAAGTGCTCCAATAGCGCGCCCTTGAATTCCTCCCAAGCTATCTCCGCAGCCGTCCTGTCAGCAAAAATCGTATCCAGGGAAGTCTTCCACCACCTCTTAGCATGAGATTCCAAGCAAGACACGACCAAGGGCACCCTTTCCTCCCACGGGCACTTGATCCCAGTCAACATCTCGTACATGATATCTAGCCACTCCTCTGTCCGGACGGCAGACTCAGTCCCACAGTAGGATGGGGGAGCGAGTCCTCGAAAGATACTCAGCCAGTTGGCCCCCGGGTTTGGCTGCGGAGCCAGAACCTGTTGAGCCCTGAAAGCATCCAAAATGGCTGTCAACGTCTGTCCCACCTCCGACTGTAGGAAAGGAGTAGGGACCGGGGGAGGTGGTGCAACGTCCGGAGTCCGCTGGGCCCCACCTTGTGGTGTGGGCTGAGCTGGAGGCTGCGAAACAAACTATATTAGTGGGTAATCAGCTCAAATATATGCAAAGTGGACTATTTTACAAGTGATTTCTCCTTAGGGTCTCACCACTGCTTCCGCTGCTAGTTTGTCCGCAAACTAAGCTCGCGCGGGGGTGGACCAGGGGTTGTGGACTGTTACTTTTCGATCGGGGTTTCGCTCTGATACCATTTGTAAGACCCCATTTTTTTTTAATAAAAACACAGGGTCTTATGCCCAGAACCGTCGCTTTGCGGTGACACCTTCTCGCCCGGAAGCGTCATCACCACAAAACGCCGTTTCTGCCGGCCAATTCGATCGCAGCATAGTAACAAAATTTGAGTAATAACATGTGAAGCAAAACTCTAAGTAAAAGTCCACAGAAATATCACATCAAGTAAAATATCTCCACGATGGGAGAGTCCACAAAACCAAGCACTGTAAATAAGGGCTTATGCCCGATACAACAATTCCTCACCACAAGATCTCTCATGTGGAAATAAAATAAACACTACTAGAGTAAGGGCCTCACGGTCCCAGCTGTCTGAACTCCTGTGCTAGACTGCCCTATCTCCAAGCGTGTCGACCTCTGGGGCTGCTCCTCCAATCTGGGCTCCGCGATCCCCTAAATGATGTGGTTCGAAAACCGTTAGTCTAAAAGACTAAGTCCTATCATCCCCCACCCCTTCCCCCATGGCTCCTAGGCACCGAGCGGAGAGTAAGAAAGGGAGGACTTGAAAGTGGAGAGTATATCAAATGCAGGTGACGGTGGACCTAAAACTAGCAATTTATATAGTAACTAAACATATTTGTAAACAAGTAAAGTAAAGTAACCTTAACTTATATGGGTACATATAAGCAAGGGGTCTTTTGCAAGGCTCCCATCGTATAAAGAGTCTCATACCAATTTATACGTTGGAGTGTCGGTTATTAACAGCAATATATATATGTAAAGAAAATTAACCTTAATTTATAAACTTGCCCACACAAGCTTATAGACCAAGGGGTCGTTTTGCAGGGCCTAATGTATAAGTGTCCCATACCACTTATATTTTAGGTGTCAAAGGTTAAATGTATCGCTTATGCTATGACATGCAAGTGGGTATGATGGATCAAGCAAGTGCAACACACACACCCGACTCTGTGCACACAGACCTTTAGTTCCCCCTTTCTGGAGCCTCACCTCCCAGGATACCTCCGTAGTGTCAGACGGAAGCGGTGGGTTGGGCCTCGCCCACCTCTAAACCAGTATAGCACTACTGGTCAGACCTATCGTACGCCTCAACGCTGGTGCACTAAGCGGACTCCTGCGTACTCTTGCCGGCTGGCGCACCGGACTTCTGTTGGCGAAGTGCTATCGCAACACTTGCCGAGTCAACGTATTGGTGTCTGTGCTAAGATCCTCCAATACCGAAGACCCACCACCTTAATTTCATTCCTTTTATGCACATGCAAATTTACGTACCAACACCGAGCCGAAGCTCACCGGGCCATCCTGCCCTCTTACCACAACGACCAAGCCTACTGCTTGATCATCTAGCCAAAACTACTTCCCGTAACCTCGGGGTGTGTGAGAGTGAAACCCTAATTATTCTAGTTACTCTTGAAGTTTCATTATTCCTATGAGTTGCGTTAGCCCAGGACTGCCCAAGGTATTCCCCGTGAAGGGCTCTCGAAGGCACTAGGAACTACGATGGGATTACGCCCAAAGCTCCCTTTCGCAAGGCACTTATTATTATTGGTTACTACACAAATCTCTCAATCCCTTAGGGTTATAATTGAATTCTAACCCAAGTGTATGTGACTCCTTCTTTTCAACGAGGATGAGTGATCCCTTGTCGATCCCGAACCCCACACAACTCTAACCAACCTCCACTACTCATCTACACTTCTGATGACAAACCTAATTCACCTACCAGACTAATGCCCCATTATTCCAACTTCCTAAACTCATTGTGCACTTTAATTTGATTTCTGCTGTTTTTACTAATTGCAGACCTCCCTAAGCTAATATGATGTACTCAATAGGTGATACTCTAAATTCTCCTCCAATAACTCTACAAATTTTACCAGAGGTCTATTATGATAAATATAGTCTAAATTCAGAAAATCAAATTTTTCCCAATTAATCTACTATTTATTGAATTTTCCTCAAAAACTAGGTCATAGTCAATTTGAACATGAACCATAAGATTTTCTCAGGTAATGGCCTCCTAAAATTTTTATTCACTAAATAACAGAGAAATATTATTGGTTGCCAATTTTCATAATTTTCCAGATAGTTCTTGACCTCTAAAGGATTTATTAAAAATAATTCCTAAGATCAAATATAATGAAGGAAGTGCCACAAATATGTCTCCAATAATTATGTAAAAATTACTAGGGCCTCATAAGGAACTAGAAACATCATGATGAAGAAATTAAAATTTTTTAGACAATTTAAATGTCATTATTAAATTTACCAAAGTTCCATAGAATTAAATAATTAAAGAAGCAACTACTAAATATCATTCTTCAAAAATTTCATAAAACATTACAGAGATGGGTACCATGATTACAAGCCCCTTTGCTAAGTTTCATCAGATTTAATCAAGTATATTTTTCTCCAAAAATTCCTAAGTGAAAATTGTAAAACATGACTTTGTGAATAAAGTACCAAAAATATTCATCCAAAATTTATTGTAAAATTTCCAGAGATATATATACCCTAAAAAACTACCCATTCAAAAACTCAGCCCTTTTCAGAAAGTTTTGGTATTAGAGCTTATGATTTCAAAGCTAGTGCCCTAAACTAGGGTTATAGATTTAAGGGGTTTAAATTCTTCCAAATGCCCTAAAATTTTAACCACAGGACCATAGTAACCCTATGGACATCATTCCCAAGTTTCAAGTCCATCCAAGGTCTTTTGACCCCAAATTCTTCAAACCCTAGAAATTTACCCTAAAGGGCCTACCCTAAAATTCTAGGGCTACCCTAGTCCAAACCACTCCAAACTTCATAAGTGAGTGTAAAAAGTCAAATTATATCAGTGGCCAAAATTTCAGCCTCTGATGAGGGAATTTGGCCACTCAACCATCAAATAGTGGCTTTTGACCAAAATACTCTTATAAGGTCATATATAGGGTGGGTAAATTACCTATCCTAAACATCTCCAAATGAGCTAAAGTTTTAACCCTATACCTATCATGACATCTAAGACCACCCACCAAAATTTGGGGGAGCTTTAAATTAATTAGGTCACATAATTAAATTAATCATGATTTATTAATTTTTTCTAAAAACTATAGAAAAATATTCTCCAAAAATTCTAAATTTTGGACAGGTTCTAGATATGACTAAGAATTTCTCACTGCCCAAATTTCAACTTGTTTGGACAAGGAATGAAGTGTGGGCACCAAAAATAATTCCTGTTTAGGCCTAGGTATAGGTCCTACCAAAAAGGGTACCCTGGTCTAACCAGTGGCCCAAAAGGGTCCAAGCAATTTTTGCTACAAACTAGACACCCTAAGCTACAATTTTCATGTTGGGCAGATTTCCATTCAGGGTCCCTAAGTATTTTTAAAAATTAAATACATTAAATACATCTAATGTGACAGAAATGAAATGATATTTATTTAAATCCTAAAGTATCTGATTTGATGCCGCGCGAATCTTGGCGCAGATCGACGGCGCTGGGTTATCGTCCCCGATGAGCCAACGGCCAGGATTGCTTCTTCCTGTGCCGACTTCAAGCGTCTGCCGCCGGCCACCCAGTCCCTTCCCCGGCCGGCCACCGCCACCATCACCTCCGTTGAGGTGGTGGCTATCGCCAGACGGCGGCACAGCCGCCGGAGGGGCGGATTTCGGCGATCCAACCAATAAAATTTTCGGCCGAAAGCCATGAATTTTGCGAATTGGATCGGGCTCAATTGTGCCCGAACCTTGGCCCTAATGAAACCTAAGATCTACCCATGAGAAAAGAGGAGGAGGAGGACCTTGTTGGCGGCCTGGAGACGAGCGGATCTGCGGGTTGACATGGTGGTGGCGCCGCCGATCGGAATTCTGCAATCTCCCAGTAAACTCGCCGGATTTCTTCAGTTAAGGATTGGGAAATTCTTCTCCAAGCTCACTGATGATGTTTAAAACATCAGAGGGGGAGAAGAATGGAAGAAACTGCCATGGCCATCATGGCCATTAAAGGCTTGTTTCGGCCATGATGGTGGAGGCTGTAACAGCCCCTTGACAGCCAGGAAAATGGCTGGAAACTCCTCCCCTTCACTGGAGGAGATGAATGCTGCCATCAATGGGGACCATTGGCCTTTCCTTGGCCAATCTCCTCCTTCAACTCTCTTTCCCCTTTTCTCTCTCCTCCATTAGTATGGAATGAAGCTTTCTCTCTCTTTCCTAGTCACCAAAGCTGACCATGCTGACTCCCCAGCCTATTGGCAGCCCTTTCCACCCATAATATTTCATTATATTGTGGTTAACTTAAAAGGAAAAAGGGGTTGAGCTTGGGTTGACCCCCCCCCCTTTGGATTAAGTTGACCAACTCTAAGCTAGAGTTGACTTGGGTCAGTTTCCCCCTTTGCTAGGTTAATAATGTTGTGATGGGGTCATGGAGTCATGGTGAAGCCCTAATGTCCTTCTAAATTATTGTTTTGAATTTTACTATTTGCAGACCATGGTAGCTTTCATCCTCCTACCTAGGCCCACTTGGTCCCCAAGGTCTTCCTAGGGTTGGTCTTGACCTAGCCTTGCCCAAAATCACCCTTAGGGGGGTCTAGTTGAAATTGGGATGTTACAACAAGTCTGTCACCAAGGAACTGACAAGTTACACTGGTGCGTTTCCTGTCAATTCTGCATCCAGCATAGTCAGCATCAGAGAATCCAGTTAAATCAAATGTTGAATCTTTTGGATACCAGAGACCTAGATTTGGACAACTTTTAGCATACCTGAGAATCCTCTTTACTAGTGTTAGGTGTGACTCTCTAGGGATTACTTGGAACCTAGCACATATACATGTAGCAAACATTATATCTGGTTTACTAGCTGTAAGATACAGTAAAGAGCCAATCATTGCTCTATATGTTGTCTGATCAACATGTTTCCCATGTTCATCAGCATCCAATACAGCATTACTAGGCATGGGTGTTTTCATACAAGATACTTCAGACATACCAAATTTCTTAACCAATTCATTTGCATACTTGGTTTGAGAAATGAAGATGCCTTCAGCATGCTGCTTGACTTGCAATCCTAGGAAGAAGGATAGCTCACCCATGCTACTCATCTCAAATTTAGAATGCATAAGGTTGGAAAACCTTCTGCACAATTTGGAGTCAGTAGAACCAAAAATGATATCGTCTACATAAATTTGTACTAGTAAGGTATGGGACTTATGGGTTCTAATGAAAAGAGTTTGGTCTACTCTACCCCTTATAAAACCATTTTCCAAAATAAAGCATGCTAGAGTCTCATACCATGCTCTAGGAGCTTGCTTGAGACCATATAATGCTTTATTCAGTCTAAAAACATAATCAGGAAAAGTTGGAGAGATAAAACCTGGAGGTTGTCTAACATAAACTTCATCTTTGATGTCTCCATTTAGGAATGCACTTTTGACATCCATCTGATAGACCTTGAAGCCTTTGTGTGCTGCATAAGCTAGAAATATTCTGATGGCTTCTAATCTTGCAACAGGTGCAAAAGTCTGGTCGTAGTCTATTCCTTCTTCTTGAGAGTATCCCTGAGCAACTAGCCTTGTCTTGTTCCTTATAATTACTCCTTGATCATCCTACTTGTTTCTGAATACCCATTTTGTTCCAACAATGGAATGATCCTTAGGCTTTGGCACTAGCTCCCATACTTTGTTTCTCTCAAATTGATGCAACTCCTCTTATATTGCAATGATCCAGTGTGGATCTTGCTCTGCATCTTGAATGGACTGAGGTTCAATTTGAGATAGGAAGCAGGTGTGCAACAGGTTTTGGTTGACCTGATTTCTGGTTTGCACACCAGCTGAGATTTCTCCAATTATTTGGGAAATTGGATGGTCTCTTGATGTTACTAAATCAACAGGGGGTGTTGATTGTTCACCAACCTGTGTTGTTGTTTCCTCTTGTGGTACAACAACTGGCTCTTCAAGTTGTTCTTCAATATGTTGAGCATTTTATTCATCTCCACTGCTTTCATCCTCTTGAGTAACCTGTAACTTGTTCAAGTCTTCAACTAGAGAATGTTCCTGCAAAGGTTCTACGGTAGAAGAAGTCTTCTCCTTGAAAGACATGTTAGTTTCATCAAATGAAATGTGAACAGATTCCTCAATTTTTAAAGATGATTTATTATAAACCCTATAAGCCTTGCTGATCATGGAGTATCCCAGAAACACTCCTTCATCAGCTTTAGCTTGAAATTTTGCTAAATATTTCTTGTCATTGTTATGAATGTAGCAAATACAACCAAAGACTTTAAAATAGTCAACTTTAGGTTTCTTCCCTTTGAGTAATTCATAGGGAGTCTTTCCCTTTAGTTTATGTATCAGACTTCTATTCAGCACATAGTTGGAGGTGTTCACTGCCTCTGCCCAAAAGGATAGAGGTAGATGAGCATCTGACAACAGTGTAGTGTCAGATTCAATAAGGGTTCTATTTTTCCTTTCAGCTACCCCATTTTGTTGAGGAGTTCTAGGAGCTGAGAAAGTATGTCTGATCCCTTCACTCTGACAGAACTCTTGCATAAGAAGAGAATCAAACTCTGTCTCATGATCACTTCTGATCAGGGCAATGTGAGTATTGAACTCAATCTGTATACATTTGAGAAACTCTGTCAGACACTTAAAGTTATCGGACTTCTTCCTTAGAAAGAACACCCAAGTGAATCTGGAGAAGTCATCTACAACTACTAAAGTGTATGATTTCCCTCCTAGGCTTTGTACTGTGATGGGTCCAAAGAGATCCATGTGTAACAGATACAATATCCTAGGTGAATCACTCTTATTAAGTGACTTAAAGCTGTTTTTAGTTTGCTTGCCTAATTGACAAGCTCTGCAGAGTCCTTCCTTCTTGTAGGGGCCAAAAGGTAGTCCTCTAACAAGGTTGTCTTTGGATAGCCTAGCAATAGTTCTAAGGTTTAGGTGTCCTAGTCTCTTATGCCATAAAATATTTGGTTTACAGACAGAATTAAACAAGCAGATATCTACATCAGTTGAAAGAAAATCTACTAGGTAGATGTTACCTTTTCTTTTACCTGTCAACACAGTTGTGTTGTCCTCTGACTTGATTTTGCATAAGGCTTTGCTGAAGGTCACCTGGTAGCCTTCATCACACAGCTGACTGATGCTAATTAGGTTGTGCTTCAGTCCTTCCACATAAGCTACCTTCTTGAAAGTTACTGATCCAATCTGGACTGCACCATATCCTTTAGTCTGTCCAAAGTTTGAATCACCAAAGATAACTTTGGGTCCAAGCTTGGCTCTGAAGGATGTGAGGTTGTCCTTGTTCCCTGTCATGTGCTTAGAGCACCCACTATCCAAATACCATTGTTGGTTAGATGTTGGATAGGTCTTCACCTGCACATAAGACAATTCATCTGTTTTTGACCCAGTTTACCTTGGGCCTAGGTTGATAACCTCTAAATTCTGAAATGAAAGACATCTCAGGTTGACTCTTATATCCTTCAGGATGATATCTCCTTGGAGGTATAATCCATTCAGTATAAGGGTTAAAGATTTGGGATGAAGGACCCTTAGGATTCAATTTTGATTTGCCTTTGAAAAATTTTCCAGAGCTCTGACCTCTGTTCGACGATCTTGGAGCTGTGTTCGACGATCTTGGGTCAGATCGTCGAGCTCCGCTCGACGGTCGACTATGGCTGAGGTCAGGTATTTGAGATCGTCGACCTGCGTTCGATGACTTTGGCTGAGATCGTCGATCTTCGTTCGACGATTTTGCCTGAGATCGTCGAGCTGCGTTCGGCGATCGTCGATCTTCATTCGGCTATCGTCGATCTCGGTTCGACGATTTCTACTGGGACTTAGTTTTCTGAGGCAGATCAGAATTTTTCCTAGCAACCTCTACAACTCTCTTTCCTTTGTCAGAAATGAATTTGATTGGAGTTGTTAGAACAATAGGTTGGCTAGATGAAGCACCCAAGCCCAGTGTACTGTTGAACCGGGAGTTCACTATGCTTGTGATGTCCATCAGCTTGATGCTTCTCCCATTGAGGGATTCTTCAAGCTTTTGGCCTCAGAGAGCTCACTTTTCAGTGAAGCTATCTGTTCCCTACAGCACTCCAACTCCTGAGAGAGTTTGAGGTTTTCTGACTTTAAAGTATTGTGTTCAGATAATTGATTTCTGAGAGAGATAATTTCTTTCTCAGACTTTAGCAGGTCTAAACACAGTGCTTTAAATTCAGATTTAAAATCCTCTGAGCTAAAATCAAAAGAACCAATTACCTGATCTTCTTCAGGTTGAGTCTCTGAGTCTGACTCTGACTCCTCTTCCTCTGAATTGTGCTGTGAGGCATTGATTGCCATCATGCAGAACTCCTTTTCTTCTGCATCATCCTCATCATCACTGGAGCTGGATGAGGCTTCTGACTCCTCTTCAGTCTCACTCCAGGATTCAGCAACAAACCCTTTTCTTGTATGCTTGTTTTTGCTTGAAGAAGGTTTGCTATTGCCATTCCTTTTGGAGTCTTTCTCCTTTCTTCTTTCTTTCCTGTCCCTTCTGTCCTTGTTCTTGTTCTCTGGACAGTCAGGAACTATGTGTCCTGGTTTCCTGCAACCAAAGCAGATAATATCTTTATTATTACTAATGGACTTGTCATACCTTGGCTTATCCTGCTCCTTGTATGATCTTCTTCTGAAGTCCTTTCTGGCCATTTTGTAAAATCTTTTGGCCAGCAGACTGAGTAGTTCATCATTGCCTGTGGCTTTGTCTTCAGGCAGATCTTCAGTTGCCTTGAAAGCTACGGTCTTCTCTTTTCTTGTGGCTGGTGAGGCAGCCTTCTGTTCCTCGTCTCTATTTTTGATGAGTAGCTCATAAGATTTGAGCTTACCTAATAGAGCTTCAGTAGTGATCTCATTCAGACTTCTTGCATCCTTAATTGGCCAGATTCTTGAATCCCAAGTGCTAGGGAAACACATTAGGATCTTGTCATTAAGCTCTGTTAGAGAGATCTCTTTGTCCAATGTCCTGAGTTCACTGACAATTAGACTTAGCCTGTTGTACATGTCTCCCACTGACTCAGTTTCTCCCTTCTTGAAATTCTCATATTGAGAGATGAGATGGGATCTCCTATCCTTTCTCTCATCAGCTGAGCCTGAGACTATTTCTGAGAGTTTATCCCAAATTTCCTTTGCTGAATTACATTCAGCCACCTTCTGAAATATGTCATCAGACATTGTCTGGGCCAAGATGTTCATAGCCTTGTCATCAGCTACCTTCCATCTCTTGATATCAGCATCTGTTCCTGATGGAGGTGGAACAACATTTGTGCTTGTGTTCTCTGGGGGTCTTGGACATACTGTCAAAACAGAATTAAAAATATCATCGTCAATAGAATTCATGTACAGTCTGATCCTTGCTTTCCAAAGTGCAAACTTGGATAGATTTCACACTGGAGGTCTGGTGCTAGCATAATCTTTGTTTTGGGCCATGATTTGTGAAAGTAAATCTAATAATAAAATACAAAAGAAAGCGGATCTAGCTTGGGATCTTTGGGTTCAGGTGTTAGCATGTACAACCAATCAGGTATGGTATGTTTAACCAACCTGCCTCTGATACCAATTGAAAGTGCAGCTAGATCTGATATACTCTAGAGGGGGGTGAATAGAGTATATGGTGCTTTGAAAATTTTTACAACAGTTGTTGTAATAAGTGTGAGCAGGGAAGCAGAATAAAACTAATCACAGCACTAAGTTAAACAAAAGCTAATCACAGAGTAATCAAGGCCATAAACAAACATAAAAATAAGCAAAACCAGAAGACACAAGGAAATATAGTGGTTCCCCTAAACTTGGGTACATCCACTCTTCTACCACCCTAGGTAGGAATTCACTGCAGGATGAGTTGATCAGGTGTCCTGGCACCAATGAGCTTTTGATAAGGTGCTCAAAAACCAAGCTAGATTTTTTGATCATGTGTCTTGCCACCAATGAGCTTTTGACAAGGTGCTCAAAAACCAAGCTCAAACTTTTGAAGGGAGTTTGAGAAACCCTTTACAGAGAGGGGGTGAGAGAGTGATGGAAGTCTTCTCTTTCTCAAACAACTGAGAAGACTATGTGGATCGTTGATGTCAAAGCTCCCCCTGAATCCTTGAGATCTTCAGGAAGAAAAGCTTTGCTGAGGGTGATAGGCCTTCAAAGATTGAACTCCAGCAATAAATGATTTCAGTAATGACTGAAATGTTGAATGTCTGGAGTCTTGAGAAATGTTGGCCTTGAACACTTTGAAACTAAAGAGATCTGAAGATTTCTGAAAAGATTGATCTCCTTGGATGAGTGTTCTTGAGAATTCTTTGAGACAGAATATTTTTGAATGTATCTCTGTAATCTGTGTGTCTCTCTCTATATCTTCTTTAGACTCCAAAAATTCTATCTTTTATTCTCTGGTACAGAATAGAGTAACATTCTCTGTCAAGTATAGCCGTTGGCCTGCATTAATTGCATCCTTAATTGCAAAATCTCTTCTGGAGGAAAGTCCATAAAAATATTCCTTAAGAAATCACTTGAAACTTGGTCCAGAAATGAATGAAAACGGCTAGGAGATCTCTGAATTAATTGCAGAATAACTCCTTAACAGATTTGAATTTGAATCTAGAAACATCTTTGAAGATATCTGAAATCGTCGAACTGAGCTCTGCTATCGTCGAGCTGAGCTCAGCGATCTGGAAATATACAGCAGCAAAATATCGTCGATCTGAGCTCACAGATCGTCGAACTGAGCTCAGAGATAGAGATCCAAAGCAGAGTCAAAATTGTCGACCTGAGCTCACCGATCGTCGAACGGAGTTCGACGATATAATGAAGTTGAGCTCAGCGATCGTCGAATGGAGTTCGACGCTCTGTCGAAGTTGAGCTAGACGATCGTCGATCGGAGTTCGACGAATCGTCGTGCTGAGCTCGACGATCAGACTTAGTCTCCAGACAGAGAATCCTGGTCTTCAGGGCAGCTTCCAAACATAGACTTGTAACCCTTAGACTCAATTCTAATTGACCTATTAAGCTATACAGGAGGTCAAGCATTTGATTCCTAGAGACATAGTGATCCTGACCCAAATTAGTAATAGGGTGTTCCAACACTCGGGTACCACAAGCCAAGATTGGGAGTACCGTTAAGGTATCTTAGAATTTGCTTTGCAGCGACATAGTGAGATTCCTTAGTGTTCACCTGATATCGGGCACAGACACATGTGGAGAACATAATATCCGGTCTACTGGCAGTAAGGTAGAGCAGGGATCCAATGATGCTTCTGTATTTGGTTTCATCGAAAGGTTTACCTTTCTCATCCTTATCCAGAGACATAGTGGATCCCATTGGAGTCCTCATAGAGGTTGCACTCTCCATGCCGAATTTCTTGAGGAGTTTATTTATGAATTTCGTCTGAGAGATGAAGATTCCATCCCCAGACTGTTTCACTTGAAGTCCCAAGAAATACTTTAGCTCTCCCATACTGCTCATTTCAAACTTTCCTTGCATAAGTTTGGAAAACGTTTTGCAAAGATTGTTGTCCGTTGAGCCGAATATTATGTCATCGACATAGATTTACACCAGCAAAATCTTGCCTTTGACTTCCCTGAGAAACAATGTCTTATCTATTTTACCTCTAGAGAACTTGTTCTCAAGAAGAAAACTAGATAAGGTCTCATACCAAGCTTGTGGAGCTTGTTTTAAACCATATAAAGCTTTATTAAGAAAATATACATGATTGGGATAAGTAGGATTGACAAAATCTGGGGGTTGAGCGACGTATACTTCCTCTTTCAGGTCTCCGTTCAAGAATGTTGATTTCACGTCCATTTGATAGACGGTGAATCCTTTGTGTGAAGCATACGCCAGGAACAATCTGATTGCCTCGAGCCTTGCTACAGGTGCGAAGGTCTGCTCGAAGTCAATCCCCTCCTCCTGTCTGTAACCTTGAGCCACCAGCCTTGCCTTGTTCTTTATGATGACACCATGCTCATCCAGTTTGTTTCTGAAGATCCACTTGGTGCCAATCACATTCTACTTGTGTGGTCTGGGAACCAGCGTCCAAACATTGCAACGTTCGAATTGATGTAGTTCATCTTGCATGGCCAGAATCCATGCCGCATCTTTGTTCGCCTCGTCGAACTTCTTTGGCTCAACCTGTGACAGGAAGCTAAGATGCAAGATTTCGTTAATAGTACCTCTTCGAGTTCTGACACCAACACGAGGATCTCCAATGATTTGATCTCTAGGATGATCCCTCACGTGCCGGAGCTCTAGAAGTCTGGTGTCTGGAGCTTCGACTACTTCTTGGGCTTCTCCTTCTTCTAAGAGATTTGTTCCATTTTGATCTTCATCATTCCCAGATGACGTGGATGTGGAAACTTTGACGTACTTAGGAGTTTCATCATTAGCTGTCTCATTGAGATCCAGCTGTTCAAGTCGAGCACCTGCATCTTCAAGAATACCACTGGAAGAACTGCTGTTAAGCAAACTTCCTTCATCAAATACAACATTAATTGATTCTTCTACCACTAGGGTTTTCTTATTGAAGACCCTATATGCCCGACTGTGGGAACTGTAGCCCATGAATATGCCTTCGAAGCATTTTTCACCAAATTTAGTACGCGGGTACTTCCCATTATTCAGTACATAGCATCTGCAACCAAAGATCCTCAAGTAGGACATGGTTGGTTTACTGCCTCTCAGTAGCTCATAAGGCGTCTTACGATGATGCTTGTTGATCAATGCTCGGTTTTGTACATGACAGGCTGTATTGACAGCCTCTGCCCAAAAGTATTCTGGGAGAGAGGCGTCTTTCAACATTGTCATGCAGGCTTCAATGAGAGTTCTATTTCTCCTCTCCGCAACTCCATTTTGCTGAGGAGTGCACGGGGAGGAAAACTCATGAAAGATACCTTGTTCTTCACAAAACTCTGTCATAGCACCAGATTCGAATTCTGTTCCATGGTCACTTCTGATTTTGACCACTGGGCAGTTAAATTCGTTCTGAACCTGCTTGACAAAACTAGTGAAGATGTCAAAAGTATCAGACTTTCGTTTTAAGAAGAACACCCATGTAAACCGAGAATGATCATCAACTATCACTAGCGTATAGGACTTGCCTCCCAAGCTATGAACTTGCATTGGACCAAACAAGTCCATATGTAGAAGGTAAAGACATCGGGAGGAGTCTTTGTCTTCAATGCTCTTAAAGGTAGCCTGAGTCTGTTTGCCCATCTGGCATGCAGGACAGGGGCTATCTTTGATGCACTTGATAACGGGAGCATCCCTTACTAAGTTTTTAGAAAACAACATACTAATTGTTTTGAAATTAATATGTGTCAATCTCTTGTGTCATTGTTCACAAAGAGATGCACTGCCTGTTGCCACAAGGCATACGGGGGTAGATGAATCTAAACTGAGAAAATTTAAGCAGAAGATATTTCTGCTCCTAATGTCTGTTAATACCGTCTCAGAAGAGGCACATGAAATTATCAGACATTTATCCTTGCAGAACTTAACGTCATAACCTTTGTCACATAACTGACTTACACTGATCAGGTTATGGTTTAACCCTTCAACATAAGCCACGTCGGTGATAGAGATTATACCGTTGGAAATCATATCATAACCTCTGGTGACTCCACGATCTGACCCTCCAAAGATGACTTTGGGTCCATTCTCGACTGGAGTGTAATCACGCAACAGGCTTCTTGTCCTAGTCATGTGCCGGGAGCATCCACTGTCCAAGTACCAGATTGGCGTTTTGGTGGCCTTTGGACATTCCTGCAAAACAAAATTAATTTCCCTTAGGAACCCAATCGAACTTGGGTCCTAGATTCCTGGTTAGCATACTCCCCCTCGGTTGGTTAACCTTACGAGTGGTCGGTCTCGCAGTACTAACATAGGGAGTCTCGTTATACCTCGGGTTAAACCAACAATCCACGGCAAAGTGACCGACTTTGCCACAACACCAACAGTCAAATCTGTTGTATCTCTTCCTAGGCTCCTGCCTTACCCTGGGAACGGTGGGTACGGCCGGGGCTTTGGATCTGGAGGTGGGGGCCTCACAGTGATTGCAGTCACATGACTTCTTCACCTTCTGTATAACAGGCTTGGCTTTTGGTGCCTGCTTTCCATTATGGCCGCTAGAGAATTGACCATAATTTCCCATGTGGATTTCCTCAAAAGGTGCCTTGAAGGCACTCTCACCGAAGTTCCGGGGAAAGGTCCAACCATCATATCGGCTCTTTGGCTTTGCAACCGAGGGCCGGAAATGATGACCAAAGGTTGATTCAAAGTCATGTTGGTTGCAAGGAAAGCCTGGCTTTCTGAACACAACAGGACTGAGCGGAGCCTTTCCCTTTTCAGCAGCAGAGGCCTTCTTGGCGGCCTTATTCTTCCTCTGGTTCCTGTTTCTCCTGGATGAGGAACCAGATACCCCTACATGCCCCAAGCCAGCTCCTTTGGCCTGAGCAGAGAAGGTATCAACAACTGGAAGGACTGTTTTTGGCATAGAGAAGCTCTTGACGATCTTCCTTTCTGCCGCAAGTTGTTCTTCCAACTTGTCGACTTCCTCCTGCTTAAGATCAAGGAGCTTAAGAGACTCTGAATGCTTTGAAGTCAGGTCAAGGTGCTCCTGTCGGAGAGAAATCAAACTGGTGATTTCTTCCCTTAGGGAGACACTCTCACCCTTAAGGAATTTCACTTCCTTTTTCTCAGCCTTCAATCTCTTACGGCACTCCTCGAAAGTGTTGAGCAGAAGCTCATACTTCTCGAGGAGCTCAGCTTCACGGGCCGAAAGGCTATCCTCAGGGTCATCATCCTGAGACTCAGGATCAGATTCAGAGTCGGAGAGAGGTGTGTGAGCTTTTACCTTCCCAGTAAATGGGGGACACTCTCCTTCTGAGTCGGAGCGACCCACCAGCCCGAAGTAGGCTTCCTCATCATCACTGGAGTCTGAAGAATCAGTCTCACTCAATGTCTTTGGCCTTTTGGCGATGTAGCTCCGCTCTTTCTTCTTATCTCGAGAGGATTTGTGCTCCTCTCCTTTCCCTTTTTCTCTCTTGCCGAGGTAGCAGTCGGCCACGACGTGTCCTGGCTTATTGCATCCAAAACAAATAATGTCAGAGGAGCGATGTTTGTTCGGTTTAGAAGTATACATGTCAGAAAAATAATTTTTCTTCTGTAGCCTGGAGGAGGAGCCGTCTCTCTTTCTTTGATTCCTCATCTTGAGGAACTTCTTGAATTCTCGGGTAATGAGGGAGAAATCCTCCTCAGACAGCTCTGAGCTGGAGGAGCATGGCTCGGAGTCCTCCTCCTCATCCTTTTTCCTGGCACGGTATGACGCCACACCCTTGCCTTTTCTGGAGTGAATGGCTTTTAGAGCCACAGTCTTCTCTTTGGCTACAGCCTTCTCTGCTTCTTCTTCTGCTTTCCTGGTGTTCAGTTGAAGCTCATAGGACATCAGCTTCCCGAACAGAATTTGCTGGTATGTTTCAGCTAGTCTGTCAAACTCGCGGATGGCGCATATCTTTGTGTCTCATTCCTTAGTGAGGGACCTAAGGAATTTGTCATTAAGTTCACCATCAGTGAACACTCTTCCATATCCTTTGAGCGCATTGACAATCTTGAGAAAGTTCTCGAAGGTGACTCTGATCTCTTCCTTAGGCCCTTGTCTGAAGGCCTCATATTTCTGGTTCAGAAGGGATCTCCGATCATCCCTCACTTCATCAGTGCCCTCCATTAGGATAATCAGGCAGTGCCAGATCTCCTTTGCTGTCCTGCAGTTGCAGAAGTTCTGCATCATAGAGTCATCGACTGCGCTGACCAGAATGTTCTGCGCCTTCTTGTCAAGTCCCACCAGCACCATCTCGTCTTTGTCCATTTCAGAAATTTTCTTTGGCACTTTCTTGGTAGGATCTATGGTGGAGACCTTAGTGGGGACATAAGGTCCCTCCTCCACGATCATTAAGAGTCGAGGATCAACTGCTTCCATGTAGAACCGGATCCTTTCCTTCCAGATAGGAAAGTTGAGTCGGGTGCACACTGGGATCTTGCCTGTGAACTTGAGCCCGTCCATGGTAGATGATTGCCTTCTACTTGACACTAGCGGCAGGATTCAACTCAAGGTGTTAACCTTTTTTATGAGTAACCTGGCTCTGATACCACTTGAAAGTCCACCTAGTGTCAACTATCTTCACCTATGGGGGGGGGGGGGGGAATAGGTGACGTGCAGCGTTTTTGGGGAATTTAATATTGTACCTGCACAAGAAAATAAAACAGCACAGCAAGGAAAGTACACAAGCAATTTATAGTGGTTTTCCGATTTGGGTACATCCACTTTCCCCCTTCGACCTATCTCCCAACAAGGGACGACTCGGTCTCTTCACCAACAGGATTGAAATCCAATCCTTGCACTATCGGAAGGAACCCTTCCACACGTAGGAGTCACCACTCCCACAATCCGGGTTGCACCCAACCCTTACAACTAGGAACCAACGTTCCTTTACAACAAAAATAAAATAGAATGTACAAGAAATACAAACTACGTTTGGAGACTACGGTGTCCCTCTTCGTTGACGACGTGTTCTTGAAGTCCACGAAGAGTCCACAACCTTAGATCTCTCTTGGAGAGAATCTCCCCGGAACCGGCGGCGGCAAGATGGGCGGCGGCTTGGTTCACGGGATCGGCAGCGACAACGATGTGCGGCTGCTGTATTTTGGAGATCCAAACTTCGTAGCAAAGCTAGCTAGGTCTTCCAACGGTCACACTAGGATCAGTCGGCTCGATCGATTCGGACGGGGAAGGTTTTCCCGATCAACAAATCAAGATACAAGAGATCTCCGGTTAGACACGTGAGACGCTAAGCTTGGCTAAGCTTCTATCGCCGGGAGATCTGGAGGGAACCACGATCAAACGACCGGCGATCGACTTAGACGAGCGGCGACGGCGGCGGAGCTGTTTCGCGATTCTAGGTCAAAGTCGGCTGCTCGATTTTTTGTCTATTTCTCTGTATCTCAACTGTTCAAAAATACGCATGTATTTATACTGTAGACAACTTCAAGATGACCGTTGTGGGTCCCACAAGAAGAAACCCTAAATCCGGTTCAAAATAGTGTCAGCGGCAGAATCCGGTTCAGGGGGTTCCAGAAAATCGTCTAAGGCAAAATCGGCGAGAATCGAAGAAGATTCCCGCCGAATCGGCGAGAATCAGCCAGTGATTCTCGACGATTCGGCGAGAATCACTAGTGATTCTCGCCGAATCACTTGATGATTCTCGACGAATATTACGTGGCCTTGATCTGCTCAACGAGGGATTCAGCGAGAATCAGTGGTGATTCTCGACGAATATTACTTAGCGCCGCTTTGAAGTAGCTGGATAGAGTCGGCGAGAATCAGCCAATGATTCTCAACGAGTGGGCGAGAATCACTAGTGATTCTCGCCGAATCGGCGAGAATCACTTGGTGATTCTCGTCGATTTACACTTGGACAATTTTTCATCTTTCCACCCATGAGGTGCTACTTGACCCATCCTTGCTCCTTGTCTGCTCTTGCCTTAACACAGCCATGTACTTGAAATTAAGTACACTCCAATAGAGAGAGTACACGTAGGCCAACACACTGATTTGCTCAACGAGGGATTATGTCGTGCAGACCCGTGTATATTGACCTACTGCACCCTGACATTGGTGTGCACTTAGCGTGGAAAAACTGCAAGCACAACTTGAAATATTTTGTCAAAAACATTGTCTATTTACCTTAGCTTGTTCAGGGGCTTCTTCAAATCAGGTACGTTGTGGATACAATACCCAACAGGATCTGCTCGAGGCTAAGGATGACACCGAGTGACTTTCGGCCCTGCCAGCTAGGTGAGAGCCTGGCAGCGGGATCTGCTCAGGGTCCAAACACATTTCATCGAGTGACTTCCGGCCCTGTCAGCTAGGCGAGAGCCTGATAGCGGGATCTGCTCGAGGCTAAGGATGACACCGAGTGACTTTCGGCCCTGTCAGCTAGGTGAGAGCCTGACAGCGGGATCTGCTCAGGGTCCAAACACATTCCATCGAGTGACTTCCGGCACTGTCAGCTAGGTGAGAGCCTGACAGCGGGATCTGCTCGAGGTTAAGGATGACACCGAGTGACTTCCGGCCCTGCCAACTAGGTGAGAGTCTGGCAGCGGGATCTGCTCGGTGTCCAAACACATTCCATCGAGTGACTTCCGGCCCTGTCAGCTAGGTGAGAGCTTGACAGCGGGATCTGCTCGAGGCTAAGGATGACACCGAGTGACTTCCGACCCTGCCAGCTAGGTGAGAGCCTGACAGCAGGATCTGCTCGGGGTCCAAACACATTCCATCGAGTGACTTCCGGCCCTGTCAGCTAGGTGAGAGCCTGACATCAGGATCTGCTTGAGGCTAAGGATGACACCGAGTGACTTCCGGCCCTGCCAGCTAGGTGAGATCTTGGCAGCGGGATCTGCTCGGGGTCCAAACACATTCCATCGAGTGACTTCCGGCCCTTTCAGCTAGGTGAGAGCCTGACAGCGGGATCTGCTCGAGGCTAAGGATGACACCGAGTGACTTCCGGCCCTGCCAGCTAGGTGAGAGCCTGACAGCGGGATCTGCTCGGGGTCCAAACACATTATATTTATCTATACAGGCTAGCTATGACAATGCCAAAGTGTTGAAGAAATTTATTATAATCAAAGTATCGCTTACATGCTTCAGGGGAAAAAAAACGTTTTAAGTCGTCACCACTCCAGGTGAGACTCAGGGTCTCGCCCTCTACATTCTGGAGTCGATAGCCTCCTGACTTCAAAGCTTCCTTTACAATAAGCGGTCCCTCCCAGCTAGGGTTGAGCTTCCCTACGGATGTCGACCTCCCTGCTGCATCTACCTTCTTCAGCACCAAGTCCCCTTCCACGAACTGCTTGACCCTGACATGCTTGTCAAAGTACTTGTCCATTCTTCTTTTCACTTCCTCCTATCGGACAGTGGAAAGGTCCCTGAGCTCTTCCACCATGTCAAGGGAGAGCCTCAGCTCCTCCTCGTTCTCTGCTTGTCATTCTTCTCGGCCCTCTTCGGCCGCAACAACTCGAGGTGTTTGGACTTCAAATTCCACTGGGAGCACTGCCTCGCACCCATGGGAGAGCTTGAAAGGGGTCTCTCCAGTAGCCATGTTGGGGGTGGTTCTTAGGGCCTAAAGAACCGCGGGAAGCTGCTCCACACAGCTCCCCTTCAAGTTCTCCACTTTCTTCTTGAGGAGATTGACGATGATCTTATTCGCGGCCTCCACCTGCCCGTTGCTCCTGGGGTGATGGACCGAGGCGAACCTGAGGTCGATTCCAAGCTGCTCGCAGAAGCTGGTGAATTCGGCGCTGGCGAACTGGGGCCCGTTGTCCGTGACGATGGCCTAGGGCAGCCCATGGCGGTAAATGATCTCCCCTCAAACAAAGTTCCTGATAACCTGGGAAGTCACCTTGGCCAGCACCTTCACCTCCAACCATTTGGAGAAGTAGTCGATCATGACTAGGAGGAACCTCCTCTGCCCGCTGGCCTGGGGGAACAGCCCAACAAAATCCATTCCCCAAATGGCGAAGGGCCAGGGGGCCGTTGTTGGAACACCCTATTACTAATTTGGGTCAGGATCACTATGTCTCTAGGAAACCTTTGCTTGACCTCCTGTATAGCTCAATAGGTCAATTAGAATTGAGTCTAAGGGTTAGAAGTCTAGGTTTGGAAGCTGCCCTGAAGACCAGGATTTTCTGTCTGGAGACTAAGTCACATCGTCGAGCTCAGCACGACGATTCGTCGAACTCCGATCGACGATCGTCTAGCTCAACTTCGACAGATCGTCGAACTCCATTCGACGATCGCTGAGCTCAACTTCATTATATCATCGAACTCCGTTCGACGATCGGTGAGCTCAGGTCGACGATTTTGACTCTGCTTTGGATCTTTATCTCTGAGCTCAGTTCGACAATCTTTGAGCTCAGATCGACGATATTTTGCTGCTGTATATTTCCAGATCGCTGAGCTCAGCTCGACGATAGCAGAGCTCAGTTCGACGTTTTCAGATAACTTCAAGAATGTTTCTAGATTCAATTTCAAATCAGTTAAGGAGTTATTCTGCAATTAATTCAGAGATTTCCTAGCCGTTTTCATTCACTTCTGGACTAAGTTTCAAGGGATTTTTCAAGGAATATTTCTATGGACTTTCCTCCAGAAGAGATTTTGCAATTAAGGATGCAATTAATGCAGGCTAACGGCTATACTTGACAGAGAATGTTATTCTATTCTGAACCAGAGAATAAAAGATAGAAGTTTTGAGTCTCTAAGAGAATACAGAGAGAGACACACAGATAACAGAGATACATTCAACAAAATATTCTGTCTCAAAGAATTCTCAAGAACACACATCCAAGGAGATCAAGCTTTCTAAAATCTTCAGATCTCCCCAGTTTTTAAGTGTTCAAGGCCAACATATTTACAGACTCCAGACATTCAACATTTCAGCTATTGCTGGAGTTCAATCTTTGAAGGCCTATCACCCTCAACAAAGCTTTTCTTCCTGAAGATCTCAAGTATTCAGGGGGAGCTTTAACATCAACAATCCGCATAGTCTTCTTAGTTGTTTGAGAAAGAGAAGACTGTCATCACTCTCTCACCCCCTCTCTGTAAAGGGTTTCTCAAACTCCCTTCAAAAGTTTGAGCTTGGTTTTTGAGCACCTTGTCAAAATCTCATTGGTGGCAAGACACCTGATCAAAAAATCTGCTTTGGTTTTTGAGCACCTTATCAAAAGCTCATTGGTGCCCAGGACACCTGATCAACTCATCCTGCAGTGGATTCCTACCTAGGGTGGTAGAAGAGTGGATGTACCCAAGTTTAGGGGAACCATTATATTTCCTTGTGTCTTCTAGTTTTGCTTGTGTTTATGTTTATTTCTGGCCTTGATTACTCTGTGATTAGCTTTTGTTTAACTTAGTGCTGTGATTAGTTTTATTACTGCTTCCCTGCTCACACATATTACAACAACTGTTGTAAAAAGTTTCAAAGCACCATATACTCTATTCACCCCCCTCTAGAGTATATCAGATCTAACTGCACTTTCAATTGGTATCAGAGCCAGGTTGGTTAAACATACCACACCTGATTGGTTGTACAGGCTAACACCTGAACCCAAAGATCCCAAGTTAGATCTATTTCTCTTTTGTATTTTACTATTAGATTTGCTTTCACAAATCATGGCCCAAAACAAAGATTATGCTAGCACCAGACCTCCAGTGTGCAATCTATCCAAGTTTGCACTTTGGAAAGCAAGGATCAGACTGTACATGAATTCTATTGACGAAGATATTTTTAACTCTGTTTTGACAGTGTGTCCAAGACCCCCAGAGAATTCCAATACAAATGTTGTTCCAGCTCCATCAGGAACAGATGCTGATATCAAGAGATGGAAGGTAGCTGATGCCAAGGCTATGAACATCCTGGCCCAGACAATGTCTGATGACATATTTCAAAAGGTGGCTGAATGCAATTCAGCCAAGGAAATTTGGGACAAACTCTCAGAAATAGTCTCAGGCTCAGCTGATGAGATAAAGGATAGGAGATCCCATCTCATCTCTCAATATGAGAATTTCAAGAAGGGAGAAACTGAGTCAGTGGGAGACATGTACAACAGGCTAAGTCTAATTGTCAGTGAACTCAGGACATTGGACAAAGAGATCTCTCTAACAGAGCTTAATGACAAGATCCTAATGTGCTTCCCTAGCACTTGGGATTCAAGAATCTGGACAATTACGGATGCCAGAAGTCTGAATGAGATCACCACTGAAGCTCTATTGGGTAAGCTCAAATCTTATGAGCTACTCATCAAAAATAGAGAAGAAGAACAGAAGGCTGCCTCACCAGCCACAAGAAAAGAGAAGACTATAGCCTTCAAGGCAACTGAAGATCAGGCTGAAGACAAAGCCACAGGCAATGATGAACTGCTCAGTCTGTTGGCCAAAAGATTTTACAAAATGGCCAGAAAGGACTTCAGAAGGAAATCATACAAGGAACATGATAAGCCAAGGTATGACAAGTCCACTAATAATTATAATAAAGACTTTATTTGCTTTGGTTGCAGGAAACCAGGGCACATAGTTCCAGACTGTCCAGAGAACAACAACAAGGACAGAAGGGACAGGAAAGAAAGAAGAAAGGAGAAAGACTGCAAGAGTACTGGCAATGGCAAACCCTCATCAAGCAAAAACAAACATACAAGAAAGGGGTTTGTTGCTGAATTCTGGAGTGAGACTGAAGAGGAGTCAGAAGTCTCATCCAGTTCCAGTGATGATGAGGATGATGCAGAAGAAAAAGAGTTCTGCATGATGGCAATCAATGCCTCACAGCACAATTCAGAAGAAGAAGAGTCAGAGTCAGATTCAGAGACTCAACCTGAAGAAGATCAGGTAATTGGTTCTTTTGATTTTAATTCAGATGACTTTAAATCTGAATTTAAAGCACTGTGTTTAGACCTGCTAAAGTCTGAGAAAGAAATTATATCTCTCAGAAATCAATTATCTGAACACAATACTTTAAAGTCAGAAAACCTCAAACTCTCTCAGGAGTTGGAGTGCTGTAGGGAACAGATAGCTACACTGAAAAGTGAGCTCTCTGAGGCCAAAAAGCTTGAAGAATCCCTTAATGGGAGAAGCATCAAGCTGATGGACATCACAAGCATAGTGAACTCCAGATTTAATAGTACACTGGGCTTGGGTACTTCATCCAACCAACCCATAGTTCTAACAAATCCAATCAAATTCATTTCTGACAAAGGAAAGGGAGTTGTAGAGGTTGCTAGGAAAAATTCTGATATGCCTCAGAAAATTAAGTCCCAGCAGAAATCATCGAACGTAGATCGACGATCGCCGAATGAAGGTCGACGATCGCCGAACGCAGCTCGACGATCTCAGGCAAAATCGTCGAACGCAGATCGACGATCTCAGCCAAAGTCGTCGAACGCAGGTCGACGATCTCAAATACCTGACCTCACCCATAGTCGACCGTCGAATGGAGCTCGACGATCTGACCCAAGATCGTCGAACGCAGCTCCAAGATCGTCGAACAGGGGTCAGAGCTCTGGAAAATTTTTCAAAGGCAAATCAAAATTCAATCCTAAGGGTCCTTCATCCCAAATCTTTAACCCTTATACTGAATGGATTATACCTCCAAGGAGATATCATCCTGAAGGATATAAGAGTCAACCTGGGATGTCTTTCATTTCAGAATTTAAAGGTTATCAACCTAGGCCCAAGGTAAACTGGGTCAAAAACAAATGAATTGTCTTATGTGCAGGTGAAGACCTATCCAACATCTAACCAGCAATGGTACTTGGATAGTGGGTGCTCTAAGCACATGACATGGAACAAGGACAACCTCACATCCTTCAGAGCCAAGCTTGGACCCAAAGTTATCTTTGGTGATTCAAACTTTGGACAGACTAAAGGATATGGTGCAGTCCAGATTGGATCAGTAACTTTCAAGAAGGTAGCTTATGTGGAAGGACTGAAGCACAACCTAATTAGCATCAGTCAGCTGTGTGATGAAGGCTACCAAGTGACCTTCAGCAAAGCCTTATGCAAAATCAAGTCAGAGGACAACACAACTGCGTTGATAGGTAAAAGGAAAGGTAACATCTACCTAGTAGATTTTATTTCAACTGATGTAGATATCTGCTTGTTCAATTCTGTCTGTAGACCAAATATTTTATGGCATAAGAGATTAGGACACCTAAAACTTAGAACTATTGATAGGCTATCCAAGGACAACCTTGTTAGAGGACTACCTTCTGGCCCCTACAAGAAGGAAGGACTCTGCAGGGCTTGTCAATTAGGCAAGCAAACTAAAAACAGCTTTAAGTCACTTAATAAGAGTGATTCACCTAGGATATTGTATCTGTTACACATGGATCTTTTTGGACCCATCACAGTACAAAGCCTAGGAGGGAAATCCTACACTTTAGTAGTTGTAGATGACTTCTCTAGATTCACTTGGGTGTTCTTCTAAGGAAGAAGTCTGATAACTTTAAGTGTCTGACAGAGTTTCTCAAATGTATACAGATTGAGTTCAATACTCACATTGCCCTGATCAGAAGTGATCATGGGACAGAGTTTGATTCTCTTCTTATGCAAGAGTTCTGCCAGAGTGAAGGGATCAGGCATACTTTCTCAGCTCCTAGAACTCCTCAACAAAATGGGGTAGCTGAAAGGAAAAATAGAACCCTTATTGAATCTGCCACTACATTATTGTCAGATGCTCATCTACCTCTATCCTTTTGGGCAGAGGCAGTGAACACCTACAACTATGTGCTGAATAGAAGTTTGATACATAAACTAAAGGGAAAGACTCCCTATGAATTACTCAAAGGGAAGAAACCTAAAGTTGATTATTTTAGAGTCTTTGGTTGTGTTTGCTACATTCATAATAATGACAAGAAATATTTAGCAAAATTTCAAGCTAAAGCTGATGAAGGAGTGTTTCTGGGATACTTCATGATCAGTAAGTCTTATAGGGTCTATAATAAATCATCTTTTAAAATTGAGGAATCTGTTCACATATCCTTTGATGAATCTAACATGTCTTTCAAGGAGAAGATTTCTTCTACCATAGAACCCTTGCAGGAACATTCTCTAGTTGAAGACTTGAACAAGTTACAGGTTACTCAAGGGGATGCAAGCAGTGAAGATGAAGGTAATGCTCAACATATTGAAGAACAACTTGAAGAGCCAGTTGTTGTACCACAAGAGGAAACAACAACACAGGTTGGTGAACAATCAACACCCCCTGTTGATTTAGTAACATCAAGAGACCATCCAATTTCCCAAATAATTGGAGAAATCTCAGCTGGTGTGCAAAATAGAAATCAGGTCAACCAAAACCTGTTGCACACCTGCTTCCTATCTCAAATTGAACCTCAGTCCATTCAAGATGCAGAGCAAGATCCACACTGGATCATTGCAATGCAAGAGGAATTGCATCAATTTGAGAGAAACAAAGTATGGGAGCTAGTGCCAAAGCCTAAGGATCATTCCATTGTTGGAACAAAATGGGTATTCAGAAACAAACTGGATGATCAAGGAGCAATCATAAGGAACAAGGCAAGGCTAGTTGCTCAGGGATACTCTCAAGAAGAAGGAATAAACTACGACCAGACTTTTGCACCTGTTGCAAGATTGGAAGCCATCAGAATATTTCTAGCTTATGCAGCACACAAAGGCTTCAAAGTATATCAGATGGATGTCAAAAGTGCTTTTCTAAATGGAGACATCAAAGAGGAAGTATATGTCAGACAACCTCCAGGTTTTATCTCTCCTACTTATCCTGATTATGTTTTTAGATTAAATAAAGCATTATATGGTCTCAAGCAAGCTCCTAGAGCATGGTATGAGACCCTAGCATGCTTTCTTTTGGAAAATGGTTTTATAAGGGGTAGAGTAGACCAAACTCTTTTCATTAGAACCCATAAGTCTCATACTCTACTAGTACAAATTTATGTAGACGATATTATTTTTGGTTCTACTGACTCCAAATTGTGCAGAAGGTTTTCTAACCTGATGCATTCTAAATTTGAGATGAGTAGCATGGGTGAGCTATCCTTCTTCCTAGGATTGCAAGTCAAACAGCATGCTGAAGGCATCTTCATTTCTCAAACCAAGTATGCAAATGAATTGGTTAAGAAATTTGGTATGTCTGAAGCATCTTGTATGAAAACACCCATGCCTACTAATGCTGTATTGGATGCTGATGAACATGGGAAACCTGTTGATCAGACAACTTATAGAGCAATGATTGGCTCTTTACTGTATCTTACAGCTAGTAGACCAGATATAATGTTTGCTACATGTATATGTGCTAGGTTCCAAGTAAGCCCTAGAGAGTCACACCTAACACTAGTAAAGAGGATTATCAGGTATGTTAAAAGTTGTCCAAATCTAGGTCTCTGGTATCCAAAAGATTCAGCATTTGATTTAACTGGATTCTCTGATGTTGATTATGCTGGATGCAGAATTGATAGGAAAAGCACCAGTGGAACTTGTCAGTTCCTTGGTGACAGACTTGTCTCTTGGTTTTGTAAGAAACAAACATTTGTGTCAACTTCAACTGCTGAAGCTAAATATATGGCTGCAGACAGTTGTTGTTCACAAATCTTGTGGATTCAAAACCAACTCCTAGACTATGGCTACAACTTAGAGAAGACTAAAATCTTTTGTGATAACACCAGTGCTATTTCTATAGCTCAAAATCCAGTCCTCCATAGTAGGACAAAACACATAGAAATTAGGCATCATTTCTTAAGGGATAATGTTGAAAAGAACAAAATTGAAATACAATATATCCCAACTGATTTACAAAGGGGAGATATTTTCACCAAACCTTTGGATGAAAAGAAACACACCTTCTTCCTAAATCAGATAGGAATGTTAGATGGAGGAAGTCTTAAATAATATCCAAGATTTTGAAAGCTTAAAATTGACCAAGACTAGGCAAACATTCTGATTTTTCTTAGTGTCTAGAATTTTTCTGATCTCTGAACTGCGCTCGACGATTTTCCCCAAGATCATCGAACGGAGATCGACGATTTTCGAAATCGTCGAACTCAGTTCAGCGTTTCTCAAATAGTATGAACTATCTCTTCCGATCAACGATCGTCGAACGGTGCTCGACGATTTTGTTCTCTGAACGATCGTCGAACAGAGCTCGACGCTCCCCAATGTCGTCGAACGGAGATTGACGATGTTGAAGACTCTTCAGATTCCTTTAGGAGCCTCGATCGTCGAACTGAGTTCAACGATCTTTCCAATTCTGCGTCGAACCCTAATATAAAACTCATTTTTCGCCGTCGTTCTCTCTTGCGCTTTCGATTTCTCTGCAAGAATTTTCTTTCCCTCCAAATAGTTCTACACTTGGTCGTTTTGTTTGTTGGATTTTTTTTTTCAGGTACCCATGGCTGTGTCAGTTGCTGTTCTTGCTGCTATGAAGTTTGATGCTGGTTTTGACATCGACATGGAATCATTCAGCATAACTGACCAGGTTTTTCAAGATATATTGGGATTGTTCAAAGACCAGAATCTGACAGCAATAATGACCACAAGGATAAAGCTGGCTTCTGATGAAATAAAGGAATGAGTTTATACTGCCCATAATCAAGATAACAACACCATTGTTGGGTCTATATCTGGAACCCAAGTACCCTTAACCCCAACAATTCTATCAGAAGTTTTTGAATTGAGGAATGGAGAAGATACTGCTGACTTATCTGGAGATGAGTATTCTGAACTGCTTGCCAGAATGGGTCATTCAGAGGGCAACCCTAGCAAGCTCTTCAAAAGGAACCTGTCTGTAGAATATAGATTCATGGCAGATGTTGTTGGGAAAGTGCTACTGGCTAAGCACTCTGCCCATGATACAATTTCTAGGTATCAGCTCTGCCTCATGGGAGCTCTTGTAGACAGAAAGAATCTGAATTGGGGAGAAGTGTTTTTTGACCTTATCAAAAAGAAAATCAACAAAAGTTTTGTTAACTTTGGGAGAATCATTGGAGTGTTTCTGCAGCACAGGTGCCCTGCCTTGCTGGTCTCCTCTGGAATTCATATAAATGCCTCCAAGAGACTGTCTTGTGCCCTCTTTGGAAAGTGGGACAGACAAATCAGCAAGCCCAGCAGGCCCTCCTCCAGCACTCCTTCAGGCACAAGGACTCTAAGAGTCACTCCTCCACAGGTCTCTGCCCCTGCAGATGACCTGGCTGCTGTTATTGCCTCTCCTCCTCCTCCTCCAATTCCATCCCTTCCCCTACCTTCTACCACTCCAGCTCCATCCACCATCATCATATCCAGCCCCTCTCCAACATCCACACCATCTCCAGTCCCTACACTTCCAACACCAGAAGAATTTCATCCATTGTTCTCCTACCCTCCACCAGATGTCACTTCATCACTCTCTCATCCATCCTTCACCCTAATTGATGATTCCTTTATGGATGATTCCCCATCATCTCCTCCTGAGCTACCCTCTTCCTCCACTTCCTTTCAAGACCTTCTACACCAAATAATTGACCAACCAACATTCACCTCATCTATCTCCATCCCCCTGTCCTCCATTTCCACCTTACCAACACCTCAGCCATCCCTTCCACCATTCTCCAGCTCTCCTCTACCAGAACCATCAGTTGCTCCTATATCTTCTACCTCTGCTCCAGCCCTTGAGCAAGTAGACCTCCCAGCCCTTGCTGACAGGTTGTATGAGTTGCTTGCCCCCAGGCTCTCTCTGCTGTTGGAGACCTCCTTGGCTCCACTACACCTGTCAGTGGCAGGCCTCTCTGCCAGGCTCTCTTCCCTCTTCCCTCAGGCAGCTCCTACAGTAGTGTGCCTTGATCCAGACTTGTCTGAATCTAGGCAGGGGGAGATGCCATATGAAGTGAGTCTTCATGCTGCTGCTGTTGCTGCTGCTGTTGCTGCTTCTGTGACTGCTTCTGTGAGCTTGTCTGCTGCTGCTGCTGCTGCTGTCTTTGCTGCTTCTTCAGCTCCTCCTCTTGCTGCTGTTGCTGTGCCTCAAGCACAAAGTTCTCCTGCTGCAATCCTTGCAATAGACCTCAGGTCTTTGCTTTCAACTTTTGATTCTGCATACTTCAGCTGTCTGCCAGAGGTCAATGCTGTCCAGCCTCCAGAGGATCTGTCCAAGGCCCTTGTGCCATTTTCTTGCTGTGAACCAAGCATTATTACCTCCTTTGTAAATTCAGTGTATGCTGCTGCTGCAAATATTGATACTGCTGCTGAAACTTCTGTCATTACTGATGAACCTATTTCCAAGGATATTCTTATGTCAGAGGCATCTGAATTTGAGCCTTCTGCAGTTTCTGATGATATTCCTTCTGTTGTTGTTGTTGTTGGTGGTGAAGTTGTTGCTGCTGCCACCTCTCTAGAGCCTACTGTTGTTGTTGTTACTGCTGCTACTCCATCTGCTGCTGTCATTTCTGTTGTTACTACTTCAACACCTGCTGCTACAACCTCTGCCTCATCTGCTTCTGTACAGCTCAAGAAGGACTTGATGAAGAAAATTGATGCTCTCTATGATGACCAGAGTTCTGAAAGTGATGAATTTAGAACAGACTCTGATGACTCTTCTGCTACCATTGCCAGGAAAAGAAAGGCAAGGAGCAAAGCCATGAAGAGGGTCCCTCCTGCCAAAGTTAAGGATAACAATGATATCCCATATTACATTCTACATGACTGCCCTATTACTGAGCACTGGATGCAGTACTCCAAGAATCAGCTGAAGGCAATGAAGAAGAAGAGAAAATATGAGAAGGGCTCCTCTCAATTTCAACACTCTCATCCTCCTCCACCACCTCCTCCTGATGCAGGTGCAGGTGGAAGATCTGCAGCTCAACCCCCAGCCAGAATTCAGGCCCCCTATCAGCCTCATGCTAGATCTTATAATAGGGGAGGCCAATCCAGGGATTCTCATTCTAGGAGAGAAGGATACAGAGTAAATCAAAGAGATCTCCAAGTCTACTCCAAAGGGTACTCAAGGCAACACCCATATTCTAGGGGAGGACAAACTTCAACTGATACAACATCTGGTCCTTTCCCTTATAAGCTGAAAGAAACTGTGTCTGCCAGGCCTCCTCAAGACAATCCCTCTAACAGATATGAGCCATCAGTCCCTTTTGAGGATCCTGAAAACAATCCAGCTGCTTGGACTGCCAGATTAAAAGAACTAGCTGCACTGGATCAGATCAAAAAGGCTAGAGAGCAAGGAAAAGATTCATCCAACATTTCAACAATGTCTGAACAGAGACAGAAAGAGCTAGAAATATATGCATCAAGTAAATTCTTTGATTCTGAAAGGTATATGAAATTACATCCTGAAGCAGTGGTTCCCAGGATTAAACAGCAAACATCTTTAGGTGCAGCAGATGATACCAGATCAAACAAAGAAGCCCTCAATCTCAACAGAGAGATTAAACTTGTTAAGGGCAAGGAAAAGAAATGATATTGTAAGGTGACATTCTCTGAGATTTCTGATTACTATCTGGATGCTATATATTTCTGTGGTTCTGCAATGTAAAGCTTGTTGCTTTCCTGTTTTTCTGCTTGTATGTTGTTATTAAATTTTTCCAAAGTTTGTAAATAGTAATCCTAACCCAAATAGGGGGAGATTGTTAGAACACTCTATTACTAATTTGGGTCAGGATCACTATGTCTCTAGGAAACCTTTGCTTGACCTCCTGTATAGCTCAATAGGTCAATTAGAATTGAGTCTAAGGGTTAGAAGTCTAGGTTTGGAAGCTGCCCTGAAGACCAGGATTTTCTGTCTGGAGACTAAGTCACATCGTCGAGCTCAGCATGACGATTCGTCGAACTCCGATCGACGATCGTCTAGCTCAACTTCGACAGATCGTCGAACTCCATTCGACGATCGCTGAGCTCAACTTCATTATATCGTCGAACTCCGTTCGACGATCGGTGAGCTCAGGTCGACGATTTTGACTCTGCTTTGGATCTTTATCTCTGAGCTCAGTTCGACGATCTTTGAGCTCAGATCGACGATATTTTGCTGCTGTATATTTCCAGATCGCTGAGCTCAGCTCGACGATAGCAGAGCTCAGTTCGACGTTTTCAGATAACTTCAAGGATGTTTCTAGATTCAATTTCAAATCAGTTAAGGAGTTATTCTGCAATTAATTCAGAGATTTCCTATCCATTTTCATTCATTTCTGGACCAAGTTTCAAGGGATTTTTCAAGGAATATTTCTATGGACTTTCCTCCAGAAGAGATTTTGCAATTAAGGATGCAATTAATGCAGGCTAACAGCTATACTTGACAGAGAATGTTATTCTATTCTGAACCAGAGAATAAAAGATAGAATTTTTGAGTCTCTAAGAGAATACAGAGAGAGACACACAGATAACAGAGATACATTCAACAAAATATTCTGTCTCAAAGAATTCTCAAGAACACACATCCAAGGAGATCAAGCTTTCTAAAATCTTCAGATCTCCCCAGTTTTCAAGTGTTCAAGGCCAACATATTTCCAGACTCCAGACATTCAACATTTCAGCTATTGCTGAAATCATCTATTGCTGGAGTTCAATCTTTGAAGGCCTATCACCCTCAGCAAAGCTTTTCTTCCTGAAGATCTCAAGGATTTAGGGGGAGCTTTGACATCAACAATCCACATAGTCTTCTCAGTTGTTTGAGAAAGAGAAGACTGCCATCACTCTCTCACCCCCTCTCTGTAAAGGGTTTATCAAACTCCCTTCAAAAGTTTGAGCTTGGTTTTTGAGCACCTTGTCACAAGCTCATTGGTGGCAAGACACCTGATCAAAAAATCTGCTTTGGTTTTTGAGCACCTTATCAAAAGCTCATTGGTGCCCAGGACACCTGATCAACTCATCCTGCAGTGGATTCCTACCTAGGGTGGTAGAAGAGTGGATGTACCCAAGTTTAGGGAAACCATTATATTTCCTTGTGTCTTCTGGTTTTGCTTGTGTTTATGTTTGTTTCTGGCCTTGATTACTCTGTGATTAGCTTTTGTTTAACTTAGTGCTGTGATTAGTTTTATTACTGCTTCCCTGCTCACACATATTACAACAACTGTTGTAAAAAGTTTCAAAGCACCATATACTCTATTCACCCCCCTCTAGAGTATATCAGATCTAACTACACTTTCAGCTGTGATACTTTTGAGTCGCTGGGCCGGCTGTAGCTGGAGGGGGGCGAATAGCTGGCACTTGTGGCATCTTCTTACGAATTTCGTTGCGTCATGGCCCAGGGTGGGTGTTGGGTACATTGGAATAAATGTACCTGATTTGAAGAAGCCTCACCCTACTCAATGATATACATCAAAATGTATTTGATGTGTTTTGAGTTTAGTTGTGCAGGTTAAGTATTTGCAGGGAAGCTGAAAAGTTTCTAAGTCCATGTGTCGACACCCAGAAGAAAAGTGTCGACACTTAAGAAGACTTGTGTCGACACCCAGAGAAGCAGTGTCGACACTTGGAGTAATTGTGTCGACACCAGGATTGCAGAGTCGGCACCAGACGGAAAGTGTCGACACATACAGGATGTGTCGACACACAATGAAGAAATGTCCAGAGAAGCTGTGTTGACACTTAGGAGCAGTGTCGACACCCAGAGGAACTTTGTTGACATCAGAAAGTGTCGACACTTGGAGGCTATATCGACACTCAGAAAATTGCAATAGAGTCTAAGTACAAGTGTCGACATAATGAAGAATGTGTCGACACACAGCAGAAGACTCAACACATGAAGAAAGTGTCGACACTTGGAGGCTGTGTCGACACTCAGCAAACTTCAACAGAATTCTAAGTACAAGTGTCGACACAAAGGAGATGTGTCGACACTCAGCCAAAGTCTCAACACAAGAAGAATGTGTCGACACTAAGAAAATATGTCGACACTCAGCAAGTATCAACATAAGAAGATGTGTCGACACAAAGGAGTTGTGTCGACACTTACAAGAATTCAACTAAGTACTAAAGAACAAGGAGTTGTGTCGACACACAATATCAGTGTCGACACATGATGAATAAGCAGTGTCGAGAAGTAAAATCTACAACACAAGGAGTTGTGTCGACACCATGAAGGCTAGTGTCGACACTTAGTCAACTTGTGTCGACACTTAGTCTATAAGTGTCGACACTTAAAGACTGACTGTCTCGACACTTTCAGACAGTTACAGAAATTTCAAGAAGTGACTGGATGACATGACAGCTGCCATTCCAGCCGGTCTACTGCAACTATCAGAGTTGTCAGAAAGTTATTAGAAACCGGATCAGCCGGTCACCATGAAGAAGGCCTATATATAGGCTTATTATGTCAACAGAAGAAGATGATTCAAGACAGATTAACAACAATCAATTGAAGTGATCATAAGATCTAAGTAGTTGGAGAGAGAGAGCTCCTTCCAAGAAGACAACTGTTGGAACCAGGCTGTGAAGAAGGGTTCAGATTGAAATCTGAATCTTAAGTTAGCAGTGATTGAAGATCAACTGCAGAGAGACTCAACCCTATTGTGTTCTACATTCAAGAAGCTTTGAAGAAAGCCAAGTGAGGTTGATCTCAGCAGAGTTCTTTCAAGAACTCATCAAGAAACCTGTCAAGTCTTCTCTCTTATTCTGTGTTGAGGTTATATACATTGTATTTTTAATTTCTTGTAGGATCCTTAGGGATCTGAGTTGTAAGCCTGAAATTATAAAGGCTGAGTGGTAGGGCCTGTGTGCCTGAGTGTAGGAGATTCATTTCTCTGAGTGTAGGCCTTGTGGCTGAGTGTAGGTCTTTGTGAAGACTGAGTGGTAGGGCTGTTGAGCCTTAGTTGTAGGAGTGGGATCACTCTGAGCTGTAGGAACCTGGTTGGGGTTCTGAGTGTAAGATCTGAGGATCTGAGGAATAGTGGAGGAGTTTGGCCGAATCTAGTACACTACTAGATAGGTGAAGGGGGAAAGTGGATGTACCCAAACCTTGGGGAACCACTATAAAACTGTGTGTACTCTGTATGTGTATGATTATGTGGTTGCTATTCTATGTTCTTTGAAATCTGTGATTAAATCTGCCTAAAAGTTTAAAAAGATCAAGGTCACCTATTCACCCACCCCCCCCCCCCCCTCTAGGTGATTAGGTACAATTTCTTTCAAGTGGTATCAAAGCGAGGCTCCTCAAAAAGGACATAACTGTCTGAGTAGATCCTGTTGGCAGATTCAGTATAATCAATTGTAGAATCAAGAAAATCAAGAAAATGGGTTCAACAGAGAATCACAAAGAACTTAGATCCATGAAGTTGCCAATTTGCAGAAAGGAGATTTTTGGCATCTGGAAAGAAAGGGTTAGACTATTTATGGAGGCCTCTGACCCTAGAATCTATATCACAGTCAAAGAAGAGTCATATGTGCCTATGAAAGTATCAGTCCTGGATGCAAATCAGAGAACTCCTAAGGACTTTTCTGAAATGACCAAGGATGAGATTATTCTGGCTACAATGGACAAAAGGGCTCAGAATATCATTGTAAGTGCCATAGATGATGCTACATTTCAGAACTTGATACACTGTAAAACATCAAAGGAGATGTGGGATACTCTGATAGTGTACATGGAGGGTTCAGAAGAAGTTAGACAAGACAGGAAGTCTTTGTTAAACCAAGAGTATGAGAGCTTCAGACAAGAAAAGTCTGATAGCATAACTGAGTGTTACAAGAAATTCTATAGGATAGTTAATGAGTTAACGTCCTATGGAAGAGAATTCAGCAACTATGAGCTGAATGATAAGTTCTTGATATCCCTAACAAAAGACTGGGATACTAAGATTTGTGCCATAAGGGAAATGGTCAAGTTAGCAGATATTCCTCCTCCAACATTGTTTGGAAAGCTGTTATCCTATGAAATGCGGCTAATGGTAAGGAAAGAAGAGGAGAAGACTACCAGAGTTGAGCATAAAGAAAGAGTTGTGGCATTCAAGACAGAAGCCACCAAGAAATATAAAAGTAAGTCTCCATCTCCTCCTCCAAAAGTTGCTGGGACTGAGTCAGATGAATCAGAAAGCAGGAATTCTGAAAGCAGTGAGAGTGATGAGGACTTTGCAGCTTTCACAAGACATTTTCAGAATTTTCTTAAGAAAAAACAGTGGAGGTCTAAGCCATCCACTTCACAGAAGTCATCAAAGTATGACAGGAGAAAGCCCAAGACAAGTAAAGCAACATCTTCAAAGATAGTCTGTTATTGTTGTAACAAACAAGGACATGTTGTTGCTGACTGTCCAGAGAAGAGGGGAGAGTCAACAGATAAGAAGAAGACTCAAATCAAGGGAAAGAAGGAAAGGTCCTTTGTTGCTAAAAAGGACAAAAGTCTGTCAGATATGTCTTCTTCAGAAACTGATTCAGAAGCTGAAGCTTACATTGGACTGTTTGCTGAAGAAGAGGAAGAGGAGTTCATCCAGTTAATGAACTCTATGTATGAGCATGAGGACAATCAGTGCCAGGGACTGATGGCCTTATCAGAAGGGGATAAAATCCAGGATCAGCCTGGACCTAGTCAGGTACAAAATTGTTCTTTAAGTTCAATTTCTTGTGCTGGGTCAGATTCAGATACATCATCATCAAGTGATGAGATTGGATCTGAATCTGAGAGAGATATTCATCAATTGATTGATGAATATAGAGTAGTGTTGCAAGCTTTGAAGAAAAGCAAATCCTTAGCCAAGAGTCAGGCTAAGGAAATTGCTAGTCTTAAAGTTACTGCAATAGATTTTGATAAGTTGATTGATCAAAAATTAAATGAAATAGCCAGACTGAAGAACATAACTGTTATTCAGATGGGGATTATAACATTTAAAAATGATCAAATCAGAAGTCTGGAGATTAGTCTTCAGAAAGAGAGAGACATAGTTGCAAAGTTTTCTAAACCAAAGTCTGTTCTACCTTTGATAGATGAGTTCATTCATCAAAAGGGTAAAACTAAATTGGGGTTTACAGAACCTGCTAGGACTGTTCAGTCCAAGTCTAAGGGCAAAGCCCCAGTACTCAACAAGCCTGTTGTAGATAAAACAGCCAGGGTTGTACCTAAGCAAAGGTACAACAGATTTGAGTGCTGGTGTTGTGGCAAGGTAGGCCACTTTGCCATAGACTGTTGGCACAATTCTAGTGCTAAGGTGAGTAGCAATCTGCCTGCTAGAAAAGCTATAGGTAGATTTGTTAAGAGGCAAACTAACCAGCACCAAGGACCCAAGAATTTTTTGGGTTCTAAGGTTAACTAATCTGTTTTGCAGGTGAGTCCAAGTGACCATGCCCCAATATGGTACTTGGACAGTGGATGTTCCAGGCATATGACTGGAACTAGGGGATTGCTAAAGGACTACACACCAATCAAGGATGGTCCTAAAGTCACCTTTGGTGGTTCTGAAAAAGGAATCATCAAAGGTTTTGGTAACATTTCTAGCAACCTTATAACAATTACTCAAGTGGCTTATGTTAAAGGTTTGAAACATAACCTAATTAGTATAAGTCAACTGAGTGATTTAGGATATGACATCTCATTTGTCAAAGATGGTTGTCATGTCAGGAGGTCAAATGATCAAGAGATCATTCTGACAGGTTATAAGAAGAGAAATGTCTATTGTCTAGACATTATGAGTGAGAACATAGTTTCTCCTATATGTCTTGTAGCTAATGAGAAAGTCTCACACTGTGACAAATGGCACAAGTGGCTAGCCCATCTCAACTACAAGACAATTGGCCAACTCTTTAGTAAAGAGTTAGTGAGGAATGGTCCTCAGGTTAAGTGTATTAAAGATGGGATATGCTCAGCTTGTCAAAAGGGCAAGAAGACTAGATCCACCTTTAATAGCATTGAGAACAAAGATGCTGTGAGGTGTTTATACCTCTTGCATATGGATCTTTTTGGTCCTATGCCAGTTCATAGCCTATGTAGGAAGGTCTACACTTTTGTGGTTGTAGATGACTACTCAAGGTTTTCTTGGGTGTTCTTCCTTAGACAGAAATCTAAAACTCCAAGTATCTTATACAGCTTTGTTAAACAAATTCAGAATTAATTGGACAGTACAGTGGTCAAAATCAGAAGTGACCATGGTACTGAATTTCAGTCTGACAGTATGACAAAACTGTGTGAAGAATTTGGAATTTTTCAGGAATTTTCTTCACCAAGAACACCTCAGCAAAATGGCATTGCTGAAAGGAAGAATAGGACCTTGATTGAGGCCGGTAGAACCCTTTTGAGTGACACATCTCTCCCAGAATATTTCTGGGCTGAGGCAGTCAATACTGCTTGTCATGTAATCAATAGGGCTTCTATCACCAAGAGCCACAAGAAGACCCCCTATGAGATTGTGAAAGGCAGAAAACCAAATCTATCCTACTTCAGGATCTTTGGTTGTAAATGTTTTATACTTAACAATGGTAAGTCTTACTTGACCAAGTTTGCTGCCAAATCCCAAGAGGGGATCTTTGTTGGGTACAGCAACAACAGTAAGGCATATAGGGTCTACAACTTGACTACTCAAGTTGTAGAAGAGTCAGTACATGTACTGTTTGATGAAGCTAGACTCATTAACAATGAATTGTCTAGAAGTATTTGCAGCTCTACAGGTATGACTGAGAAGATGGACAAGCTTACTATTGAAGAAGGATCTACTGCAAGTCAGCATGTGGATGATAGTGGCGGCTGTCCAGGGGGAGTACAAGATACTCCAGTTGATGAAGAAGTTCAAGAGGAGCTGCTGAATGAAGAAGCTGTAGGAGCACAACCAGAAGACAGGCTGCCTCCAGCTAATAAACATTTAAAAGATCATCCAGCCAATCAAATTATTGGTGATCTAAGTCAAGGGGTACAAACAAGGAGCAGAAATCTAAGTTCAGTACTCTACTCCAGTTTTCTATCCCAACTAGAGTCAAAGAAGTTTGAAGAAGCCATCCTAGACCCTCATTGGATTGAGGCAATGCAAGAGGAGCTGAACCAGTTCAAAAGATACAAAGTCTGGGAGCTAGTTCCCAAACCAAAAGACCACAACATAATTGGAACTAAGTGGATCTTTAGGAACAAGCTGGATGAAAATGGAGTCATTATAAAGAACAAAGCAAGACTGGTTACTAAAGGTTATAGGCAGGAAGAAGGTATTGACTTTGATCAAACCTTTGCTCCAGTAGCCAGACTGGAAGCTATAAGGATGTTCCTGGCCTATGCAACATTCCAAGGGTTCAAGGTATACCAAATGGATGTTAAGTCAGCTTTTCTGAATAGAAACCTGAAGGAAGAAGTCTATGTGGAACAGTCATCAGATTTTGTTGATTCAACTCAACCTAATTATGTTTATAGACTTAGGAAGACATTGTATGGGTTAAAACAAGCCCCTAGGGCTTGGTATGAAACCCTGTCTAGTTTCCTCATTGAGAATAAATTCACAAGTGGCAAAATAGACAAGACTCTATTCCTTAGGGAATCCAGAGGCAAGATCATCTTAGTCCAAATATATGTAGATGACATTATATTTGGGTCTACAGAAAATGGTCTTTGCAGAAAGTTTGCAAAACTTATGCAAGGACAATTTGAAAGGAGTAGTATGGGGGAACTTAAGTTCTTCTTGGGTCTCCAAGTTAGACAGACTGAGAATGGTTTATCCATATGTCAGTCTAAGTTCACTCTAGAA
Organism: Platanthera guangdongensis; assembly: GCA_039583875.1. NCBI lineage: Eukaryota > Viridiplantae > Streptophyta > Magnoliopsida > Asparagales > Orchidaceae > Platanthera > Platanthera guangdongensis. Next base: position 183,123,357 of record CM077156.1, read on the forward strand.
TTGATAAGGAAGTATGGTATGGAATCATCCAGTACCATGAAAACACTTATGGGGTCAAGTATGTCTCTTAGCAAAGATGATGCAGCGAAACCTGTAGATGAGACTTTGTATAGAGGGATAGTTGGCTCCCTATTGTATTTGACTGCTAGTAGACCAGATATCATGTATGCTACATGTGTCTGTGCTAGGTATCAAGCTTGCCCTAAAGAATCTCATTTGACAGCAGTCAAAAGAATACTGAGATGTCTAAAGGGCACACCTTATCTAGGCCTTTGGTACCCTAGGAATGGAGACTTTGAACTGACAGGTTATTCAGATGCAGATTTTGCAGGCTGCAAGGAAGATAGGAAAAGTACAACGGGTACCTGTCAGTTCCTAGGTGGAAGGTTGATATCATGGAGTAGCAAGAAACAAACAAGTGTGGCTATCTCCACAGCAGAATCAGAGTATGTAGCGGCAGGAAGTTGCTGTGCTCAACTTCTATGGATACAACATCAGCTAGAAGATTATGGTATTCAAGTAAGTAGAACACCTCTATTTTGTGATTCTACTAGTGCTATTTCTATTGCAAACAATCATGTCTCCCATAGTAGGACTAAGCGCATAGAAATAAAATACCATTTTCTAAGGGAACATGTGGAAAAAGGAGATATTTCACTAAAGTATGTTAATACAGATAATCAGCTAGCTGACATGTATACTAAGCCTTTAGATGAAACCAAATTCAATAGGTTTAAAATTGAATTAGGTATGATAAACTTAAAATAAGTTTTCAAAATTGGCTAAGTAAAATAGTGTCGACACACAGAGTTGTCTGTGTCGAGACAGAGAATTGGTGTCGACACTTCAGAGAAAAGGTGTCGACACATCTAGGAAATCTGTGTCGACACTTCAGAGAATTAGTGTCGACACATGGAAAGTAGGTGTCAACACATCCAAGGTGATGTCGACACTTAGATCTTACTCAGTATTAGTCAAGTAAAGTCTCGACTAAGTGTCGAGCTAAGTGGTGTCGACACATAAACAAGTGTCGACACATATATTCTGTCGACTATACTTGTGTTGACACATAGTTGTCGAGACATTATAAGTAAGTGTCGACACTTTTCAACAGTATCGACACAGTTTGAGTATTTTGACGCGCCCTTTCATCTTCAATCCTAGAAAGGTATAAATAGGATTTTTCCATTGTCTGTCGACACGCTCACCAAAGTTTCGAGACCAAACTTGTGTGTCGACACCTCTCTTCTCTACATTCAAATTTCTTCAAACCCTAATGGCGCCGAAGCTAGAAGAGAATGTGAATGAAGGTTATGAACTTGTGCGACACGCATTTAAGGACGCGGAGCCCGAGATCAAAGGCGTGATAACCCTAATCGCAGAATCTGGATTAGAACTTCTTGTTTCAGAACCAAGCAAGATCTAGAAGGAGGTACTGGAGTTTCTGAATGCAGCAACACTTGACGACACTGGCCTCAAGATTAAATCCAGAGTTCATGGAACCAAGGTCAAGGTCTCACCTAAAAGTCTGAGGAAGGTACTACAACTACCTAGGACTAAGGAAGAAGAAGATGTTTCTGCTTCTAAGACTAGAGAAGCACTAACATGGTGTGGATTGGACTCCAACATGAAAATTGGATCTGTTTTCAATAGAAAGGGAATGAACATGCAAGGCAAATTCTTATCTGAAATTGTTGGCAAGGTTATCTTGAGCAAGCCTGGAGGGCATGACAGAATATCTGCTTATATGTTCAGTCTAATGACAAGAATTATCTTCAAACTACAAACCGATTGGTCTGCAGTAGTGTTTGAGAAGATAAAAGAGAGCATGAAGAAGCCCAATTTTGGTAGAATACTAAGTCTATACCTAGCTGGTAGTATACTAGAGGTCATGAGTCAAGCAGCTGGAACTAAAATTAACCACATGAGGAGAATGGATTTGAGGATCTTCTCTAGGTGGGATAGAGTTTTGACCAAGGAAATGCCAACTCCTGAGAAGGAAACACCCCTGAAGAAGAAGAAGAAGTCAGCCCCTGTGGCTCAAGAATCATCAAGCACTCGGAAGAACATGTAGTGTTCTCTCCTGATGAAGAAGACACTGGAAATGTTGGACAATCTCCAGCAAGACAAGAAGTTGCAGATAGGCAGGGGGAGCTACCACAAGCTAGCCCAATTCCCTTGGATCCACTCCAGGGGGAGCCTCTACTTGTGGAAGAGCCAACTCCACTAGAGAGTGAACAAGCTACCCAAACCATACTTGAGGTAATAACTGAAATCAAGCAATTAGATTTCCTTATTGAGAATGAAGTTATGACTGACACATTATCTGATGTTAATCAGCAACCTCAGATTCATAGTCAACCCCCAGATGTTGTCATGGTGGACACATCTGTTGCTTCTCAAGTGGTATCTGATCAAGTGGTTGATGAGATCAGAGATTCTCCAGCCCATCCTCAACAGGAATTTACTATGGAAGAGATATTCCTTAATCTTGACCAGACAGATCTTGAGACAGAAGTAGCTGTTGTTGAGGGGGAGAAAGCTCCAATTGAGGGGGAGCAAGTGAAGGTTGTAGAAGAGACTACAAGCAAAGAGACTGAGAAGCCCAAGGATGCTGAGGAACCAATTGCTGAGGAACAAAGGACTGAGAAGGTGTTACCACCTAGTCCTAAAGACAGGGTTGAAATAGCAAGTACATCTGCTTCAGAGGATGAAGAGGCTATAAGAGCCAAGAAGAGAAAATTCCAAGTCTTTAAGAGAAGGAGTCAGAATTATAAGAAAGCCCTACAAACAATTGCTCCACAAACAATTGCTCCACAACAAGCTCCATCTACAGATTTCAGTTCTCTGATGGTTGCTTTACAGATAAAGATGGATGAACAAAGGCAAGCTATAGAAAAATATATAGATGAGGGGCATAAGTCATTGCAATTTGATCTGGCCCAAGATATCAAGTCAATAAGATTTGAAATGAATCAAAACAAGAAAGAAATGACTGAGTGTTTCCATAAGGGAGGAAATGCAGTAGTCTATCTAGCCACTCATCAGGAAAAGATCAAAACTCAAGTGGATGATATTGCACTGAAGCAAGGCTATGTCCTGGAGAACCAGATAAGAATGAATGATAATTTGACAGCTTCTCATAATGCCATAGTAACTGAAATGAAGAATATGGCTGCTGCTCAAACTATAGCAAGGACTACTGCCCGGGAAGAGTTTGATAAGAAGTTCCAAGAGAAAATAACTGCTTTTAAGACTATTCTTGAAGACTCTAAGAAGGCCATTGTTGAACAACTCCAAAAGTTCAAACCTTTCTATAAGGATGGAGTGAACTATCTGAATTATCAACTAAGGTTCCAGAAAGATGATCTGAAGGATCATATTGTTAGAGAAGTCATAAAGGGGGAGAGGGTGTTAGTCAAAGCTAGCTCTGATCATGCTAAATGGATTTCTAATTCCATCAGAGCCACCCTTGGATATCCTCCATTATGTGATGATGACAATGTGGCAGAGTCTGGAATTAATCCTGCATACCTTGGAGGGGAGCCAGCTGAAGTAGCTCAAGTCATATACCCTCCACCAGACTTTGACATGATACATCATGAGATCCAGACTATGTACAGCCCTCCTGAGGGAAATCAGAATGTTATCCTTGAAAAGATAGTTCAACCAGTGCCAGAGGCTATACTGAAAGAACAAGAGGCATTGCAGAAAGAACAAGAAGCCCAATTGTCTAAGAAGAGATTCAGAGAGCAAGCTGAACTCAGGCCTGACTTTGAACAATGGAGCCCCACTACCAGGAATATTACTTTGACTGCATGGAAGGCTGCCAAGGACAATATTCAATATAGAAACAAGTGGTATTCTGAACTGGAGTGTAGGAAGCATGAGTTCAGGCAAGTGGCAATTGTGCAATATAGAAGAAAGGCTAAGATGGAAAAGCTACCTCCTACTGCCCAGGAGCCTAGCAAGTACTTTCCAAAGTCTTATCATTACTTTGAAAGACAAAAGATTAAGGCTGAAGAGCAGAAAAAGAAGGATCTGAAAGGAAAGAAGCCTGCTGCTGCTGAAGATACTGAAGCTCCTGTCCAAGCAAAGATACAGTCTGGAAAGGGCATAGTGATCAAGGAGCCTGAGCAGCAATAGGATAGTCATTTTTCTTAAGTTTACTATGTGTAATCAGTTGTATTAAAACTTTCTGTAAACTTTTGGATAATGAAAATATTGAAGTTGTTAGAACAATGTGATATATGTTCAACTATTACATTAATTGTTCTGAGATATTGGTATATACATGTTTTGCTTATACATGTTTATGTACTTACCCTGTCATTTAATATTATTTTACATCATGCTATGAATTTGTTATGTATGGTGTATATCATTGACTAAGGGTTATGACTTCTCCAAATAGGGGGAGATTGTTGGGTACATTGGAATAAATGTACCTGATTTGAAGAAGTCTCACCCTATTCAATGATATACATCAAAATGTATTTGATGTGTTTTGAGTTTAGTTGTGCAGGTTAAGTATTTGCAGGGAAGCTGAAAAGTTTCTAAGTCCATGTGTCGACACCCAGAAGAAAAGTGTCGACACTTAAGAAGACTTGTGTCGACACCCAGAGAAGCAGTGTCGACACTTGGAGTAATTGTGTCGACACCAGGATTGCAGAGTCGGCACCAGACGGAAAGTGTCGACACATACAGGATGTGTCGACACACAATGAAGAAATGTCCAGAGAAGCTGTGTCGACACTTAGGAGCAGTGTCGACACCCAGAGGAACTTTGTTGACATCAGAAAGTGTCGACACTTGGAGGCTGTGTTGACACTCAGCAAATTGCAACAGAGTCTAAGTACAAGTGTCGACATAATGAAGAATGTGTCGACACACAGTAGAAGACTCAACACATGAAGAAAGTGTCGACACTTGGAGGCTGTGTCGACACTCAGCAAACTTCAACAGAATTCTAAGTACAAGTGTCGACACAAAGGAGATGTGTCGACACTCAGCCAAAGTCTCAACACAAGAAGAATGTGTCGACACTCAGCAAGTATCAACACAAGAAGATGTGCCGACACAAAGGAGTTGTGTCGACACTTACAATAATTCAACTAAGTATTGAAGAACAAGGAGTTGTGTCGACACACAATATCAGTGTCGACACATGATGAAGAAGCAGTGTCGAGAAGTAAAATCTACAACACAAGGAGTTGTGTCGACACCATGAAGGCTAGTGTCGATACTTAGTCAACTTGTGTCGACACTTAGTCTATAAGTATCGACACTTAAAGACTGACTGTCTCGACACTTTCAGACAGTTACAGAAATTTCAAGAAGTGACTGGATGACATGACAGCTGCCATTCCAGCCGGTCTACTGCAACTGTCAGAGTTGTCAAAAAGTTATTAGAAACCGGATCAGTCGGTCACCATGAAGAAGGCCTATATATAGGCTTATTCTGTCAACAGAAGAAGATGATTCAAGACAGATTAACAACAATCAATTGAAGTGATCAGAAGATCTAAGTAGTTGGAGAGAGAGAGCTCCTTCTAAGAAGACAGTTGTTGGAACCAGACTGTGAAGAAGGGTTCAGATTGAAATCTGAATCTTAAGTTAGCAGTGATTGAAGATCAGCTGCAGAGAGACTCAACCCTATTGTGTTCTACATTCAAGAAGCTTTGAAGAAAGCCAAGTGAGGTTGATCTCAGCAGAGTCCTTTCAAGAACTCATCAAGAAACCTGTCAACTCTTCTCTCTTATTCTGAGTTGAGGTTATATACATTGTATTTTTAATTTCTTGTAGGATCCTTAGGGATCTGAGTTTTAAGCCTAAAATTATAAAGGCTGAGTGGTAGGGCCTGTGTGTCTGAGTGTAGGAGATTCATTTCTCTGAGTGTAGGCCTTGTGGCTGAGTGTAGGTCTTTGTGAAGACTGAGTGGTAGGGCTGTTGAGCCTGAGTTGTAGGAGTGTGATCACTCTGAGATGTAGGAACCTGGTTGGGGTTCTAAGTGTAAGATCTGAGAATCTGAGGAATAGTAGAGGAGTTTGGTTGAATCTAGTACACTACTAGATAGGCGAAGGGGGAAAGTGGATGTACCCAAACCTTGGGGAACCACTATAAAATTGTGTGTACTCTGTGTGTGTATGATTCTGTGGTTGTTATTCTATGTTCTTTGAAATCTGTGATTAAATCTGCCTAAAAGTTTAAAAAGATCAAGGTCACCTATTCACCCCCCCCCCTCCCCTCTAGGTGATTAGGTGCAATTTCTTTCAGTGGGCCAGAAGTACCCATGCCTAACGATTCTTCCCTCCAAGGTCCGACCCCCGGAGTGACTCCCACACTCTCCGGAGTGGACTTCCTCCAAGATTCTTTGCACCTCTCCCTCGGCCAGAAGTACCCTTGCCTGACGATTCTTCCTTCCAGGGTCCGACTCCCGGAGTGGCTTCCACACTCTGCAGAGTGGACTTTCTCCAAGATTCTTTGTACCTCCTCCTCGGCCACGCAACGGGCCAACATCCCCGAGAGTGTCTTCCTGTACAGCTGCCCGTCCCGGAGGAGGTAGTATACCGACTTATGCCTTAGCTTCCTCTTATCTGCCCCCTCCGGATACTCTCCCGTAGAGAGGAAAGTCACAACTGGGTCCATCCACGAAGTTTGTTGATCAATCTCCATGAGCTCCCCCTCTTCGATGGAGGGGCGGAACAGGTCGGTGATGGTACCCCCCACCTGGGGACCATGCTTTTCTAGCTAGTCAGCTTGTTCATTCTCTTCCCTGGGCACATGTCGGATGGAGAAGGTTTGGAAAGTGCCTATGACCCCCTTCACTTTGGCCAAGTATAATCGCAGGGTAGGCTCCCTTGTCTCGAACTCTCCGTTGACTTGAGAGGCTACCACCATGGAGGCGGTAAAGACCTTCACGTCCAACACCCCCAGATCCCTGGCCAGCCGCAGCCCTGCTATCACGGCCTCATACTCGGCTTGATTGTTGGTGATGGGAAAGTGAACCACCATTTGCTCAATTCGAGTCCCCTGAGGGCTCTCCAAGATCACCCCCACCCCTAGGGAATGCCTTCCTGAGGCGCCATCCACCTTCACCTTCCAAGGCGCTGGACGGGTGAGCTCTTCCTCTGCCACTTCAATCACATAGTCAGCCAAGAAGTCGGCCATCGCCTGAGCTTTGATCGAGAGCCACGGAACGAATGAGATGTCGAACTCACTCAACTCCACCGACCACTTGGCCAGCCTGCCCGAATGCTCCACCCCCTCAAAGATGTTGCGGAGAGGATGGTCGGTCACCACTCGGATTGAGTGTGCCTGGAAGTAAGGTCGCAGCCTCCGGGCTGATATGATCAGGGCGAAGGCTAGCTTTTCCAAAATCGGGTATCGGAGCTCAGCCTTCCTTAGGACCCAGCTTACATAATAAATGGGGAGCTGCTTCTTTACCTCTTCACGAACTAGGACAGAACTCAAGGCCTCTACCCCGACCCCGAGATATAGAAACAGGTCTTCCTCTTCCTTCGGCCCTTGGAGTAGCGGAGCCCGAGTCAACTGCATCTTGAGGGCCTGGAACGCTTCCTCGCACTCCTTGGTCCATTCGAACTTCTGACCTCCCCTTAACGTTTTGAAGAAGGGGGAACACTTCTCTCCTGCCCGGGAGAGGAATCTACTCAGCCCTGCTAGCTTTCCCGTCAGTCGTTGGACCTCCTTAGCATTTTGCGGGGACCCCAGCTCCAAAATAGCCTTGACCTTATCAGGATTCGGCTCGACCCCCGCGAGGGTGAGGAGGTGTCCCAAGAACTTTTCCCTGATGGCCCCAAAGACACATTTTAGGGGATTCAACCGCATCTTGTATTTGCGCAGGGTGGCAAAGGTCTCCTCCAGGTCCCGGAGGTGGGAGTCCACATCCCGACTTTTGATCATGAGGTCATCTACATACACCTCCAGATTCCTCCCCTTCTGCTCCTTGAAGACCCTATCCATCATTTTCTGGTAGGTTGCCCCTGCATTCTTCAGCCCGAAGGGCATCATCTTGTAACAGTAGCATCCATCCTCTGTGATGAACGAGACATCCTTGATGTCTGGGGGGTGCATCCTGATTTGATGATAACCTGAAAAAGCATCTAAAAAACTCATTACAGAAAAACCGACGGCTGAGTCAACCAGCGTGTCGATCCGAGGCAACGGATAACAGTCCTTAGGACAAGCTTTATTAAGTAAAGAAAAATCGATACACATCCTCCACCAGCCATCTCCTTTCTTGACCATGACTACGTTGGAGACCTAGTAGGGGTACTGAATCTCGGACACAAAGCCGGCCTTGAGGAGCTTCGCCACCTCCTCCCTGATGTGCTCCGCCAGCTTGTCCGCGGTGGACCTCTTCTTCTGCTGAACGGGGCGTGTTCCCGGGTCCAGGTTGAGGCGGTGGCAGGCCACATCCGCGTCAACCCCCGGCATCTCCGCGGCGTCCCAAGTGAAGATGTCCACGTTCTTCTGGATGCACTCCAGCATCCTGCCTTGGTCCTCCGGGGTCAGCCCTCCGCTGACGCGGACCTTTTCCATCCTGCCTCCCCGGGTGAACACCTCCAGCTCCACCACTCCCTCTGCAGCTTCCAGCCTGGACTTCTCTCCCCGTCCTTCAGCGTGCCCTTCCTCCGGAACGGGGACCTCCACCTCCATCTCTTCCCCTACAGCCATCGCTTCGGCCACCACCTGATCTCCTCCTGCCGCCTCCTCCGTATAGTTCTTCATCTCCAGCTCCTCCCCTCCTGCTTCCTGCTCAGCCTCCTCCATCCTTCCCCCCATCTCCTCGGCTCCCTCCTGCCAGGAGATGGTGTTCATCGCCGTGACATAGCACTCCCGCGCCACCTTTGGGTCCCCCCTGACCCGGACCTAAATCCCCTCAGCGTTGAACTTCAAGTACTGATGGAAAGATGAGGGGACGCAGCGGAAGGCGCTGATAAGGGGCCTCCCGAAGATGGCGTTGTAGATGCTGGGGGCGTCCACGATGACGAACCTGCAGTTCCTGGACTGCCCCCCCCCCCAAGGTAACATGGAGGTCTACTCCTCCCTCCACTTCCTTCCTTTCTCCTGAAAACCCGAACAGAGGGCCGTCCTAGGCCAGCACCCTCTTTACCTCCACCTTCATCGCGTCAAACGCCTTTTTGAAGACGACGTTGACGCAGCTCCCGTTGTCCACGAGGATCCGAGAGACGGTGAAATTCTCGATGGCTGCCTTGATGACCAGCGCATCGCAGAATGGGTCCTCGTGATCTGGCATGTCGCTCCTAGAGAAAGTGATCCTCTGCTCTGGGGGTGGGGTTGGGGATGTGGAGGCAACGTTCCGTCTGTACATGGTGTGGAGACTTTCCTTGAAGGAAGCCTCGACCCCTACCCCTCCGTGGATCACTCTGATCCCTCCTCGGGTTCCCACGTCCACCCGGTCTTCGCAACGATCCTCCTCCTCCTAAGGCAGGACCTCCTCAATCCTTACTTCTTGTCGCCCTTGTTGCTGCTGCTGCTCTCTATTCCCCCTCATCTCAAGAAATTCCGGGCACGTGGCTGTTGCGTGCCCCTCCTCCTGATGGAAGTCGCAATAGGGCAACTCCACCCTCACTTCTCTCCTCCTCCTCCTCATCATTCCCCTCCTCGCCCCTATGGCTATGGCCATTGCTTCCTCTTGATTGGGGAGCCGGGGCCTTTGGGCCTGCCTCCATCCTGGAGGGTGGAACTGATCTTGCCTCCCCTGGTAGTGATCCCTTCTGTGGTATCCCCTCTGTGGCCCCTGCCCTTGCCACTCAGGTCTCCAGCCTAGTCGACGGTAGTTCTCCTAACGCCCCCACCTCGGCTGCTGCTGCCACTGGAGCTGCCTTTGCTCCCTCTGCTGAGGCTCTCCTCTCCTCTCCTCCTGTCCTCTTCCTCCTCTCGACTCCTTCTCCTCCTCCGTGGGCCACCTGGCCAGCTTCCTTGCAAATTCCGGGTTCGACGCCTCCCCGTTAACTTCTCTTACCGCCCTCTCCATCAGCTCCTCATAGGAGAGTGGGGAACTCTCTTCAGCTCCATTCTGAAGAACCCCTGCTGCAGGCCCAGGGTAAAGGCCATCATCAAGCTATGGCCCGGCATCTCCTGGACCTGAGTGACTTCCTCCTGAAATCGGTCCACGTAGCTCCCCAACGTCTCATTCACTCCCTGCTTGATGTGGAACAGGCACTCTGACTCCTTCTTCCTCTTCTTCGAGGTAGTGAACCTCAGCATGAACCCCCGGCACAGGTCCTCGAAGCAGTAGATGGAGTTGGCTGGTAGCTGATGGAACCACTCCCTTTCCTTCTCTCTGAGGGTGATGGCGAAGAGTCGGCATTTGAATCCGTCCGACATCTGACGGATGGAGACTACATCTTCAAACCATTGGACATGATGGACTGGGTCTCCCTTCCCGGTGTAGTAGGACATCTCGGGTTCCCTGAACCCATCTAGAACCGGAGCTGAAGAGACCAGCTCGCTGAAAGGGCTTCCACCCCCCACTGGGCGAGCTGGCGAGTCTCGCGAGCCCAACTCGCTGAACCTGCCTCGGCCTGCCGAGCCCGGGAAGAGCTCGCACCCCCGGCCTTCCTCGGCTACTTCCTTCCCAGCTCGCCTGTCGGGAGCATCCTCGCCCAAAGAGGGGGCGGCCGTGATCTGGACCGCTGGAGTCGAGCTCTCGGCCCGCGTGCCGAGTGCGAACTTGACGAGGCTCAACACCTCATTCCTGAAATCTTCCAGCATCCCCACCGTGGCGAGAGGTGGGGGCGGCAAGTTCGGCCTGTCAGATCCCTGTCCTCCCAGTCATCGAGCTCGCTGAAGCTTTTCTGCGCTGACCACGGTCCACGCTCACCGCACCAAAATGTTAAAACCGATTTCTCGGTCTCCTGTGGAGCTCGCCCCTTGGGGAAAGGGGTGGTCTCACGCCTACTTCGCTCCCGCAAGCAAAACAACAAAGAAGACAAGGTAAGACTGACCCAAGGGCTCGGCGGGGGAGGTCCCACCACACACCCGGAAGATCTTAGAGCGCTTCCCCTCCTTAGCCGAAAGTTGAGCTAAGGTACCCTCAGAAAGCACTTGAAGACTAGAGCAGGAGAGCACAGAAAAACCTGCCTTCTGGGGTACCCCTTGGGTCCTATTTATAGTTTTCAGAATCTGGACTGCTAATAACCAAAAGAACTGACCTGAAATTACCAAAAAAACCCTTGGTTGGGTCTGCCAACAGCCAAACTCCGTTGTTTTGAAGGGCTATAGGCAGACCAGTGGGGGCAAAACAGTAAAAAGTACCTTATTCATCCAGGCGAGCTGGGGGGCTTTGATCACCTCGACAGGTCTTACTCGTCTACCGTTGTCGAGCTCCACCGCGAGGATGCGAGTTGTGACTAGCTCGGAGAATGCCGAGCTCCGGGTCGACAAAAGCTGATCTCCGCTCGACGAACGCCGAGCTCGGGCTCGGCCTCTTCACTGTCGAGCTCGCCTACTGCATCCAGCCCGACCAGTCTGGGCCCCGCTCTACCTTGCTCGCCGGACATGGGGTTGTACATTTGCGTGAAATTTTCAATCTTTATCTTATTATGCTAATTTTCATATTTCCTTTGTGCAGGTTGACACTCAGGACAGAACTGTCATTACTTGGAACAGCTATTTTGTGAGCCTGAAGGACGGGTATTTGGCCCTTGAGGAGAAGCTCAGGTTGACGATGAGTTCACTTGTCTCGGCAAGGGAGGAGCATGCCCGCGACATTTCACGATTCCGTCAGATACGGTCCGGGCTAAAGTCCGAGTTGGAGGATGCACGTGCAGCATTGGAGGTAGAGAAGGCACTAGTGGAGAGGACCAGCCAGATGTTGAAGCATTCCTAGGAGGAGGCAACCGGTTTGGAGACTCGTCTGTGGGCGTCGTGGGCCCAAGTGGAGATGTTTTCTTCTGAGGGCCGTGTGTCGGAGCTGAAGGCCGCTGGACTTGCGGAGTACCTGCAGTCGTTGGACTACATGAGATACCGTACCCTGATCGCGGAGGAGGTGCGTGACGAGATCTGGTCCAAGGAGGTGGAGCCTCAAGTGGAAGATTCCCGTGAGTTAGGCCTTAGGCGTGGAGTGGCGATGGCCTTCCGTTTTGTCGGTCGGCGCCTAGGATGTGGCTTTAGATTTGATGAAGTTTTTGAGGATGAGTGTTCTGATGTTGATGCTGTTGATGAGTAGCGGCCTCATGTTTTTGCATTTGTGTGTTTTTCTACTCTCCCTTCAGTTATTTGTGTCGTGTGTTGTTTTTGCTTTACAGTTGTAGTGGGCACTTATTGTGTGCTGATATGTATGACATAGTTATTTTTTATGTCATTTAGTTGTTTTATTTTTTCCTTTGTCTCCTTTGAGTATTGTTTTTGCAAGTTTGGCTTGCAGGAGAGCGCATAGATGGAGCATTCCAGCATTTGCAACTTCGTTCGCATAGTTCTATCCCGCAACTTTGTTTGCGCAAGTGTTGCTTGCGGCTTAGTTTGAACGAGTGTTGCTCGTGGCTTAGTTTGCGCGAGTGTTGCTCGTGGCTTAGTTTGCACGTGGGTTGCTCGTAGCTTAGTTTGCACGAGGGTTGCTCGCAGCTTAGTTTGCACGAGGTTGCTCACGGCTTAGTTTGCACGAGGGTTGCTCGCGACTTAGCCGTGAGGGGGGCAGGCCCCCACGGGGAGTTTGCGCGAGGGTTGCTCGCGGCTTAGTTTGCACGAGGGTTGCTCACGGCTTAGCCGTGAGGGGGACAGTCCCCCACGGGGAGTTTTCGCGAGGGTTGCTCACGGCTTAGCCGTGAGGGAGGCAGGCCCCCACGGGGATTTTACGCGAGGGTTGCTCGCGGATTAGTTTGCACGAGGGTTGCTCACGGCTTAGCCGTGAGGGGGGTAGGCCCCCACGGGGAGTTTGCACGAGGGTTGCTCGCAGCTTAGTTTTTGCGAGGGTTGCTCGCAGCTTAGCCATGAGGGGGCAGGCCCCCAAGGGGATTTTGCACGAGGGTTGCTCACGGCATAATTTGCACGAGGGTTGCTCGTGGCTTAGTCGTAAGGGGGCAGGCCCCCGCGGGGAGTTTGTGCGAGGGTTGCTCGCGACTTAATTTGCATGAGGGTTGCTCGTGGCATAGCCGTGAAGGGGGCAGGCCCCCACGGGGAATTGCACGAGGGTTGCTTGTGGCTTAGTTTGCACGAGGGTTGCTCATGGCTTAGCCGTAAGGGGGGCAAGCCCCCACGGGGAGTTTGCGCGAGGGTTACTTGTGGCTTAGTTTTCATGAGGGTTGCTCGTGGCTTAGCCATGAGGGGGTCATGCACCATGGGGAGTTTGTGCGAGGGTTTCTCGCGGCTTAGTTTGCACGAGGGTTGCTCGTGGCTTAGCCGTGAGGGGGGCAGGCCCCCACGGGGAGTTTGCGCGAGGGTTGCTCATGGCTTATTTTGCAAGAGGGTTGCTCGCGGCTTAGCCGTGAGGGGGGCAGGCCCCCACGGGGAGTTTGCGCGAGGGTTGCTCACGGCTTAATTTGCCGGAGAATGTAAGTACTCAATCCGACCGCCGGAGAATGTGGTTACTCAATTTGATTGCAATCGCGAGGGGTGCGGGCCCTGGCGACGACCGGGCGTTGGTTTACAGTAACGGAGGAGAATGTAAATACTCAATCCGACCACCGGAGAATGTTGGTACTCAATCCGGTTGCATGACCTAGCCTGGCTAAACTACTTCTCAGTTAGGCATTAATAAAGCAAATAACAAAAAGATAGTTTTCGCAAGCCAGAGCTTGTGGTTTTTACAATAGCAGATAAATAAATGAGCGAAAAAGGAGAAACGGCTCAAGGATGGAAGTGGCGGGAACGGAATTGGAAAACATCCAGGAGCGATTGTTGGAGTATTGCGGTGTAGTCAGAGTCAGCTTTAACGACAACGAACTGTACGTCATAGGTTGCTTGCACAGGTGCTTCTTCAAGAGTGATCAGAAGATTAATGGTGCCTACGACTGGTACTGGGGCGTTCCCTAAAACACGTGTGCTGGCAAATGTTAGCTCGAGGTTGCCGGTGTTGGAACCCTACTTGTGATTTGGGATAAGTTCACTATTAGGATTGTTTAGATGACCCAACATGTATAGTCTAGGGTCATAAGTTAGTTCCAGGGTTAAGTTCAGTCACATTAGGTTAGATTATTGAAACCTACCTTCAGAAGACTTCAGAGACAGAAAACTTTAGAGACAAGACAATTTTAAAAATTACAAAAAAGGTGTTCGACGATAGCTGAACTCAGCTCGACGATCGTCGATCTCAGATCGACGAACTCAGAATCCCTTCTCTGAGTTGAGCTCGACGAAAGTCCATATGAGGTCGACGAACTGTGATCTTATATCAGAAGTTCAGCTCGACGAAAGTATAGCTGAGATCGACGAACTGTGACCTCATATCAGAAGTTCAGCTCGACGAAGTGCTATCTCAGTTCGACGAACTTGGAGTTCAGGTCGACGAAATCTTTGCTGAGTTCGGCTAACTCCATCCAGGTTCTGTTCGACTAATCTTCTCTGAAGTTTCTCAGATCAACTAAAGCGGTTTAATTTCAGATATTAAGATAGTAATACTCTCTTAATTAATACTCAATATTCTCAAGAATATAGCCGTTTTCTGGCAGCATTAATTATGGATTTCACAGAGTTATTACTCTACCATATTTATTGGGACAGTTAGGGAAGTACATGCGAGACAAAATCAGCCGTTCCAATTCCCAGAATTTATGCAGAAGATTTCAAGGAATTTAAAATTCAAATGGCTTTGAATCTGCAATCAATATATAAAGAAAATTTTCAGAAGATTGCCAGCAATTAAGAACAAGGAGAAGAAGAAAGAGCATATCTGCAATCAAAAAAATAAGAGACAGAGACAGAAAAACAGCTTCTTCTTCATCATCTGTTTCAAGCTTTTCTTCCAGCAACACATATTCAGTCTGAGACAAAAAATTCACATCTCTCAGAATCATTTACTAGAACAAGAAGTTTTCAACTTGGAAGGCCTACGCCCTGAAGCAAAGCCTCCTCTCTTGATCAGATTCATACAACTCAGGGGGAGATTTGACAACATCAACAAATCCACTAGTCTTCTCGGAGATTTGAGACAGAGAAGACAACATCACTCTTATTTTCTTTCACTGTGTACAGGGTTATAACTCCCTTCAAAAGTTAACCTCTTGGTTCACAAGTCACCTGATCAAAAGACTTGAGTTTGGTTTTTGGGCACCTGATCAAAAGCTCAAAAGGTTGCTAGATATCCCTTAGAAAATAGATCTTGTAGTGACAGGGCACCTGATCAAAAACCTGTGGTGGCAGGGCACCTGATCAAAAACCCATAGTGGATTCCTATCAAGGTGGTAGAAGAGTGGATGCACCCAGGTTTATTGGGGAACCACTATAATCTCCCTATGTCATCTGGTTGTGCTTTACTTTTTTTATTTTCTGTGCTGTGATATTTCTCTTTATATATATATATATATATATATATATATATATATATATATATATATATATATATATATATATATATATCATCTATTTTAATCCGCTGTAAAAACAACATAAAGTTTTTAAAATACTCTATTCACCCCCCCCCCCCCCTCTAGGGTTAGTTAGATCAATATCTCACTTTCAGCCGGTGGTTAGTTTGAGTTGAAGTAGTGTTGATATAAACAACACATTAACGGTAATCCCTCAGTCCACCAGAACTTGGTTCAACTTGGTGGATGGCTCGCCAATTCTGATGGTTGTACATCTAATGTTCTGGTTAGGAGACTGCCTCTTTCTTGATAGGAATTGATCAACCACGTACCCCCAGACTGGTCAGTCACTGGATCTCTTCCTTTAGCCGATTGCACACGTCGGTGTTGTGGCCATGACCCTGATGATACTTGCAATATTTTGACAAATCTCCTCGGCTAGGGGGGAGCAGTCTAGGCCTGCACAAGGTCGTGTGGTTACGAATTACTTCAAAGATCTCGCCCTATGGGGCATCGAGCATTGCGAACTAATGCAACTCTCGCTCTTGGTGTGTACTTGTGTGTTGGTCGCAGTTTCTCTTGTGCTCGGGGTACTCACTGTTCTCTAGCTTCCTTTTCTGGACTTTATACGGGCTTGTACTTTCAGGTGTGGGCTTTCTGACCGTCATGAACCTTTTGATAAAAAGAGCTGCGAGTTCAATATAACTATCTATCTTTTATTCTTGCAGAGAATGAAACCAAGCTCAAGCCTTCCCTTTTAGTGTTGTCTGAAATGCCTGGACCATGAGTTGATCTGAAGCATTACGAGCGTGCATGATAGTTTCGAAGCACCTCACGTGTGCTAGCGGGTTGTCAGTTCCGCTAAAACTGTGGATTTCAAAGCCATCTTCCGGATCTGGTCCTGCCCAAGAGTCAATTGAGTTGTAGTTGGGTAGATATTCACTTAGTCCCAGCTTTGTGGCCGAGGCATCGACACTCATCTCGTTTCCAAAGTTCTCTTCATAATGAGGATTGGTGAGGCTGCGATCATGCATCTCTTGGAGTAGTGCTGCGGGCATGGGGGAGCTACTTGTACTTGAGAATTCCTTCTCTATGTCGTACTCCTTGTGCAAGCAATGTTTGGTTGAGGTGGAGAGTTCTCCTGATGGCGGTAAATCAACTTGCTTGAATGGTTGAGGAATTCTTGGCCGGTGGAATGCCGGATCATTCTGAATTGCGTACATCAGGTTAGTGCTGGTAGTATTTAGAGGGGAGTATTCTTGAAGTGGATTTTTGCCCTCATTCCTTGGAGGGTCACGTCGACGATTGTCGCTACGGTGCTCAGCCTGACGCGGTTCTTCTTGTCCTATGCAAGTTTGTTCTTCTCCTTGTGGGACTTCTTGCGTCGGGCCATGATTTGGCAGAGGCAGGGTAATGGCTGGTGTTGGTGGCAGAGGAGGAGTGGAGGGTGGTGCTAAATTTCTGAGCAGAGTGAGCATTTCGGTCTGCTGCTCCTCCATCTGGCAAACACGCCTCTCGAGGGCGGTAACAGATGCGAATGCAACTTCTGCGTCCAACGGTATGCTCACAAGTAAGCTGGTGCGTGTCGGTTCAGTGTGTCCACCGAGGATGGATCCTTCAGCAGTGCGGGCGCTTCTTTTCGCCATTGAAGCGGAGCTTGGATGTTGTAAGGATAGAGGTCTTGGCTTCTGAAGGATGTTGCGAATCGTGGTTCCCACAGACTACGTCAAACTGTTACGGGTGCTCTCAGCGTCCCGGTCGGACCGGAGAAAACTGGACCGCCTTAGCTCTCAGGACGGTCAAGCGCGCACACAGTCAGTGAAAAGAGCGAATTGACACAAGATGTTTTTACGTGGAAAAACCCCTCAACTGGGTAAAAAACCACGTGACTGGATCTGTGCCGGTCAAAGTCCACTATCTGCTCGCGGTTACAGGGTGTTTGGGGAATTGAGGGCGACAAGCCACTCCTCGTTATAACTTAGAGGTGAGAGAGAATTTCCTGACTCGCAACGGGCAACAAGCTGCGCCGAAGGAGTGCTAAATGCTAATTTGGTGACTTGTGTGCTTGAACGCTGGCGGCTGTTGTCTTCTTCCTTCTTCCGCGCACTTGGGGACTTGGCTCGTAGGCGGCTTGAAAACGACTCGAGGGAGGATTTTGGCAGAGCTCTGGCCTAAGGAAGAAGAAGACTTTGGGGCCAAAAGGTGAGAAATGAGGAGGCCCGGGGCTCCTTTTATAGCCTCCAGGAGGTAGTTTTGGCAGCCCCCCCCCCCCCACACACTAACTTAGTGGCTTAGTGGGTGGTTACTTGCAGATCGGACGGCAACGGATGCCCAGTAACGATCAGACGGTGGCCAACTTGCATGCGGCGGCGGCGGTTGACGGCGGGGCCAGGCGGCGGCAGAGGCCGGCGGTGGCGGGCGGCGGCGGCGGCCGGCGACTGGCGGCCGGCGGCGGCCTGCGGTAGTTGTTGAATGGGAGGCCACCATGATCTCTCCTATTATGATGGAGATCATGGGGGGAGTGGGTTGACTAGTCAAACCCATAATCTCCACAATAGGAGGGATCATGGGAGAGATGACTAAGTGCACACTCATTCTTATATAGACCGTGTTTGGCTATATACAGACCCAAAATTTAGTTTTTTTCATATTTTTTTCTTACTATATACAAACCAAATTAATACCTCTCCCCTCCAAAAAAATCACTTTCCTCCATTTTTTTGAATACTGTCATAGCCGTTCTCGTCTCTCCTCTCCCGTGCGATAAACACTACTCCCCCGATCCTGTTTCCAGTGTCTGGCGACGACCTATATCCCCTAATAAATCGTCGCGAGCACTCAAGTGGCATTCTTCAAGGCCAGCGAACCTCCCATGTCCGGTGATGGATCCGAAAATAGGATTTCAAATGATTGTGATCTGAATCTTTCCTTTCAAAATGAGGTATTTAAAACCCTAACCCTCGATTTTTTTCCTCCCGCCGCTTATACATATTTTGTTGGCGAACATTTGTTTCCTTCTTTAAGATCGATTTAGAGCCTGTGTTGGGTCGAGTTTGTAGGGTTTTTCTTCTCAGAATGGGTCGGACCTTTATTTAAAGGCTGGAAATCACTCTTGCATATCTTCGATTTAGGGCCATATACTTTTTTCATGTAAAATTTATACCGGTTGAATAAAATGAAAGATTAGTGTGAGCTCTATCCATCATCATCAATCTATTTATTCATTTTTTTGTATTAGGGTAAGTTTTTGCCTTGTGCTGCACATTGCCAGCTTTAGTTGATTGGACTCATTAGAAGATTGCTGCATTATTTGCTGTCTTGTACTGCACTTTGAATTTTATTTATTGATTGCAGGTTCGCTTTACTTGACGAAGATGACGAATGACAAAATTTTTTGGAGAAATTAGAACTTTTATGTCTTGAATTATCTCTTTTTTGTAATGTTTGCTAATATAATAAGTTTTACATGTTCTTGTAACATAATAGTAGTTGATTGTTTATAAGAAAATTAAGTTTCAATTTTTTAAAAAAAATTTACATTGGTCTGCATATAACAATTTGGTCTACATATAGCCGCTTTTGAATTAATGTGATTTGTATATAACAATGGTTTGTATATAGCTAAACACGGTCTATATATAACAATGCTCTTCTATAATAAAGGTTGGCAAGTTCAATTTGAATTTTAATTAAATCAAAAAATAGTCTCTTTTTTTTCTTCAAGAGATTCTCCTAAATCTTCTTCAAGAGCTTTCTTCTCCTCAACCTAGGAGTCATAGATAGTAACTTATGTTGAAGCTTGAGATTCAAACTTCTCATGCAATGTTATATTATTGGGTGAGTTCCCTGTATTCTTTAACAAAAGCTATTATTCTTCTTTCAAAAACTATATTATCATTATATGGATTTTTAAAAAAAAATTATGATCAGGAGATGTAAATCAAAATAATCTATTTAGTGTCACGTGAAAAGTAGAGGTTTCTTCCTCTTCATATACCATTAGGCATCTTACTTCAGATCCGTCTTCTTCTTCAGAATCTATGCTACCTTCAGATAAGGATGATAATTCACCTTATATCTGATTTATTGTCCACTTTTCCTTCTTGTTGAGCTTCTTCTCCTTAGCTTTTCCCTTGCATCTTAGTTGATCCTTCATGTTGAGATGTATCTATTATTCTTATAGTAGAAACAAATTATTTCTTCGGGTTCCTTTTTTTAAGAGATTTCTGGAACCCTTATCTTTTCTCCTTTCCTTATATTTATAAGAAGTATTCTCCTTCATGTCATGCAACTTTATTGCTAGGAAGCTTAGCTCGTCCTCAGAGGAGGGAACTTCTTATTGTCTTAATTGTTGTCAGGGCCACTGTCTTCTCTAGTGTGGTCTTGAGTAGTGTTGTCTGCTCTTATTCTTCTTTGGTCTGAGAAGTAGCCAGCCCAAAATATTGAAGCCTTCCATACAAGCCATCCATGGTGATTTCTCCAAGCTTCCTTATTTACTTGATTGCCCAAGAGTATGGGAGACACTCTTTGGTAAGGCTTTTAAGAAGCATATCATTTTGCTCATCATCAGTAATCTCTCTTCCATAAGTTTTCGGTCCATTAGTGATGGTGGTGTACCACTTGTACCATTCCATCACAGGTTCATCATCCTTCCTCTTGAAGTTTTCATATTGGTTGATGAGATTGGCATTATTGTCCTTCCTAACATCTTCACTTCTATTAGCCATCAATGTAAGAGCACCTCAAATTTCTTTTTTTAGGTGTTATTGATGATGGTTTGATATAGGTCATCAGAGAGATTGATGACTATGATGTTCATTGTTTTCACATTCTTGGACATCATCCTCTTGTCATCTTCTACCCACTCTTCTCTTAACCTAATAGTCACAGCTCCATTCACAATATCTACTATCTTAGGGATGAAAGGGCATGCAAGAATAGATTCATAGATTTATTCATCAATATAATAGATATAGGGCATCATGTTAGACTTCCATATGGAAAACCTATCAAGGTTGTACTTGGGTTGTCTGGAAGTAGAGGCAGTCTTTTGTGAAGAAATTATACATGATTTTAAATGCTAGAAGAGTTATTCAGATTTAGAATCTTGATTCACCATGATTTAACTATTAAAAGTGAACATATCTCTAATATCAGTAGAAAGTGTGGAATACTCTCTGAATGCTTCTCTATGGGGTAAATAGAGAAGCCACTCAAATTAAATTTCTTTTCTTATAATGTCTTCATAAGGGTTTCATGTCTTAAGAAATATATCAGTTGATATATAATCAGATAAGTAAACAAAAAACAAAAAACACAAAACATAATTAACACAAGAGAATGCGGTATTCAGATGGCACAAGAAATTTTTTGGACGTTCTCCAAAAAGTAGGTACTCCTCTCTTCCACAGCTTTGTGGGCTATCACTGCATCTTCCCAATACAATGAGTCTTTTCCACTAGAGGCACTAACTCAATGTATCTTTTCCTCTAGAGATTCAAACTCTGTGCAGCTCTTTTGGAGGGAGAGCTTGCAACCTTTCATAGAAATATGTTTTTTGTGAGTGCTTTAGATCTAGCAGATGTATCACCAAGAGAGGTGGTGATTAGTTGAATACAAGAAGAAGAAGATTGGATTTAAAGTACGGTTTCTGAGAGGGGGAAGAGAAAGGAAGAGCGCTTGACTGCTTTCTGTGTTTTGGAGATTTGATTCTGGAAGATTGAATGTGGGATTTGGGTTTCCTGAGAGATAAGAACTTTCAATATAGTACTCTTTTCCATTTTATATTTAAGTTCCAAAAAACATGTGCGGCATGGGAGGCATAAAAGTTGTCTGTCTTCCTTTCTCAAAAATTGCAACAGCTATACTTAATTTGACAAAAAAAAACTTTAAACTCGGTCAACGACCACTGAGCGCTTCAACCGAAGATTGTTAAGTGGTCTTCTCTGGGAGTGCAGTGCGATTAGCG
Organism: Platanthera guangdongensis; assembly: GCA_039583875.1. Classification (NCBI taxonomy): domain Eukaryota; kingdom Viridiplantae; phylum Streptophyta; class Magnoliopsida; order Asparagales; family Orchidaceae; genus Platanthera; species Platanthera guangdongensis. Next base: position 183,144,834 of record CM077156.1, read on the forward strand.
GTCACAAATTCTCAGCCAACGATCTGTGATCGGCCTCTTAGTCTTCAGAAAGATTTTCTTTAAACTTGTGTCGATGATTGCTGAGCGAGATCAGCGAATGTCGATCAATGATCGGTGAACGTTGGGTAATTTCTTCAAATCTTTTATTAATTGAGTGTTTGGGTCACCAGTCAACGAACGACATTTAACGATCATAGATCGTCGAGCTAGCTACTTCAGTCTTCAATCTCTGAGCTTCCTAGTCATTGTTGATCGTTGAGCATATCTTGAGATCAACTATCTGTAACAGTTTTAAGTCACCAATCAATAATTGTCGATCAACGAACATTGTTGCAGGGCTTCCTTAGGATATCTTTTCTTCAGCTAATTTTCACTGCATAAGACCTTAGAGAGATTTAAAGTTGCATCATCTAACATTTTGAGGAGTTTCTACATCATCAACAACTATCACATTAAATCAATAGAGATTTTTCCCAACACGAAGAACTACTTGCAACAGTGTGTTGCTCTCATAATGTCCACCATGACAATCCTCAAGGATGTGAGAAAGAGAATCTCCATGGAAACTGTTCAGGTTCCATCTTAGCAGAAGTCCCAAGCATTGTGTCGAGGGAGGCGGGGAGGTGAATAAGGCTTTTCATGCAAGTTGAATAGTTGGCTAAAGTCGTTTTTCGGCTTTCAAAGGTAGCAAATTGATCCATCAACAATCTGTGCATCCACCAATCAAACATAGCCTACATAGGATGGGTTTATCACGGTTGGCTCTAATACCATGTTGTAATAGACCCGTGTAAGAGCATTGACACTAGACGAGATGTGACGAAGATGGAGTTGGGTACCTAGGACGATAGCTTCTCATAGATTCCTTCAATTGACCTACGGTGGGGATGCTAGACAGAAATTGGAGCCTTGCAAGAGCATCTAAGAGACAGGTGTGAATTAGTCATGGTGTGAATGAATGCATGGAGTTAACAGATGCGACCCGTTGAGAACAGTGCAGGCAGGCAATGCTAGCCCTAGTGTTGGATGAGCACAACCGAGAGGAACAGAAGATGTGCCTTGTATGCGGCAACCCCTCATGAAACTGATGCTGGGTCAAACTGGAAAGGCTCAGCGGTGAGAGGGATCCCAATTCCAAAGAAAGAAAAAAAAATTAAATTTATATCAAAACCCAAATCACTTGCCTTAAATATAAATATCAGAGCTGCACAACATTTCATAAACCTAAAAAAATGCAACATAAATTAGGTAGTCAAATATTCTGAAATAAAATAAAAAAAAAAAAATTTTGGCAACTACGCCCAGAGGACTTGATGTCTCCTGTCGTAATAGCATCTTATAAACACAGTTATCGAACATGGTCGGCCTACGCGACTCAACGCAAACAATTCACAGCTTGAGTTAGTTTAACATCCCGATTCGACTAACATGGCGCAAACAAATGCGGAAAATGACTCAACTTGGGTATCGACAGACCACATAAATGTTACAACAGCAAAAGGCATGAGTTAGTTTAACACCATATATAATAATACTAGTTCCTGCCCTCACCAAGCAATGCACTTGTAAAATACAAAATATGGATATGCACAAAATAGAATAACTATGCAAAAGCGGCTGCAATCAAAAGGACAACAACAACAAAGCTAACATTATTTCACCGAATCTCTTTTACTCGCCATATTTTCACTCTTTTATCAGCGCCAATCCTGGAAGATTCAACCGAATATCTTTGATGCACACGGCTTGTGAATTCGCATCAGGTTGTGGTTAGTGATGCAAACTCTGGGCGTGAAAAGAGTGTAAGAAAAAAAAACTCAACTCCTTATCAGACCATGTAAGTCATGCCCACTTGCATCAAGTTTGTATGAGGAATGCTCAGTGTTGCGATCCCTCTTCTACAGTTCTTCCTCAGGAAGGCATAGAAGTAGTTTATAACCAGCTTCTTGATAAACCAGGAGTCTTTCCTGGCCCTAATATCCCCATGGCCAAGAAGATAAACAACCCCAGACTCCTTTGCCTTGTGTATGAAGGAGAGCTCACTTTCCAGGCTCGGCGCCGGATCGGAAATTACGTCGTTTGTAGCTCCAGAGAACGAAGTGCTAGCTTCCGAGCTTGGCTTGTCATGGCGGCTGTCAAAGTAGGCCAGGAGAGGAACGCCGAGAGAGTAAACACTGCCGTTTGGAGCCACAAGAACTCTTGAAAATGATTCCTCTTCTTCGGAATCGGAATCAACATCTTCGTCGCTTTCTAAAGAACGCTCCTGGGCTTCTCGACGAACAAATTTCTCGAGGCTCTCGATCAGAAGTTGCTCGAAGGTCTGATGCTGCTCCTTCCGAACATCTTTGTATCCATACCTACACCAACGGTGGTTATAAAAACCATTCAAGAAACTTGGCATCTTTTGTAACTAACGCACTAAAGAGGATAAGGGAAAGAAAACCAAATAAAAATGTCAAATTAAAGAAATATTAGCATTGTTTTAAAAGACATCCGACGCGACAAATGTCGGTTGAACGTGTTAGTTTTGAGGGCAAAATGATATTTTTCCTTAAAAATCAGTAATGTCATTTAAAATATAAGACAACGCATGACTTCTAAAAATTTTGCCAACTATTTAAATGCATTGCATTATATATACATAAAAAGTTGAAATAATTAAATTTATTCTTATGATCAATTTTGTAAAAACATTTCACAGTATATTTTCCTTAGCACATATTAAACAAAATACTATAGCATTCTTAATAATTTTTATATTTTAAAACATTTTTTATTAAGAATGAGAAGACTTCTTATCAATCTAAGGGCATTTTATCTCTTAATCCTTTTACCATAGTACCATACTATAAAACTTTGTTAACTAGATAAAATTATTCTAGAACATTAAATGATTATTTATTGGGACCCCCCCCCCCCTCAATGTTTTGGCAGTTTATATATTGCCCCTTCCATCCGAAATTTCACGTTAGTATGAATGTTATATAGAACCTAGTTAGAAGACCAAAAATCATATAATTTTCATAAAGAATGAGTGAAGTCGTCTTGAAATTACTCAGTTTTGTAATGTCTGCGCTTCAGTCAGATTGGGCAACTTACTGGAGTGAACTTAAGCTAGTTGTTGAAGGTTCTCCTAGTGTCCTAACAATTGATTGTTGTTGTACCTATACATCCATGATTGACTACATCATTTTAGATGAGATGACTGCTTCGCATTACTAAAAAAAATATTCTTCTCAAGTCTTCAAAATCTGGTGTTCCTGAAAGTTCTATTTTCCAGTCCCAAATTTTTTGATGTCGCAGAGAGTAAATGTCGTGTGGAAGGATCAAGTGCATCTCTAATAATGTCATTGATAAGGTGTCTCCGTTCAGCGTAGGAGAACCGGAACAGATATGAATGTGACGCAATTCCAATCTATGTTGTTAATAATTTGTTTTCTCACTGTAATTTCTTTTTTTTCAACGTTCAAATGTGTCCTGCTCTTTGGAATCTCTTGATAGTTATAATAAAAACTTCTCTGAATTAGGTAGATCATAAAACATCTTGTGATACTGGAGTTTAAATTTGTGCTTCTTTTACTTCATTCAGTCTCTTTAGAGTTTACTATATATTATACCTTTGACAGCAACCATGAGTGGTTGCCAACAAAATGCCACCTCAGGAGTTGCAGTTGGATAAAAAAGGTCACTGACAAGTTAACTTATCAGATAATCATGAAATTTGTTATACATATATTCATAAGAATGTTACTCCTTTATTTCCCTTGATTAATAAAAGAAGCATTTAAGAAATTATAATTTGTCTTGCAATTTCTTATTTAATGATCCAATATGTTAAATTTGAGCTTTTGCATCTCTTCACTGGATTCTTTGTGCTTTCCTCTATTCTCATTGATTTTGTTTTACTCCATCAAATTCTTATTAGAGGAGAAGCTGCCTGGCCACACAGAATTAAACATCACGTGGAAGAAGGGGAGAAAAAGCGGCATCAAAATGTTGTTTTCATTGGGCATGTTGGTATGTGATTGCTTGTTAATCTTCCTTGTGCATCAGATTTTACACAAATAATTTGATCATTGACATCATGCTGCATACCGAGACCTAGACGTATATTTTTGCATCATTAAATATGTGCAGGCAAACATTCCTAAATTTTACTTCAGTCCAGATCTGTAATTCTGGACAGAATGGATATGCAGGGTGAATTCCAGCAACTAGAATCCCCGTCCAGGGAGGTAGGTGATGTAGGGGTGGCTACGGGTGCACAAAACCTACGACTCTAGGTGATAGTGCAAGGGTGACACGCTAATCCAAACCTACATGCAATGTAATGATTGATGTTTCGACAAATAAATGAAAGCAATGCAAATTTCAGCACCACACAAATATTTAAATAGAAAACAAATATTTATTTTGACAAATTATAATGGTTTTCCTCCGCTCGGAGGGAAAAAGCGAACCGTGCGGCGAATGTCTCCTCCTGCAAGTTATTAGTGCACCAAAACAAATTTCCACAAACAAGAATCGCAGCAAAACATGATAAATCACAAAATGAAAATGTCGAATCAAATAATACAATACTACGAAAGCTCACAAAGTAGAGGGTTGAACCGAGACACTGAAAAATTTGAGATCTGGATGTGTAGATCGGCGATCAGAGATGAAACCGGTGGCGAGGCGACGGTGGTGGTGGCTGTCCTCGGCGGCAAACGGTGAAAACGGGCAATAAAACGGTGGATCCGGCCACGTATAAGTAGATCCGGGCCGGGGAGGGGTAGATCCGATGTGTAAGAGCGGATCCGGACAAAAATGGTAACAAGGGTGGAGGCAAACGTCGGAACGAGGGCTGAAATTCTCAGATCTAGCGTGATATAGAGAATATAGGCTATTTGGTAGTGGATCCACAGAGGGGAGATGAGGGGTTGTCGGCTAGGGCAAAGAGGCCCTTGACGTGGCCGGTTTTGGGATGGGGTAGTGGCGGTGGGCTGGGGGTGAGGGTAAGGAGGCCGGCGGCCTGGACTGGAGAGGGAGGGGTGGCGATACAACGGGCTGAGGGGGGGCTAGGCGGCTGTACAGGAAAGTGGGCGGCTGGCTGGAATCCTGCACGCCGGCGGCTGAAATGGGCTTGGAAACTATATGCGTGAACAGTAAATCACATAAATGAACAGTGAAATAAAGTAAAGCAGTAAGTTGAAACCTGGGCAAAAAATGGCTGTTTTGGGGGGCTGGAATGGAGGGCTGCAGCGGGTGGGAATGAAGGATTGAGGAGTGGAAAATGAAGGTGGGGGTAGGGATTATCTTGGGGAGGAGTTTGGAGGCCCAGGAGCCGTCACAGCATCACTCGTATCACTCTCCACCTGTATCATAGGGTCATGATCAGATTCAACATCAAGATCACATGAGCACTGAATCTCATCAAATTGAGAAGGATCAAAACCAAGTGTCGGGTCTCTTGGCTCGGTGGGAGCACTACTCGCTATATCGGTGGCTTGACCCAAATCCCTAGGCTGTCTTCGTAATGTAGACCTTAGGTGATCAAATTGAGCTTCTAAGAGATCAAAGCGGTCAAGAACTAATTGCAGAAATTCAGCCTCAGGTAACTCTATTGGTGGAATATTATGAGAGTCTTGACATGTATTGCGATCCTGCAGATGGTGACCTCTATAGGGTTTCTAAGGGTCGTCTAGACGGTAGTTCCTAACATAATTAGATTGTTCTCATGGGTGTGTATGGGCTCTGTGAACGTGCAATGGAGGTCGCACATATTCAAACTCAGGTTCCTCTCCTAGAGGAGATGTGTAGCGGCGATGACCTGAGCGATATTCAATTCTAACATCGTGAAGTCGCGGAGAGGTGTAATGATGAAGATGTGAGGACCTCTCGTCGTGGTGATCGCATCTAGCATAATGGGATTGTGTCGAGGGGTCGACACGATCTCTAGGAGTGGTGTACGGGGAACGATGATAATCATAATGATAACATGAAGGTTTCTCTAAAGGGATTCTATGAGGTCGGATATAAGTAGACTCAGGATACCTAGATAGGGGAGACTGTCGTCGGTGAAAACTAGACATAAATGAACCCAACAACTATTTGAAACCTACCACTACGAAGCATGCAAATGGCCTAACCTCCCTCTGATACCAAAATTATGTAGGAGCAGGCTACGGGCGCACAAAACCTACGACTCTGGGTGATAGTGCAAGGGTGACACGCTAATCCAAATCTACATGCAATGTAATGATCGATGTTTCGACAAATAAATGAAAGCAATGGAAATTTCAGCACCACACAAATATTTAAATAAAAAACAAATATTTATTTTGGCAAATTATAATGGCTTTCCTCCGCTCGGAGGGCCAAAGCGAAGCGCGCGGCGAATGTCTCCTCCTGCAAGTTATTAGTGCACCAAAATAAATTTCCACAAACAAGAATCGCAGCAAAACATGGTAAATCACTAAATGAAAATATCGAATCAAATAATACAATACTACGAAAGCTCACAAAGTAGAGGGCTGAACCGAGAAACTGAAGAATTTGAGATCCGGATTTGTGAAAGATATGGTACCTAAACACCTAGAGGGGGGGTGAATAGGTGACCTAAACCTTTTTAAAACTTTGTTGGCAGCACAACAGTTATTTCACAGAATTCTACAGTTAACAGCAATCACAGAATATATACAGTTAATCCACAGCACAGCACAGCAGACACACTAATTTATAGTGGTTCCCCAATCTTTGGGTACATCCACTTTCCCCCTTCGCCTATCTAGCAGTGTACTAGATTTGGCCAAACTTCTCCACTAGCTCAGAACCCAACAAGGTTCCTACACCTCAGGCCCAAAGCCTTACACTCAGCCACAAAGGCCTACACTCAGCCACCCAGGCCTACACTCAGCCAATTAAGGCCTACACTCAGAGTCCTTCAACTCCTACACTCAGGCAATCAAGCCCTACCCTCAGCCTTTATAATATAGGCTTACAATTCACTCAGATCCAATGGATCCTACAAATTAAAATAGAAATACAATTGCTAACTCTACAACTCAGAAAATGAGAGAGAAGTTGAGAGTTTCTTGAAGAGTTCTTGGAAGAACTCAGTTAGATCCAAACTGACTTAGCTTCCTTCAAAGCTTCTTGAGTTAGAACTGAATTAGTCTGAATCTTCTGCAGTTGATCCTTGACCTCTGCTTCTTGAGATCCAGATGATTCTGAATCCTTCTTCTCAGCCTTAGTTCCAAAGACTGAATACTTGATTGGAGCTCTCTCTCTCCAACTTCTTAGATCTGCAGTTGGACTGCCTGATCTTCTTTTGTTGATCCTCTGTGTATCACTTCTTGATTTAATCTGATCAACCACTTCAATTATTCTCACAACTTGTAATGATTATAATCAATCTTATCTATCTGTTTCTGTAAACTATGGGTGCCTATTTATAGGCTTCCTTCATGGTAACCGGCTGGTCCGGTTCATAACAGACTTCTGACTTCTCTGACAGTTGCTGAAGACCGGCTGGATTGGCAGCTGTCATGTCAACCAGTCACTTCTTGAAATTCTCTAACTGTCAGATAGTGTCGAGACTTTCTGTTCTTAAGTGTCGACACTTATTGACCAAGTGTCGACACATGTTGTGTAAGTGTCGACACAAGTCTACAAGGTGTCGACACCATTCCATGTAAGTCTCGACACAGATTCTTCTACATGTGTCGACACTGAAATTGAGTGTCGACACAAGTACTTGTACTTCATTCTTTAACTGTATTCTTCTAAGTGTCGACACAACTCCTTTGTGTCGACACATCTTCATGTGTTGAAACTGTCAAGTGTCGACACTGCTTCTTGGTGTCGACACAAGTCTTCAATCTTGTTTCTTCAGCTGAGTGTCGACACATTCTCTTAGTGTCGACACTTGTACTTAGAATATTTTGCAGTCTTTTCTGTTCTTTGCTAAGTGTCGACACAGCTCCTTGTGTCGACACTTCCTTCAAGTGTAGAGTCTTCAACTAAGTGTCGACACATTGTGCTGAGTGTCGACACTTTCTTCAAGTGTTGACTCCTCTGGTTGTGTGTCGACACATTGTGCTGAGTGTCGACACTTTCTTCAAATACTGACTCTTCAACATAGTGTCGACACATTGTGTTGAGTGTCGACACTTACTTCAAATACTGAGTCTTTAGCTAAGTGTCGACACATTGTGCTGGGTGTCGACACTTCCTTCATATGTTGACTCTGCTGATTGAGTGTCGACACATTGTGTTGAGTGTCGACACTTGTACTTAGTCTCTGCAGAATTTTGCTGAGTGTCGACACAACTCCAAGTGTCGACACTTTTTGGTGTAGACACAGCTCTTCTGGGTGTCGACACTTCTGCTAAGTGTCGACACTTTGTGTCTGGTGTCGACTCTTCATCCCAGGTGTCGACACAATGACTCCAAGTGTCGACACTGCTTGTCTGGGTGTCGACACAAGCTTTCTCAAGTGTCGACACTTTCTCTCTGGGTGTCGACACATGGACTTAGAAACTTTTAGCTTCAGTCCAGTGTATACCTAACCTGCATAAGTAACTCAAACAAACATCAAATACATTATGATGTATACATTGAGTTAGGTGAGGCTTCTTCAAATCAGGTACATTTGACCAATGTACCCAACAATCTCCCCCTATTTGGAGAAGTCATAACCCTTAGTCAATGATATACATCACTCATAATTAAAAATTAGAGAATGATGTAAAGCAGGTATATATCAACAGAGTTATCTTAAACATGTAATAAAGCACACATGTATACTCATTCAGCATTACACAATAAACAAGAATTAGACACATTCTACTGAACAATCATGAAATATATTTATCAAAAACTGTTCAAACATTGTGTTCAATACATTGTCAATGATTTACAAAAGTGTTCAGATGTAACAGATTACAACACTCTTCAGTTTAATCTTAGTCTAATTCTGTTCTGGTTCTTTTATGACTATGCCTTTTCCAGCTTGAACTTTGGCCTTTACAGCAGCAGCATCAGCAGGCTCAGCATCAGCAGTCTTCTTCCCTTTGGAGTCCTTCTTCTTCTGTTCTTCAGCCTTGATTTTTTGCCTCTCAAAGTAATGATAGGGCTTAGGAAAGTACTTGCTAGGCTCCACAGCTGTAGGAGGTAGCTTTCCTAACTTAGCCTTCCTTCTATGTTGGACAATGGCTTCCTGCCTGATTTCATGCTTCCTCCACTCTGCTTCTGAGAACCATTTATTCCTCTCATGTGCATTGTCCTTGGCTGCTTTCCAGGCTGTGAGAATGATGTTCCTAGAAGTAGGGCTCCATTGTTCAAAATCTGATTTTTGCTCAGCCAGTGCCCTGAACTTCTTCTTTGACAGCCTTGTCTCTTCTTCTTTGTCCAAAGCCTCTTGCATGGCTGCTGTAATAGGTTGAACAACCTTTTCCAGAACAATATTAGGCTTTCCAGCAGTTGGACTATACATTGTGCTTACATCTGCATGAACCATGTCAAAATCTGGAGGTGGATAGATCACCTGAGCCACTTCCTGTTGCTCACCTCCAAGATATGCACTTTGAATACCAGATTCAGCTACATTGTCATCATCACACAGGGGAGGATAGCCCAGTGTAGCTCTGATGGAGTTAGAAATCCATTTGGCATGGTCAGAGCTAGCTTTGACTAACACCCTCTCCCCCTTTATGACTTCTTGTTCAACATGATCTCTTACATCATCCTTTTGGAATCTAATCTGACTGTCCAAATACCTGATTCCTTCCTTAAAATAAGGTCTAAGCTTGGTAAGCTGTTCAGAAATGACCTTCTGTGAATCCTTAATGGCAGTCTTGACAGCAGCAATTTCTTCTTGAAAAGCTTTATCAAACTCAGCCTTTGCAGCAGCAGATGATGTGGAAGGTTCAGCAGACTTAGTCTTTAGTTCAGTGACTATTGCATTGTGAGATGCAGTCAAATTATCATTCATTCTTAGTTGATTCTCCAGCACATAGCCTTGCTTAAGTGCTATATCATCCACTTGAGTCTTAATTTGTTCTTGATGTTTAGTCAGGAATACCACTGCATTTCCACCTTTGTGGAAGCATTCATTCATTTCCTTCTTATTCAGGTTCATCTCAAACCTGATTGACTTGATATCTTGAGCTAAATCAAACTGCAAAGACTTGTGGCCTTCATCAATATACTTTTCTATTGCCCTCCTGTGCTCATCCAGCTTTACTTGCATTGCCACCATTAATCCACTGTAATCAGTTGCTGGAGTTTGTTGGACTAGAGAGTGTTGAGCAACAGTTTGTAGAGCCTTCTTGTAGCTCTGACTCCTTCTTTTGAAAACAAAGAATTGCTTCTTTTTAGCTTGTGCAGCCTCATCTTCTTCAGATTCTGAAGTACTGGCAATATCAACCCTGTCCTTAGGGCTTGATGGTTTTTCAGCTTGCACATCTAGTGCCTTCTCAGTGTCTAGCCTTAGAGGCTCTTCCTGAACATCTAAGTTCTCCCCCTCAGCAGCAGCACCTTTTTCTTCATCAGCAGCAGTCTTGTCCATATCAAAATCCTCTTGATCTAGATTCAGAAAGAGGTCTTCCATTGTGTATTCAGGAGGTGACTGTGCAGGAGATGTACTGGTTTCATCAACTACTTTATCAGGAACTTGTGGCACAACAGCAGATGTGTCCTGAAGAACAACATCTGGTTCTGTACTTGCTTGCTGAATGTGCTGATGGACATCAGACAAATCAGAATCCATTACAGAAAAATCTAATGTATTAAGGTCAGATAGTACCTCTTGGATAATAAGTGTAGCTTGCTCACTCTCCAGTGTAGAGGGATGTTCTACAGCTGGAGGCTCCCCCTGGCATGGATCCTTGGAGCTAGCTGGAGGCAACTCCCCCTGAATCTCAGCTGGCTCTTGTGGAGCAGGTGACTTCTCTGCAGCCACATCTATTGGACTATCAGGAGTGAAAACAACATGTTCTTCACTGCCTGAGCTGCTGGAAGACTCCTGAGTCACAGCAGCAGTCTTCCTCTTCTTCCTGGGAGGAGAGTCTTTCTTTGAAACTTGCTTTTCTGGGGTTGGAACTTCTTTGGACAGCACTCTTTCCCATCTAGAGAATATCCTTGAATCCATTCTCCTCATGTGATTGATTTTAGTTCCAGCAGCAGTGCTCATTACCTCTGGAATTGATCCAGCCAGGTAGAGACTTAGTATCCTGCCCAGATTGGGCTTCTTCAGACTTTCCTTCACTTTCTCAAATACAACCATAGACCAATCTGTTTTGAGGTTGAAGATGATTCTGGTCATAATACTGAACATAGAGGCTGACACCCTGTCATGTCCTCCTGGTTTGCTTAGTATAACTTTGCCTACAACTTCAGACAGGAATTTGCCTTGATTATTCATTCCCTTCCTGTTGAAAACAGAACCTATTTTCATCTTAGAATCTAGACCACACCAGGTAAGTGCTTCTCTGGTCTTAGATGTTGTCACTTCCTCTTCTTCTTGAACTTTAGGTAGCTGAAGTACCTTTCTCAAAGACTTGGGTGAAATCTTGACCTTGGTGTCATGCACCCTTGACTTGATTCTGTAGCCTGAATCATCTACAGACGCTCCAGTGAGGAATTCAATAACTTCCTTCTTCCAAACTTTAGTTGGTTCTGAAACCAAATACTCCAAACCAGAATCGGTGACTAGGGTTACCACCGATTTGATTTCTTGATCGCCATCGTCAAAAGCACCTCGCACGAGCTCATACCCTTCGTTAACATTCTCCTCGAGCTTGGGAGTCATTAGGGTTTGAAGATTTAGTCTTGAGAGAAGAGAAATGTCGACACAAGAGTTTTGGTCTCGAGACTTTGAAAGCGTGTCGACAAACACAAACAGAACCCTATTTATACCTTTCTTGTTTGAAGACGAACAGGCGGGATGAATTTCTAAAGATGTGTCGACACTGGCAATAAGTGTCGACACTGACTTATAATGTCTCGACACTCATGTGTCGACACAATTTTAGTCAACAGATTTTATGTGTCGACACATGTTTATGTGTCGACACCACTCTACTCGACGAATAGTCGAGACTTTACTTAGAAAATTCTGAGTAAAACTTAAGTGTCGACACTTACTATTCTGTGTCGACATAGACTTGTCTATGTGTCGACACCTTTTTACTTAGCCAATTTTTGTTCTGTATACTTAGTCTAAGTTTATCATACCTAGTTCAATTTTGAACCTATTAAACTTAGCTTCTTCTAAGGGCTTAGTAAACATATCAGCTATCTGATTATCAGTTTTAACATATTCAAGTGCAATATCATTTCTTTCTACATGCTCCCTAAGAAAGTGATATTTAATCTCAATATGTTTAGTTCTACTATGTGATACAGGATTGTTAGCTATTGAAATAGCACTTGTAGAATCACAGAAAAGTGGAGTTCTACTTACCTGAAATCCATAGTCTTCTAGCTGATGTTGAATCCACAGAAGTTGAGCACAGCAACTTCCTGCAGCTACATATTCTGACTCAGCTGTGGAATAGCCACACTGGTTTGCTTCTTACTACTCCATGAAATGAGTCTTCCACCTAGGAATTGACAGGATCCAGTAGTGCTCTTTCTATCTTCTTTGCATCCTGCAAAGTCTGCATCTGAATAGCCTGTTAGATCAAAATCTCCATTCCTAGGGTACCAGAGGCCTAGATAAGGAGTGCCCTTTAGATATCTCAAGATTCTCTTGACTGCAGTCAAGTGAGACTCTTTAGGGCAGGCTTGATACCTGCCACAAACACATGTAGCATACATAATGTCAGGCCTACTTGCAGTCAAGTAAAGTAGGGAGCCAACTATCCCTCTATACAAGGTTTCATCTACAGGTTTCCCTGCATCATCCTTGCTTAGAGACATACTTGACCCCATAGGAGTCTTCATGGTACTGGATGAATCCATACCATACTTCCTTATGAGTTCTAGGGTGAACTTGGACTGACATATGGATAGACCACTTCCAGTCTGTTTAACTTGGAGACCCAAGAAAAACTTCAGTTCTCCCATACTACTCATCTCAAATTGACTTTGCATAAGCTTTGCAAACTTTTTGCAAAGGCTACTTTCAGTAGACCCAAATATAATGTCATCTACATATATTTGGACAAGTATGACTTTGCCTCTAGATTCCCTAAGGAATAGAGTCTTATCTATTTTCCCCCTTGTGAACTTGTTCTCAATGAGGAAACTAGATAGGTTTTCATACCAAGCTCTAGGAGCTTGCTTTAACCCATACAATGCTTTCCTAAGTCTATAGACATAATGAGGAAGAGTAGGATCAACAAAACCTGAAGGCTGCTCCACATATACTTCTTCTTTTAATTACCATTAAGGAATGCTGACTTCACATCCATTTGGTATACTTTGAATCCTTGGTAGGTTGCATAGGCCAAGAACATCCTTATGGCTTCCAGTCTGGCTACTGGAGCAAAGGTTTGATCAAAATCAATACCTTCTTCTTGCCTATATCCTTTTGCAACCAATCTAGCTTTATTCTTAATGATGACACCTTGTTCATCTAACTTATTCCTGTAGATCCACTTTGTTCCTATCACATTGTGATCTTTAGGTTTAGGAACCAAGTCTCAAACCTTGCACCTTTTGAACTGATTAAGCTCTTCCTGCATTGCTTCAGTCCACTGTGGATCTTGTATAGCTTCTTCAAATTTCTTTGGTTCTATTTGAGACAGAAAACTTGAATATACTACAGCATTCTGATTTCTGCTCCTTGTCTGAACACCTTGTCTTGGATCTCCAATAATCAGCTCTACTGGATGATCTCTTAGATGCCTGTTGGCTGGAGGCATCCTTACTTCTGGTTGAACTTCTTCAGCATCTTCATCAAGCTGAGTTCCTTGTACTTCTTCAGCTCCTTGTACATGTAGTTCTCCCCCTGGACATAAGCCATCTTCTTCTACTCTTGCTGTCTTGCAGCAGGTACATCTTCTATGGTTAGCTTGTCCATCTTCTTAGTAAGACCTGTGGGGCTGCACACATACTAGACAACTCATTGTTAATTAGTTGTGTCTCATCAAAAACTACATGCACAGACTCCTCTACAACTTGTGTAGTCAAGTTGTAGACTCTATAAGCCTTACTATTATTGCTGTACCCAACAAACACTCCCTCTTGGGACTTGGCAGCAAACTTAGTTAAGTAAGACTTTCCATTGTTAAGTATGAAGCATTTGCAACCAAAAATCCTGAAATAGGATAGGTTTGGTTTCCTGCCTTTCACAACTTCATAGGGGGTCTTGTTTAACCTTTTAGTGATGGTAGCCCTATTTATCACATGGCATGCAGTGTTAACTGCTTCAGCCCAGAAATATTCTGGCAGTGATGAATCACTTAATAGGGTTCTACCAGCCTCTATCAAGGTCCTATTTTCCTTTCAGCAATGCCATTTTGCTGAGGTGTTCTAGGTGAAGAGAATTCTTGAAATATCCCATAGTCTTCACACAGCTTTGTCATGCTTTCAGACTGAAACTCAGTACCATGGTCACTTCCCCCCACCTAATTTTGACCACTGTACAGTTCAATTCATTCTGAATTTGCTTAACAAAACTATAGAAGACACTAGGTGTTTCAGATTTCTGCTTTAAGAAGAACACCCAGGAAAACCTTGAGTAGTCATCAACAACTACAAAGGTATAGACCTTCCTACCTAAGCTGTGAACTGGCATTGGACCAAATAGATCCATATGCAAGAGGTATAAACACCTCACAGCATCTTTGTTGTCTATGCTTCTAAAGGTGGATTTAGTCTGCTTGCCCTTTTGACAAGCTGAGCAAATGCCATCTTTGACACACTTAACTTGAGGACCATTCCTCACTAACTCTTTGCTAAAGAGTTTGCTAATAGTCTTGTAATTAAGATGAGCAAGCCTCTTGTGCCATTTGACACATTGAGAGACTGTCTCATCAGCTACAAGACAAACTGGAGAACTATTGTTCTCAACCATAATGTCTAAACAATAGACATTTCTCTTTCTATATCCTGTCAAAATGATCTCTTGATCACTTGACCTCTTGATATGACAACCATTTTTAACAAATGAGATGTCATACCCTACATCACTTAATTGACTTATACTAATGAGGTTGTGTTTTCAACCCTTTAACATAAGCCACTTGAGTAATGGTAACAAGTTTGAAGAAATGTTACCAAACCCTTTGATGATTCCTTTTTCAGAACCACCAAAGGTCACCTTTGGACCATTTTTGATTGGAATGTAGTCCTTCAGTAGTCCCCTTGTTCCAGTCATGTGTCTGGAACATCCACTATCCAAGTACCATGTTGGGGTATGGCCACTTGGATTCACCTGCAAAACAAATTAATGAACCTTTAGAACCCAAAGTAAACTTGGGTCCTTGGTGATTGTTAGTTTGCAACTTGACATAGCTACCTGCTGGCTTTCCACAGGTAACTTGCTACTCAACTTGGCACTGGCATTGTGCCAACAATCCAAGGCAAAGTGGCCAACTTTGCCACAACACCAGCATTCAAACTTGTTGTACCTTTGCTTAGGTACAGACTTGGCTGTCTTGACTACAGCAGGCTTATTGAATGTTGGGGCTTTGCCCTTGGACTTGGACTGATCCTGAACAGTCCTAGCTGATTTAACAAAACCCAGTCCAGCCTTTCCTTTATGATGAACAAATTCATCAATCAAGGGTAGCACTGATTTAGGTTTTGAAAACCTAGCAACTAGCTCTTTTCCTTCTGGAGATTGATCTCCAGTAACTTAATTTGATCATTTTTATAAGTGATAGTTCCCATCTGAATCACAGTAATGTGTTTCAGCCTGGCTACCTCATTGAGCTTTGATCAAATTCCTTCTCAAATCTGTTGCAGCTGCCTTGAGATCAGCAATTTCCTTTGCCTGACTTTTGGCTAGGGACTTGCTTTTCTTATAGGCTTGCAACAGTACTTTATATTCATCTAAGAGCTGATGAATATCTCCCTCAGATTCAGAAACACTTCCATCACTTGATGAAGATGAATCTGACTCTGAACTAGAACTGGAATCTGAACTTTGAGTTGGACTTTGTACCTGACTAGGTCCTGGCTGCTCCAGGATTTTGGTACTTTCAGTCAATGCCATCAGTCCTTGGCACTGACACTCTTCTTGTTCATAGATTGATTCCATGATCTGCATAAACTCTTCTTCTTCTTCAGCAAATAGCCCTATGTAGGCTTCAGCATCTGTCTCAGTGTCTGAAGAAGAAATGTCTGAAAGAGTCTTCTCATTCTTTGCAACAAAGGACTTCTCCTTCTTTCCTTTGAAGTGAGTCTTCTTTTTGTCACTGGATTCTTTTCTTCTCTCAGGACAATCTGCAATAACATGACCCTGTCTATTGCAGCAGTAACACACTATCTTAGACCCAGTTGCCTTGCTAGTCTTTGTCTTTTTCTTGTCCTTCTTTGAAGGCTTCTTCTCCTGATACTGAACTTCTTTCCCTTTGGAAAATGAAGGTCTGGACCTCCACTGTTTCTTCTTCAGGAATTTCTGAAAATGTCTGGTGAATGCAGCAAAGTCTTCATCACTTTCACTGCTTGTAGACTTTGTGCTAACAGACTCATCAGATTCTGATTCAACTACCTCTGGAGGAGGAGTTGATGACTTAGTCCTGCCCTTTCTAGGTACTTCTGACTTGAAGGCAACAGTCCTTTCCCTGTGCTCAGTCCTTGTTGATTTTTCCTCCTCTTTTCTCACTGACAGCTGCATCTCATAAGACAACAACTTGCCAAACAGTGTGGGAGGAGGAATTTCTCCCAACTTTGCCATTTCTCTGATGGCACAGATCTTGGTGTCCCAATCTTTGGTTAGGGACCTTAAGAACTTATCATTCAATTCATAGTTAGTGAACTCTCTTCCATAGGACATGAGTTCATTAACAATTCTATAGAACTTTTTGTAGCATTCAGTGATGCTATCTCCTCTTCCTTGCCTAAAGCTCTCATACTCTTGATTAAGCAAGGACTTCCTATCTTGCCTAACTTCTTCAGAACCTTCCATATAGACAATGAGAGTATCCCACATTTCTTTTGCTGTTTTACAGTGAATTAGGTTCTGGAAGGTGGCATCATCAATGCACTTACTATATGTTTTGTGCCCTTTTGTCCATAGTGGCTAGGACAATTTCATCCTTGGTCATCTCAGAGAAATCCTTTGGAGTCCTCTGATTTGCATCCAATACTGAAATCTTCATGGGCACATATGGCCCTTCTTTGACTGTGATGTAGATCCTAGGGTCAGAGGCCTCCATAAAGCCTAACCCTTTCTTTCCAGATTCCAAAAATCTCCTTTCTGCATATGGTAAGTTCATTGAACCCAACCTTGTGATTCTCTGAAGAACCCATGTTTCTTGATTCTTCTTTCTTGAATCTGTTTTCTGACTTAGACTGAATCTGCCAAACTGGATCTCCTCAGACAGTTAGTCCTTTTTTGAGGAACCTGGCTCTGATACCACTTGAAAGATATGGTACCTAAACACCTAGAGGGGGGGTGAATAGGTGACCTAAACCTTTTTAAACTTTGTTGGCAGCAACACACAGTTATTTCACAGATTCTACAGTTAACAGCAATCACAGAATATAAACAGTTAATCCACAGCACAGCACAGCAGACACACACACTAATTTATAGTGGTTCCCCAATCTTTGGGTACATCCACTTTCCCCCTTCGCCTATCTAGCAGTGTACTAGATTCGGCCAAACTTCTCCACTATCTCAGAACCCAACTAGGTTCCTACACCTCAGGCCCAAAGCCTTACACTCAGCCACAAAGGCCTACACTCAGCCACCAGGCCTACACTCAGCCAATTAAGGCCTACACTCAGAGTTCTTCAACTCCTACACTCAGGCAACAAGCCCTACCCTCAGCCTTTATAATATAGGCTTACAATTCTCTCAGATCCAATGGATCCTACAAGTTAAAATAGAAATACAATAGCTAACTCTACAACTCAGAAAATAAGAGAGGAGTTGAGAGTTTCTTGAAGAGTTCTTGGAAGAACTCAGTTAGATCCAAACTGACTTAGCTTCCTTCAAAGCTTCTTGATTAGAACTGAATTAGTCTGAATCTTCTGCAGTTGATCCTTGACCTCTGCTTCTTGAGATCCAGATGATCTGAATCTTCTTCTCAGCCTTAGTTCCAAAGACTGAATTCTTGATTGGAGCTCTCTCTCTCCAACTTCTTAGATCTGCAGTTGGACTGCCAGATCTTCTTGTGTTGATCCTCTGTGTATCACTTCTTGATTTAATCTGATCACCACTTCAATTATTCTCACAACTTGTAATGATTATAATCAATCTTATCAATCTGTTTCTGTAAACTAGGGTGCCTATTATAGGCTTCCTTCATGGTAACCGGCTGGTCCGGTTCATAACAGACTTCTGATTTCTCTGACAGTTGCTGTAGACCGGCTGGATCGGCAGCTGTCATGTCAACCAGTCACTTCTTGAAATTCTCTAACTGTCAGATAGTGTCGAGACTTTCTGTTCTTAAGTGTCGACACTTATAGACCAAGTGTCGACACATGTTGTGTAAGTGTCGACACAAGTCTACAAGGTGTCGACACAATTCCTTGTATGTCTCGACACAGATTCTTCTGCATGTGTCGACACTGAAATTGAGTGTCGACACAAGTACTTGTACTTCATTCTTTAACTGTATTCTTCTAAGTGTCGACACATCTCCTTTGTGTCGACACATCTTCATGTGTTGAAACTGTCAAGTGTCGACACTGCTTCTTGGTGTCGACACAAGTCTTCAATTTTGTTTCTTCAGCTGAGTGTCGACACATTCCCTTAGTGTCGACACTTGTACTTAGAATATTTTGTAACTTTTCTGTTCTTTGCTAAGTGTCGACACAGCTCCTTGTGTCGACACTTTCTTCAAGTGTAGAGTCTTCAACTAAGTGTCGACACATTGTGCTGAGTGTCGACACTTTCTTCAAGTGTTGACTCTTCTGGTTGTGTGTCGACACATTGTGCTGAGTGTCGACACTTTCTTCAAATACTGACTCTTTAGCTAGTGTCGACACATTGTGTTGAGTGTCGACACTTACTTCAAGTGCTGACTCTTTGCTAGTGTCGACACATTGTGTTGAGTGTCGACACTTTCCTTCATTGTTGACTCTGCTGATTGAGTGTCGACACATTGTGTTGAGTGTCGACACTTTCTTTCTCTGCAGACTTTTCTGAGGTCGACACAACTCCAAGTGTCGACACTTTTTCTGTCGACCAGCTCTTCTGGTGTCGACACTTCTCCTAGTGTCGACACTTTCTGTCTGGTGTCGACTCTTCTTCCCAGGTGTCGACACAATGACTCCAAGTGTCGACACTGCTTGTCTGGGTGTCGACACAAGCTTTCTCAAGTGTCGACACTTTCCCTCTGGGTGTCGACACATGGACTTAGAAACTTTTAGCTTCAGTCCAGTGTATACCTAACCTGCACAAGTAACTCAAACAAACATCAAATACATTATGATGTATATCATTGAGTTAGGTGAGGCTTCTTCAAATCAGGTACATTTGACCAATGTACCCAA
>CM077156.1:183164935-183316608 GCA_039583875.1 Platanthera guangdongensis
CAATGTTCTACACTTGACATTCTATTTTAATATTGCAACAAAATTTTGCTATCATTATTAAACTCAACGTTCATAGAGTGCTCTAAATCATTTGATTATTAATCTATATATAATTAAAAAGCTGCAAGTTATTTATATAGTTGGCTGAAAATTATTATAAAGTTGGATAATTCTGAATTCTATTTTTAGTTATTTATATAGTTGGCTGAAAATTATAGCTGGATACTCCAAACTGGCCTAGAGATGCAGCAGTTTTTCAAAAAAAAATAAAAGGTCTTTTCCTGGCGCTTTTAGAGAAAAGCGTGGCAAAATGTTTCAGTTTATTAAATGTCTATTGCGGTGTTTAATAAAAAGTGTTGCTCAATATTATGCTCCTATTGCAATGTTTAAGCACCGTCATTGAGTATACCTCTATGACAACAACAACAACAACACAACAACAACACTCAAGTCTTTATCCCACTAATACCTCAACGACAACCATTTTATAAAAAACGCCGCTAGTTGCAATGCCAACGGTCGCATCCGCGGCGTAGTAGCGGCGTTTTTAAAAACATCGCAATATATATGGCCGCGTTTGAAAAGCGCCGCGGAAAGTCTTAAAAAACGTTGCGGTAGACACCTTCTCTTGTAGTGATATAAAGTGTCATATCAAACATTAAAATAATTTTTTTAAGACAATAAATTTATATGTAGCAATTTATTAGTCAATTTGTAAAGTGGGATGATCCCTTCAAGCTTCTGGCCATCTTCTAGCGAAACATGAGCATCTCAAAAATATAGCTTTTTTAAAAAAAAATCAAAATCTCATGCTTTAATAACTCATGTCTCATACACTTAGGTTTTATTTAATGGTCATCCTTGATAAGGTTAATCAAGTTAACCACCAATCCGCCATCTACTTGCTACTGGCTTCCCTCGTCTTGTCAATTCTTACACAATTATGAGTAGAAAAACAAGATTTGATTTGATATATGATTCCATCCTTTATGTGAAATGCATGTATCCTCCAATTGCATCTAACACTAGCACACCGAACTGTAACTCTGTACTTCTCGTTTTTTTTATCTTATTTATCTTGTACACCTCTCTAATAGAATACTAAATTAATGCTTTTCTAAAAATATTCAAATACGCAAACATCATGCCCTTTTGAAAGTGTATAGATTCAGTTGAATTTGTAGGCATTTCAAATTCTACCATATTATGACAACGTATCATCTGAGCAATTCCATTGGTTCGAGAAATGTAATCCTTTTCGTCAGATAACTCAATATCACATTGAATGTCCAAGTCATAGTCTGACAACATAAAGTCATGATCACTATTCTCAAGATCCTCCATCTTCATTAACCATGTCTTCCAAAGCATCACTATCCACCTCATCGCATATATTTGTTGCTTCATTCTCTTCATTTACATGGTATAACTCCATAACTACTAAACATGCAATCTATAACAAAAAAGGAAAAGAAAAAAGAAAAAAGAAAAAAATTAGATAATCAACCGAAGAAAAAAGGAACAAAGTAGCTCATCGGCATCAAAAAAATGCAGAGAGAAATGCCTACTCAAACTAGATCATCGGCTATTTTGTGCAATGGTTTTAATAATTAAATACCAAAAAATACAGAGAGAAATGCTAATGATATACGACCCACACAAATCTGGGCACACAGCAATCAAGAAGATAAAATGCAAACAACCAATAGCAAACACAAAGATATACGTGGAAAACCCTCTCAAAATATCCGAGGGAAAAAACCACGGGCCGGGGCACACGAAATCCACTATCAAATAATGATTACAAATACAAGAAATTTCTAATTTGCCCAACCTAGACCCCACTGGATTCGACAGACTGAATCCCTCCTCACAGCCCTCACGGTGAAAGAACCTCTTCAAAAAGAAATTACCTCCAAATATCTTGAAGCACTCACGACAAACGAAGACAAGATGAAGAATCCTTATAATGAATACAATAACATTGGCGGTGTGAAATCTCTTGTTCTTCCTCCTGAAGAACTCGTGAACGACGGCAAACAACTTGCGAACTTCTATGTTTTACGAATTGCAGACAACTTCAATCGGAATTGGATTTTAGGTTAAACTGCTGCTCACTTAAATAGGGTTCGGGAATCTCATTAAATCCTATAGATGCAGCCTTATCAGCCATCTGATTGATTAAAGAGATCCAATGGCTGAAAACAAGAGATTAAACAGACCAACAAGCACAAAGCGCTTGTCTAGTTGGTACAGACCCCATCTAGTCGATATGGCAATCATCTCGTCGATATAAGGCTTGTCTCGTCGATATAGGAAGCGCGTCGAGTCGATATGGACAGTGCGTCTAGTCGACAAAGCATCTAGTCGACATTCCTTCCATCTTCCAGTCGACAAAGTGACTCTTTCTAGTCGACATGCACAGCTTCCAGTCGACATGCCGAAGTCTTCTAGTCGACACAGGCCAAGTCTTCTAGTCTACATTCATTGTACCTCCTAGTCGACACAGGCCAAGTCTCCTAGTCTACATTCACTCGTCTTTACTGGTTGGACCCCAACAAGAAATGCCTACTAAAAATGCAAAGGAACAATGTTGTAACATGCATTACTCAGACTGAGATTGTATAATGAATAATAAGGATCGAATCCGGAAGATTAAACAATCTTTATACTCAAACCATTGTCCACTTGCAGAGAAAGAAGAACAAAGTAGAGGAAGAAGAAGTTTAGAAAGAAGTATGGGAGGAAGAAAAGAGGACTTGTGGTGGAGACGTGTGTGGGATAGGGCGGCGAGGACATACTGCGGGTTCCAGTCTTCTGCGCGCAGGAGATCGCAGGGAAGAAGTGCGGGAAGAGCCGTCTGCAGGGAAGAAGTGTGGGATCATCCGGGATCGGGATCGAGTCAACTGCAGCGGAGTTCACGGGGAAGAAGTGAGAGAAGGCCTAGCGGCGTGTTGTGGGATTGTGCGGGAGCGGAAGCGAAATAAAAAAAAAGGGTGAAGGCTTAGGGCTTTGATTATTATTGGTTCATTTTAAAGGCACTATAATCTATTTTATGAATCTTTTTATATGAATTATAACAAAAAGGGGCAAAATGTTAAATTGCTAAAACATGGAGGGATGCAAGCTTTAATTACCCAAACTTCGAAATGAGGTCCCGGTAAAGAACCCTAATATGCACCCATCAATGTATAAAGGATTAGGGGTGCATTTAGCAAAGGACCCCACTAATGGGAGTGCTAATGGTGGAGGAAGTGGGGTACAAGTCAACCACCACCACGGAGGAAGTGGGTCCAAGTAAACCTCCACCATGGAGGAAGGAGGGAAACCACCACGGAATCGTTGTACGGCAACCGTCGTACGAAAGCGAAATCACCGCACAGCAACCACCACGCGGCGGCCGCTGCGCCAAACGAGCCAGACAACCTTGGTGCGGCCCTCCCTATTGGGATGTCGCCAAGTCGCATCCCCATGGGGTGTGGCCCCCTTGGGGTGTGCGGCCAACGTCGCGCCACATGGTGCAGCCAGCCCCCCCCCCCCCCATGGAGTGTGGCACAAGGCCGCACACCCTTCAGGGTGCGACCAAGCCGCACCCCTCAATGGGTGCAACCAAGGCCACACCCACCATGGGGTGCTGCCAAGCCGCACCCCACTTGGGGTGCCGCCAAGGCCGCACGCCCCCCCCCCCCCCCCCATGGGGAGCGCCCAAAGCTGCACCCCCTTGGGTGCGTTCAGTGCGGACGGTGCCACGCCTCCTCAAGACAGACCGGGCACACCTCATCCTGAAGCGGCCAGGATCGCACCCCCTAAATCCATGCTCGCGGCGCACGCCAAGCGCCTCTGTGTTCTTGATGTGCGTCGAGCCCCTTCAAGTTCGTAACCCACGCTCCTGACACCTCTGCGCTCACGGTGCGCTCACAACACCTCTGAGCTCACGGCACGCTCACAACACCTCGCATTCATGGCGCACTCATAATGTCTTCTTGTTTGCGGCAATTAACTTTCTTTAACTTCTCAGACTGCAGGTAGCATTTGTTTCTGTCTGCGCCGCCGACGGAACTGCTCGAAGTTGCTCGAACTACCCAAACTGCCCAAGGGGCAAAATGGTCATAACGTGATTCGCCCGTCAGGTGGCTACGGTGGTTACAATGTCGAAGTTACCAGGCTACCTCTGGATAAAGCTATAAAAGGAGTTCATCGCCCTTATTTGTAGACACCTTACTTTCAGCGCCCAAGAGAGCTCCTTTTAAGAAATCCTTCAGAGTTCTCCTTTGGTGCTTGAAGATCTCCTTCGAGACTTGAGGATCTTCACCTCCTTCGAAGATCTCCTTTGGATGCATCTTGAAGATCTCTCTTTCCTCAAGAATCGACTCGAGTGTCTCACTTCTCCTACATCAAATACTTAGCTTTTCACGAGGTGGTTTGTCATCCTTGAATGTCCTACTACTACTGTAACGATAGGCGTCCTCGAGTTCTCTACTTTCATTTGTAACACACGAAGATATAGTGAAATTTGGCTGGCACCGACTGAACCACGTGGTTTTTCCCCCTTTCCGGGGATTTTCCACGCTAAAACCTTCTTGCCAGCCGTTTAACTTTATTTTGACTGTTTGAGTGCTCGGCTCATTCTCGAGCTGAGACGATTCAATTCAACCGGACAACAAGAACGTCGAGCGACCCGCAACAAAACCTAATATTAAATATATTTCATGTTATATCTATCTGCACTTTTTTTATACTTGTTAATAGTATTAGAGTGTGTTACTAATATTTTATTCTGGATAGTGTTCTGCTTTATTTTGAAATATATACGACTCATTACTTGACTACACGTTATACTAATTTTCACTTTTAAAACATAAAAGAATATTTAGTATATATCTTTATTTATGAGATATAGAAATTCAATATTTTAAAATATTCCGGATATAACTACGACATCAAACATTGTAAACCTCAATTCAATATGTCCCTGCATTTGATATTTATAACCTTCAACCATGGATATTAAAGAACCAAACTACTTGGAATGGACTAAAGTTCTTATAAAAAATGAAAAATGCTGTAATGCATCACCAGCAGAAGATTATAATTGTCAAAATATAAAGAAGTCATTAATCAACAAAGAAGCATGATGAGATTTAGCATAGTAACAGACTAATGAATGAAATCTGACCTGTGAGAATGAGATAATCGGTTCAAAAATATATAGATCTACCCAAACATTGGACCATGGTCCAATCCATTAGGGTTAGACTACTCAAGTACGATTTTAGAACCCATGTATCAAACCTAAAACCATTGGCTATAGATGGAGGATTCTATAGGCTATATGAAGGACGCACGGCTTTATGAGTATCTGACGGCGTGCCACGACTGACACGTGTGTACTCCCACAGGAGGCGGTGATCCGCTGTCCAGACGGACGATCCGAGCTCGTGGTTGCGTCCAGATGATTGTTCGGAGTCAAATTCATGCTTTACTTTTTTTTTGAGTTTTATTTAGCGCTCGGTCGGTCAAAACATTATATGTCGTCCGATTTGGGTAATTATGCTGCAGTTTTCATTCAATATTGTATAAATAGGGTAGCCGCCAGTTTGGAGAGGCATCGAAGGTTTCACAAAAATGTTGGAACCGCTCGGTCCGCTTGTTCCTGGTGAGACGCCGAAACTTCTCTACTTCCAGGTGTGATTCCTGGACCCTCCCTGCATCCCGACTCCCTTCTGACTGCTATCCAGCCACCGACCAGCCCATCTCCTCTTTCTCCCCCCCCCCCCTCGGTCAGTCCTGCAAGCCCTAAGCCCGACCCTCCTTACTCACGTTGAATCCTGTCGCCGACATCAACCCTCCCCTCCTGCAGCGTCTATCCCCCACTACCCCTCCCGGCTTTCCTCACCTGTTGAACCTCCACCGTCGTTCAAACCTACCGCCTTTGACTTAACCCTCGCCGCCATCTTCCCCTCCCTCCTCTGGCCCATCCTGTCACTCATTTTCCCACCTATTTTCCACATTTTGTCCACTCTGTTCCCAGCCCTAATTACCTTACCCAATCACCCAAGCAATCATCCAAAATCCTCCCCTAGCCCATCATCTTAGTCCTGCACCCTTCCACTCCATGGTAGTCATAGATGCTCTCCAACGATGGTTGTCGGCTCCACCAGCACGTGTGAACTATGGTAACATCTCCTTTATGGTTGTTTATTTTCGGCCACTCTTATTATGGTGGATTTCTATTTTACTGTGCTATTAATTCTTCTGTGGTACTATTTGCGGGGTTTATTCTGCGAACGCTCAAAATTATTCGTGCCTCTTTAGGGTTTGTTTCGTGTGCAAAATTTTGCCTCTTTCGTATGCAAAATTGGTATTTTTGTTTTCTTTAATTAAATATTTGCAACTGCACGTGCACCTACTATTAGATTTATAATAATTAATTACTTGTTGTAATTTTGGTGGACCGCTCTTGCACTACACTGCATTTTTGGGATGCATTTAGTGGGTTCACCCCGTGTCTGTCTTACCACTACATCAGTATCCATATGTGGTACTAAATTCTTCATCATCCTAAACCCAATTGGTTACAGGCAAAACGGTCTAGGATATATGCTAAGTGCGCCATGCTACATGAATTTCCATGTGGGACTAAAGTCTCACTATACACGCATGAATCTTTTCTTATGAATATAATCAAGAAAAAGATTTGGGATCAAAGCCTAAAATCAGTATGTCCCAAAGTGTGTCTACTAGAGCAAAACCTAAATATCATACATAAAAAAATATGTACAAAGCAATAAAATGACAAAAAAATTATTGAAATGCGTAAGAATAGTGTCAAATCTATATATGGGCAGAGTTAAATTTTAAATAGATAAATAAAAGCAACAATCTGCAAACAATCCTCAAAAAAAGTGAGCAATCACACATACCTAGCAATGCAACGGAACATGTGATAGCTCTTAGGGCAGATGCGTCGGAAAAGAAACCTCTCATTTTGTGGCACCACAGGAACCGGAACATACTTAATGGACACGAAAATGATCATGGAGTGAATCGCGGGAAGGGTAGTTAGAAAGTGTCCAAATATTGCAGGGATCCCTCTCACCAGTTCATTGTAAACTAGCCCTATACCAGGAGCTCTAATAGTACCAAGATTGCAACCAAGTTTCAGCATCAAATCCATTGATAATTTCTGCTTAACCTCTGTTTCATACTTCAACTTGCTTCCATAATTCCAAATATACATAATCATAAACAAAACTGCGGCGAACACCAACAAAACCCAGCTTCCGTCAGTCACACCACCCAAAACTGACGAAAAGAAAAGCAACTCGAAGCCCAGGAAGAAAGCAAAAAAGAATAACACTAGAAAAACATTGATCTGCCATATGAGGAGCATAATAATCGTCACGAGGACTGTGGTCACCATCATAACTCCGACTTCAGCAATGCCTGTGGCGGAACCTCAATATTAGAATTTGAGAGATTTTTTGAGAGGGATTAAAATATAGCCATCAGGCGTCACAAAGCTAAAGACTACCACTAAATGAACTAAACACAAAGTCAGAATTTAAATAAATTTATATGAAGAGATCAAAGAAAATTGTTTTATCATGTCATCAAAATCATTGTACCCACCTTATATCTTTTTATTCTCTTCTTGAAATTCATATGTTTTTTATGGAAGGATGATAAAAGTAAAGGAATTAGTTGAATTGAACTACCAGACCATTAAATACTGACAAAGAAAAAACAGCTGAAAGAAATGTCGAAATGCACAATGCCATTCGCAACTTGAATACTCTGACATTGCAGCAGTTATTCAACATCGTTTTACATTAGGATTCTCCGGAACTTTAAGATGTCATTTAAATTTTGTTACTGTTAGAAAAGCCCATGTAACGGCCCGTATTTGGGCCCATTTTTGTTCTTCTTCTCTTCTTAGTCTCACATCTTGTATAGGACTTCTTCTCACCTTCTCTCTCCTATATATTTGTATTCACTCATTGTATTTGGTTACACAAGCAATACATACAAGATTTGAGCTCTCTCTACATGGTATCAGAGCCATGTTACCCGGCCTGTCCTTGTCTGTCCGCTTGGCCTGCTCGCTAACCGGGCGGTTTGGTCCCCGGCTTCCTTCCCTTTTTCTAACCGCTACTTCTGTGCGGCTAGCGGCTTCCTTACCACCCTCTTATCTTTGCTTTCTCTCTCTCGTGGTTCCACCCTCAGACCGCCTCCCTCTCCTTCTCTACCCGCTTTATATCTGCGGGTAGCCCTGCGGTCTTCTGTTCTAACCGCGCTTCTTCTCCCGCTCTCTCCTGGCCTCCTCCTTCCCTCTTGCCCCCCTTTTATAGCTCACCTCCTTCTGCCACGTGGGCCCCGCCTTCTCTTGCTAGTTGCTCAATCTTCTCGCGCTAGCCGCTGCCTGGTCTTGTCGCTCGAGTTCTCCTACTTGCGGCCTATTCTTCTCGCGGCTTCCCCTTGTCGCTGCCTTCTCCTTGTCGCTGCCTTCTCTTTGTCGCTTCTCCTTGCCGCTGTCTTCTCTTTGTCGCTCGAGTTCTCCGCTCGCGGCCTCTGCTTCCCACACGATCTCTCCTTCACCGCTGCGACCTCTTCCTGTTTCTGAATCGAGCCGACCTCTCTTGTCGCTCCTTCTCTGGCCGCTAGTGTGCTCACTGTGATCGTGCGGTTTGTTTTTTTCCGCACTCCGGTCGCGGCCTTCCTCTCTCTTGCTAACCGCTACTCTTGTCGCTTGGACTACCCGCTGCGGCCTCTCGTGTATCCGCGCGGGCTGGTCGTGCAAGAGTACTCTCCTGCGGCGATTTTTTCAACCCGCGGCGATCCCGTCAACCCGCGGCAATCTCTTCAACCCGCAGCAATCTCGTCAACCCGCGGCGACCTCGTCAACACGCGGCGATCTCTTCAACCCGCAGCGCCCTCCCCTGCTCGATGTGCCCTCTTCTAACTGCGGCGACCTCTGCTCGCTGCACCCTTTCCTGCTCGTTGTGGATTCTGCGGTCTCTATGAATTCCTCCGTTGACTCCACCGGCCAGGCGGCTAACCCCACTGTAGACCGCCCGGCTCCTCCTCCTGACCTCCGCGATGAGCCGCGGATCACCACCATTTCCCTGTCTGGAAAAAGGAATTTCATCTCATGGGTGCACTTGGTTCGCCGAGTTCTTCAGGCCAAGGGCCTTGTGCTTCATCTCACTCAGGGACGTCATTCTTCTCCTACCGACGACTGGCTGCAAAACGACGGCCGCGTTCAGACGTGGCTCCTCAATTCTCTGGAGGGTGAGCCCTACCAGATGGTCATGTATCATGAGACGGCCAAAGATATGTGGGACGAGCTTCACTCCTTATACTCGGGCAAGGACAGCGTCCAGCACCTCTATGACATTATTACAAATCTTCAGGCTCTCGATGCTGGCGGGACTGCGGACATGACCTCGTTTGTTGCTCGTGTTAAGACTTTTGCGGAGGCCTGGATCCAGCATCAGCCATCTACCACTGATCTTGCTGCTCAGCGAGCTCAAAAGGAGGTCGTCTGCATTGCTATGATGATGGCTCGTGTACCACCACACCTTCAAAGTATTCGGGCTCAGGTTTTGGCTTCGGCCACTACTCCTTTATCTGATGTTTGCTCTATGCTCCTTCGAGTGTCACCGCCCCTAGATACTCCTGCGCCCTCCTCTCCAGCCCTTCTACAGCAGACCCTCCCCCTTACTTCCCTCACCGTCTTTTGCTCGTGGTGGACGTTCCAGCTCCTGCGGAAGGGAGCGTGGTGGTCGGGGCCTCCCAAAGTGTTGCTACTGCGGCCGGGACGGCCACACTGAGGCTGTTTGCTACAAGAAACATGGCTACCCTCCTCATCCGACTGCTGTCGTTGCAGCTGACGGCTCTTCTGCCATAAGTGCCGACCTTGAGGTTGTTCGTCTCCAGCTACAGCAACTCCATGGGCTGCGCAGCCCTCCATCTGCTTCTATTGCCTCCACCTCCACTACAGGTACTACTTGTTTTTCCTTCAGTACGCGCTGGATCTTGGACTCGGGTGCCACTCATCACATCACCTCGCTGCGGCCGCCCAAGTACTCGGATGCTCCTCATCTGAAGTGTATCGCAGTGGCGAATGGGGCGATTGTTCTGGTCTACAGCTGCGTTGACCTCTTCCTCAACCCCTCCATCTCTCTTCGCTCGGCACTTTATGTTCTGGGCTCCCCGTTTAATTTACTTTTTGTTGGTCGTCTTACTCATGATATGGATTACTCTGTCACATTCACCTCTTCTGTTTTTTTGATACAGGATCGACAGACGCAGATTAGTATTGGTAGGGGTCGACTGCAAAATAGGCTCTACCTTCTCGATATCTCTCCCACCGTACTCTCCTCGGTCTTCTTCGTTGATTGGCATCGCCGTCTTGGGCATGCCCCCCTGCCGGTCCTCCAGAAGGCGCTTCCTGATGTATCTCCCCCCCCCCCCTTCAGTGTGATTCTTGTATTTTCGGCAAGCAGCCGCGTTCTTCATTTCCCGCACATTGTACTCGGAGCTCGACTTCTTTTGATTTACTGCACTCCGATGTTTGGAGTCCTTTCAAAATTACTAGTATTTTTGGTTATCGCTACTTTATCACCTTTATTGATGATTACTCATACACGACGTGGCTTTACTTACTTCGTGATCGCTCCGAGCTTCCTCGCGTGTTTCAAGCTTTTGTGCTCGAGACTCGTACGCAATTCTCCACTACCATAAAAACGTTGTGCATCGATAATTCTCGCGAGTACACTAGCCACGAATTTGCAAATCTGTGCGCTGAGTTTGGTATTATTCATCAGACATCCTGTGTCAACACCCCCCAGCAAAACGGAGTTGCCAAACGGAAGAACCGCCACCTGCTCAACGTTGCCCGCTCCCTCATGATTCGCATGCATGTTCCCAAAGTCTACTGGAACTTTGCGGTCTCCACTGCTTGTTTCCTCATCAACCGTCTCTCTTCCTCTGTTCTCCATCATGTCACTCCGTTCAGCCTCCTATTTCCATCCGCTCTAGCCTTCCCTCTCACACCCATGGTATTTGGTTGCACCTGCTTCGTCCACCTTCTGGGTCCGTCCACGGACAAGTTGGATCCCCGGGCGGCTAAACACATTTTCGTCGGCTATTCTCATACTCAGAAGGGTTATATGTGTTATTCTCCGATTACCCGGAAGGTCCCCGTATCCGCTGATGTTACCTTCTGGGAGGATCAACCTTTCTTTTTTACTCATCTACTACTGACCCCTCTACCGCCATCTCTCCCACGACATGTCATCCCCGTTACTGCGCTTCTTCCACAGGCTCTTCCTAACCCAGCCCTTACTCCTTCCAAGCCGCTTGTTATCCGTGTCTACAATCGCCGCCCTCCTCATTCTGTTGCCCCTATGCAGTCGGCCTCGACCTCGGCTTCTCTGTGCCCGGCTGATCCGGTGCCCGCCTCTACAGCTCATCTGATGGCTAACATTGTCTCCCTGCATCGCCTCTCTCTTCACCTTCGAACATTTGTACATCATTGTCCTCGGCTTATGTTCCTAACTCTGTGCAAGAGGCTCTTAAACATCCTGGATGGCGCGCCGCCATGGACGAGGAAATGGCTGCTCTCTGGGCAAACCAGACTTGGACTCGGGTACCCCTTCCTCCTGGTCAGAAACTGGTTGGGTGCAAATGGGTCTTTGTCATCAAGCATGCTCCTGATAGGGCAATCGACAGACTCAAAGCCCGTCTGGTCGCTCGCGGCTTCACCCAACAACAAGGTCTCGACTATGATGAAACCTTTTCTCATGTGGCCAAACTCAACACGGTTCGTGTCCTCATCTCCGTGGTTGTGCATCGTCAGTGGCCCTTACTTCAACTGGATATCAAGAATGCATTTCTGAATGGCGATCTCCAGGAAATGGTTTACATCCAGCAACCTCCCGGGTTTGAGACCACGGGGGAGTCTCGGGTTTTTCGTCTTTTGAAGTCACTCTATGGTCTCAAACAATCCCCCCGGGCATGGTTTGATAAGTTCAGTAAGGCCCTACTGGGAATTGACTTTACTCAGAGCTCGGCAGATTTCTCGTTATTCACTCGCCAGTAGGCAACGAGAACGGTTCTGCTATTGGTTTACGTTGACGACATCATCATTACTAGAGACGACTCGAACGGAATACAAGCGGTCAAACAACATCAGAGCTCCGTATTTCAAACAAAAGATCTGGGGCACCTTCGGTACTTATTGGGTCTGGAGGTTGTCAGACGACCAGATGGCCTTGTCCTCTCTCAGCGAAAGTACTGTCTCGATCTCCTTCATGATGCAGGCTACTCCGGCTATAAGCCTGTGAACACTTCAATGGATGTAAATCACAAGCTATGTGCTCAGGACTCGGATTCTGATATTATGCTTCAAAATCCGGAATACTATCGTCATTCTGTTGGGAAACTGATCTACCTAACGGTAACAAGACCAGATATATCCTTTGTTGTTGGTATCGTCAGTCAGTATATGCACTCTCTTCGAAGCTCTCATCTCTAGGCCGTTGAACGAATTCTTCGATACCTTAAAACAGCTCTTGGCCAAGGACTAGTATACAAGACCTCATCTTCAACCCCAACATTGGTGGCATATTCTGATGCTGATTATGCGGGTTCACTCGATGATCGACGATCAACCAGCTGTTTTTGCACATATTTTGGAGGGCAACTGATTACCTGGCGGAGCAAGAAACAATCAGGGGTTGCTCGATCCTCAGATGAAGCAGAATATCGTGCAATGGCATCTGTGGTTTCGGAACTCACATGGCTTGAGAGTCTTCTTGTTGATCTTGGGGTAAAGCTTTCTTCACTGGCTCTCCTCCTTTGTGACAGTCAAGCCGCCATACATATAGCCAAGAACCCGGTCTTTCACGAACGAAGAAAGCATATTGAAGTGGATTGTCATTTCATCTGGGAGAAAGTTCACATGAAGAAGATTGAACTGAAGCATGTTTTGGGTACTGAACAAGTTGTTGATGTCCTCACGAAGGCTCCACCGAGTACCCTCTTCTATCAGTGCCTATCCAAGCTTGGCGCATACAACTTGTACGCTCCAGCTTGCGGGGGAGTGTTAGAAAAGCCCATGTAAGGGCCCGTATTTGGGCCCATTTTTGTTCTTCTTCTCTTCTTAGTAATTGTGTAAAAAAGTATGTCGGGACTGTTTGTCCCTCTAGTCGGGCGGATAGTAGCTCGGGCGGTCTGGCGGTTAGTCCAAACGGCTAGTTCAGGCAGTCTGGTTGTCTGGCGGGTTGATGCAGCGGTCTGGTAGTGATCCCCAGCTGGCGGTTTGATTATAAGCCGCAATTGCGGCCTGGTGGCAGCCCGCAGTTACGGTCTGGAGGTTTGTCGCAGCAGCAGTCTGATGATTACCCGCAGATGCGGTCAGGTGGCAACCCGCAGGAATGGTCTGATGATTAGTCGCAACTGCAGCCTGGTGGCAACCCGCAGTTGCGGTCTGGCGGCTTGCCCAGCGGTCTTCTCTGGCGGACTAGCGGTTTCCTTGGTGTTGTTGGGAGTTTTTTTATTCTTTTGTATAGTATGTGGTTTGACATTGTCAAACCGCACAAGCCGCATGAATTGTATTTAGTCTCACATCGTTTGTTGTAATTCTCTGATCTCCCCCAGTTTCTATAAATAAGAGGGCATATCTATGTAATAATTATCTTTTTGGAGCAGTAAAGTTTGTGGTTTATTTAGCTCTTTATCTATTTTTCACACATAACAAAATAGGAGATGACTGACGGAGGATCCGTAACACTCCATCCGTCCTTGACATCGAGCTTGACCTCAAGCTCGAACACCACGTAGATGGTCGGAACATCGGGCAGCTTGATCTCCCGCCAGAACAAGGCCTGATAGCGAGTAATGGTGACAGTGGTGTCGGCGAGTAGCGACAGTGGCGGCAGAAAGACGTGCGGCGAAATTAATGGCATACGCATGGTCGATGGAGCGGTGGTGAGCAGCAACCGCAAGGATATCGGAGACGCGACGGCCAGCAGCAGGAACGGATCCATCGGGGTCAGCGGAGCACAGGGCGGCAGAAGAGGCAGCGATGCGGCCGGTGGAAGCGGCAAGACGGGGATCGGCGGAGCAAGAGCCGGGAGAGGAGGCGGTGTGATGACCGGAGGCGGCGGAGCGGGTGACCGGAGAGGAGGCGAAAGCGGTGGAAGGACGACCACCGTGGAGAGAGGTGGTACATCGGCTTATCAATTAATTAACTTAATTATTTTGTATTTCCTTGTTGGGTTGTACTTTGTATTTTTGTCAGTGTTGTAGATATCGGCCGACATGTCCGACATTTCGGCCGACATAAAGGTTTTGGGTGCAAACCGCAACGAAACCGATTTGTTTGACAAAAATATCGTTTTGTAAAAAAACGGCGATATATCCCGATATATCGATATATCTCTAACCCGATATTTCGGTTATTATATTTAATATGTAAAAAAACAAAGTTCACGGGACCCATATTTTTCTACTTCACGAGTCCATTTCACGCATTCGTCATTTCTCGCTCTACCCTAAATTTTACGGGACAGTCGTTCTGGCGGAGTGGTCGACACTCGACAGCTCCTTCTCCGGTGACGAGGCAACGGATCGGCATCGCAGACGAGGAGTGGATGACGACACCGGGATTTCTACGAATTGGCATCGCAGGCGAGGACGCGAGGAGTCGATGTCGGGCTTTAGGGTTTCTGCTACTTCACTCCACTATAAACTCTCTTCTTCTTTCTTCTTTCTTCTTTTTTCTGCGATAATTGAAAGTTTTATTTGGAGTTATATTGATCAAGTCATAAGATCTAAAAGTTTTATTAAACTTGTGTTACTTTAAGATTCTTATTTATGCTATAGTTAGTGTAGAAAGAGCCCAAAGCTTGTATGTATTATTCAAGTATGTAAATACAAGGAGAGAATACAAATATATAGGAGAGAAGAGAGAAGAATAAATCCTATACATGATGTGGGACTAAAGAAGGAGGAAAAATGGGCCATCAAATGGGCCTTTTACATGGGCTTTTCTAATACTCCCCCGCAAGCTGGAGCGTACAAGTCGTATGCGCCAAACTTGGATAGGCACTGATAGAAGAGGGTACTAGGTAGAGCTTTGGTGAGGATGTCAGCAACCTGTTCAGTACCCGGAACATGCTTGAGCTCGATCTTCTTCATGTGGACTTTCTCTCGGATGAAATGACAATCTACCTCAATATGCTTCGTTCTTTCATGGAAGACCGGGTTTTTAGCAATATGTATGGCAGCTTGACTGTCACATAGGAGGAGAGCTGGTGAAGGTAGTTTAACTCCAAGGTCGGTAAGGAGACTCTCAATCCATGTGAGTTCAGAGACCACAGCAGCCATTGCCCGATATTCTGCTTCTGCTGAGGATCGAGCAACCACTGCTTGTTTCTTGCTTCGCCAAGTAATCAGATGTCCTCCAAAATAGGTGCAAAACCCGCTAGTAGATCGTCGATCGTCGAGGGAGCCAGCGTAGTCGGCATCAGAGTATGTCACTAGTGTAGGAATGAAAGATGAGGTTTTGTATACAAGTCCTTGGTCAGGAGCTGTCTTAAGAAATCTGAGAATGCGTTCCACAGCCTGGAGATGAGAGCTTCGAGGAGAGTGCATATAGCGACTCACAAGTCCCACAGCGAAAGATATATCAGGTCTTGTAACTGTTAGGTAGATAAGCTTCCCAACTAGACGACGGTAATATTCTGGATTTGGTAAAAGCGAATCAGAATCCGAGCCCTGAGCACATATTTTGTGATTTGCATCCATGGGAGTGTTAATAGGTTTGCAGCCAGAGTAGCCTGCATCATGAAGAAGATCCAGGCAATATTTGCGCTGAGAGAGAACCAACCCATCTGACCGTCTGGCCACTTCCAGACCGAGGAAGTACCGAAGATGTCCCAGATCTTTAGTTTGGAAGACGGAGCTCAGATGTAGCTTAACGGCCTGTATGCCGTCCAAGTCACTGCCAGTAATAATGATGTCGTCGACATATACCAATAGGAGAACCGTACCAGTGGCCTGGTGGCGAGTAAACAATGAGAAGTCAGCCGAGCTGCGAGTGAAGCCAATTTCCCGGAGAGCTTTGCTGAACTTGTCGAACCATGCCCGAGGGGATTGTTTGAGACCATATAGAGATTTGAGAAGATGAAAAACCCGTGACTCCCCCGTGGTCTCAAACCCGGGAGGTTGTTGCATGTAAACCGTTTCCTGAAGGTCGCCATTCAGGAAAGCGTTCTTGACGTCGAGTTGAAATAAGGGCCATTGGCGATGGACAGCCACAGAAATGAGAATGCGGACCGTGTTGAGCTTAGCGACCGGAGAGAAAGTCTCGTCATAGTCCAGCCCCTGTTGCTGGGTGAAGCCACGGGCAACCAAACGAGCTTTGAGGCGATCAATGGTCCCATCAGGAGCATGTTTAATGACGAATGTTAGAGATATTAATATTTTAGTATTATTATGTTTAGTCTCACACCGCCTATCGGTGTTGTGAGTCATGTTGTAGCTCCTATATAAAGCCCCTTTGTGGAAGAATAAGATTGCACCTTTTAATTTCCTATTCCTTTCTACATGGTATCAGAGCCTAATATTCTGAGACCTAAAATTTTGTTCCCAGCTACTGTTTCCCCGGCTCCCGTCCCGACCTAAATCCCGTCATCCCGACCCGTGCTTCCATTTTTTTTTCGCTCCCTGCTAGGGCTCGACGGGTGATTCGCCCCCTGCTCCCGTCTACGGGATCGCCCCTTGATTCCATGACGGGAGCGGGCTTCTCTTCTGCGACATCACAGGTTCTTTCTCCCGTCGAAATCGACGGCCTATTCTCCCGACGAAGTCGTCGTGCGCCTCTTCCATCGACATCGGCGGCTCTTTCTCCCGTCACAATCGATGCCTGCTTCTCCCGTCGACAGCAGAGCTTCTTCTTCTCCGGCTACCCCTTCTCCAGCCTGCGGCTCTGCCACTGCTTCTTCTCCGCCCTCCTGCAGCTGCAGCTGCTACTTCTTCAGCTGCCCGGCGCTGCTTCCTCTCCGTGCCGCTGCGGCTCTGCCGCTGCTCTTCTTCACCGGCGGCTCCTTCTTCTCAGACTACTTCTCCGACTACTTCTCTGGCTCTGCTGCAGCTGCTACTTCTCCAGCTGCTTCTTCTCCGACTGCTCTGCGAGCCGTGCTTCTCCTCCGCTGCTGCCGTGCTGCTCCTTCGTACCGACGGATGCTTCCTTCTTCTTCAGATCCAGCCCGGCCCCTAGGGTTTAAAATTTAATTTTTTAAGTTGTTGTTTGTGGTTTTTGTGTTGCGTCTTTACGATTTCCGCCTTCGTGCACGTGCTCTACGTGAGGGGGAGTGTACGTCACGGCCTTTAGGCGTAGTTTATACCTTCATGCACGTATTCCACGTGAGGGGGAGTGTTTGTGATCATGGCGACTCGGATGCTTCTTTCCCGACTCCTGCCTTAGTCACACCCGGCCCCTAGGTATATCCTATGTCTTCTTGCGCGTATTCCACGTGAGGGGGAGTGTTTGTGATATCGGCGACTCGGATACTTCTTTCCCGACTTCTGCCTTAGTCATACATGGCCCCTAGATTGATTTCATATGTTGTTTGTGTCTTCTCGTCGTTTTCTCTGGATTTGGTAGGGTTGGTTTGGTCTTGCGTGGTTGACCTTGTTTCCGCTCCGAGTGTATCCAGCGTTGTCATGGTCGGTTTGCGGACCAACGTCGTGTGGCTCTTGCCCGGTTGAAGTATCCCCGGTGACACGCGGTTGGGCCTCGGTGGCTGTTGCTTTGTCCCACGCTGCCTTCCTTCTTTTACCCTCTATTTTATGTTGTGTCCAAGCTGTAGGCTTCCCCTTCAGCTTGAGGGGGAGTGTTAGAGATATTAATATTTTAGTATTATTATGTTTAGTCCCACACCGCCTATCGGTGTTGTGAGTCATGTTGTAACTCCTATATAAAGCCCCTTTGTGGAAGAATAAGATTGCACCTTTTAATTTCCTATTCCTTTCTACAACGAAGACCCATTTGCACCCAACAGGTTTCTGGCCGGGAGGAAGGGGCACCAAGGTCCAAGTCTGGTTGGCCCAAAGAGCAGCCATCTCGTCTTCCATGGCCGCACGTCACCCAGGATGTTGAAGAGCGTCCTGGACAGAAGTAGGAATAGAGACCGAGGAGAGCGAAGTAGCCAAGGTCTGAAGAGGTGGAGAGAGGCGATGGAGAGAAACATAGTCCGCCATTGGATGAGCGGTAGAGGCCGACACCGGAGCAGCAGAACACGGAGAAGCCGAGGTCGAAGCCGACTGCAGAGGAGCAACGGGAGGAAGAGGGCGACGAGTATAGACCCGAATGACGGGGGGTCGAGGAGGGTCAAGGGTGGGAGGAGGCGGAGGGACGGTGGGGGGGGACTGGACGGGGATCACCGGCCGTGGGAGGGAGGGTGTTGTAGGAGGTGGTGGTAGAAGTGGTGGCAGTGGGGGGGGGGGGGGGGGGGAAGAAGGGTTGATCCTCCCGGAAAGTAACATCAGCCGATACAGAGATCTTCCGGGTGAGCGGAGAGTAGCAAACATAGCCCTTTTGGGTGCGGGAGTAGCCGACGAAAATTTGTTTGGCCGCACGGGGATCCAGTTTGTCAAGAGTAGGGCCCAGGTGATGGACAAAGCAGGTACATCCAAAAACCCGGGGGGTGAGGGGGAAGGCAGGTGTGGAGGGAAAAAGAAGGCTGAAGGGGGTAGCGTTCTGGAGAACTGGAGAGGGGAGACGGTTGATAAGAAAACATGCAGTGGACACCGCAAAGTTCCAGAAGACTTTGGGAACGTGCATGTGAAGCATGAGGGAGCGAGCAACATCGAGCAAGTGGCGGTTCTTTCGTTCGGCGACCCCGTTTTGTTGAGGGGTGTAGGGACAAGAGGTCTGGTGAACAATATCGAAGTTTGCGCAGAGAGTGGCAAACTCGTGGCTAGTGTATTCCCGGGCATTATCAGAGCGGAAAGTTTTAATGGTGGTAGAGAATTGCGTACGAGTCTCTAACACAAACGCCTGAAAGACACGAGGAAGCTCAGAGCGATCATGTAGGAGATACAACCAAGTAGTGCGAGAGTAATCATCAATAAATGTTAGAAAATAACGATAACCAGAAATGCTAGAAACTTTATAGGGTCCCCAAATATCAGAATGTATTAAATCAAACGGAGCAGCGCTCCTAGTACAATGAGCGGGATAAGAAGAGCGAGGTTGTTTGCCAATAATACAAGAATCGCATTGAAAAGCAGGAAGAGAAAGGTCTGCAAGCGCCTTCTGGAGGATAGGTAGAGGGGCATGCCCAAGCCGACAATGCCAATCAGACGAGGAAACAGAGGAAAGGGATGTGGGAGAGACATCGAGGAGGTAGAGCCGGTTCTGCAGCCGACCCCTACCAATGGTAATCCGCGTCTGCCGATCCTGTATCAAAAAACCAGAAGAGGTGAAGGTAATAAAGCAATTCATATCAGTAGTAAGACGACCAACAGAGAGTAAATTAAAAGGTGAGGCTGGCACATAAAGAACGGAACGAAGAGAGAGAGAGGGAGGGAGGAAGAGATCTGCGCAGCCGGAGACCGGGACAAGCGCACCATTGGCCACAGTAATAGACGGGGGATGAGCAGCAGCAGAGAACTGGGGCGGCCGCATGGAAGTGATGTGGTGGGTGGCTCCCGAGTCCAGGATCCAGCGAGAGCTGGAGGAAAGACAGGCAGTACCTGCAGTGGAGGTAGAGACAATACCTGCATGGGAGGTGGAGGCAATGGAAGCAGAGGGTGGGTTGAGGAGCCCCTGGAGTTGTTGCAGCTGAAGGCGAAGAGCCTCAAGATCCGTACCAGTCAGAGGAGAGCTATCGGTAACAGCAGCAGTAGGCGGGCGAGGAGGGTAGCCATGTTTCTTGTGACAGACTGCTTCAGTATGGCCATCCCGGCCGCAGTAGGTGCACTTGGGCCGTCCGCGGCCACCACGGCCCCGCCCACGGGAGCCCGGACGGCCACCCCGAGTAAAAGAGGGTTGTGGAAGTAAAGGAGGAAGGGCCTGCTGAAGAAGGGCCGGCGAGGGTGGTGCAGGAGCCTCCGGTGGAGGTGGTACGCGAAGTAACATCGAGCAGACATCAGAGAAGGAAGGGGTAGTGGGTGAAGCCAGAACCTGGGCCCGAATACTGTGCAGGTGTGGCGGGACGCGAGCCATAATCATAGCAATACAAACAGCCTCCTTCTGGGCGCGTTGGGCAGCGAGATCAGTAGTCGCGGGCTGGTGCTGAATCCAGGCTTCCGTGAGAGTTTTAGCACGGGCCACGAAGGAGGTCATGTCCAGAGCTTTGCCAACATCCAAGGCTTGAAGATCAGTGAGGATGTCAAAAAGGTGCTGAAGGCTGTCCTTCCCGGAGTACAACGAATGAAGTTCATCTCACATGGCTTTGGCGGTCTCATGATACATGATCATCTGGTACGGCTCACCCTCCACCGAGTTCAGGATCCAGGTCTGGACGCGACCGTCATTGCGGAGCCAATCATCAGTAGGAGGAGTTGGTGAGCCCTGGGTAAGGTGACGGGCAAGACCCTTGGCTTGTAAGACCCGGCGAACTGAGTGAGGCCGCGGCGAACAGGAGCAGTCCGCGAAAGGAGGTCGCGGCGAGTTGGAAGAGGTCGCAGATCCGTGGAGCAGATCGCAGCTGTTGAGAGCAGAGCTGGAGCAGTCCGCGACAGAGGTCGCAGCGGTTTGGAGCAGAGCTTGGAGGAGGTCGCGGCGAACTGGGGGCAGTCCGCGGCAGAGGTCGCAGCAATGTGGAGCAGACCGCAAGAAAGAAGTCACGCAGCAAGAGAAGAGCGCATAGTGGACACAAGGAGAGCCCGCAGCGGACAGGAGCAGTCCGCAAGAGACTGCGGATAGAGAATCCGCGAGCACAGAGGCTCGAGCGGACAGAAATAGAGCGGGCTAGAGGGAGCAGTCCGCGAGCAAAGAGGCTCGAGCGGACACAAACAGAGAGTGCAGCGGACAGGGAGGATCGTCCGGAGCGGATAGAGAGAGGTGCAGTCCGCAGAGAGGCGGATGCAGAAGGGCAGTCCGCAGAGAGGCGGATGCAGAAGGGCAGTCCGCAGAGAGGCGGATGCAGAAGGGCAGTCCGCAGGAGACCGGGCGGACAGAAAAAAAAACAGGTCGCAGTTAGAAGGAACCTCGCTCTGATACCATGTAGAAAGAGCCTAAAGCTTGTATGTATTATTCAAGTATGTAAATACAAGGAGAGAATACAAATATATAGGAGAGAAGAGAGAAGAATAAATCATATACATGATGTGGGACTAAAGAAGGAGGAGGAAAAATGGGCCATCAAATGGGCCTTTTACATGGGCTTTTCTAATAGTTAGGTTTTTTTCTTACAATAACTAAGT
The DNA here is from genome assembly GCA_039583875.1 of Platanthera guangdongensis. Lineage (NCBI taxonomy): Eukaryota > Viridiplantae > Streptophyta > Magnoliopsida > Asparagales > Orchidaceae > Platanthera > Platanthera guangdongensis. The sequence continues at coordinate 183,186,380 of CM077156.1, forward strand.
TTATAGCTTGTGTAAATTTACAGTGATTTTTGTTTCTCTTATGCTAAGAAAAACTCTCCTCCAACTTTACATAATTACATGGGCTTCTCCTTTATCTTTCAAAATTATTTCAAAGAAAAAGTTATAAATACTTATTTGTCTATAGATTGCTATAGTTATTTGTTTTTACATTTTTACTTATTTGCAAAAAATATGTTTATAAATAATGTAATTTTTATTTAAATATTAAAATCAGATATTTAAAAATATCCTTGATATATCCCCCACAATCCGACATACGACATTTCAAACCCAAACCGACATAAACCCGACATCCGACATCTACAACCTTGATTTTTGTGTTTGGGTGCCTTTTGTATTTCTTGTTTAAATGTCAAGGCGAATGTCCTCTTCCACTTTCATTACCGAAGGGCGAAGACAAACTAGAAACCTACGTCAATAATCTCAAATTTTATATAGACGATTTCGAAGCCTACCCTTCACCAATCCTCTCTACAATTCCTATGAATCCGGTATACACTTTATTAGAGACCGGAAATACAGATATAGACCACCTTATTAGCACATTAGAAAAAGATGAAACATTCGGAACTCATCCATAGCGTCATTAGGATAGAAACAAACTAGTTTGCAAATTACAACTTAAAGAACCAAATTTCCACATCGTATCCCAAAAGATAGATGATACCAATGACAATATAGCCGAATTTAAAATGCATATTGATGACTTACTTCGCCTTAAGGTCATTCAACGCAGTAATAGTTCGAACATATCAAAGGTACTAACAATCAACTAGCAGACCAACTGTCTCGCATCTTACAAAGTAATTAATTGATGATAACGAGAAACTTCACATATTACATGCAGAGAATAGGCGTTATTTAAGAATTATAGAATACCTAGAACAAACCTGACAAATTTTGCACCCAGCATACAGAAATTTATCCAGAGAAGTAGCAGACATTAAGAGATTTATTAATACTCTTCGCGACATGATCGCAAGAGAAATAGCAAATCTCACCCCTGGAGACAGCTCCAGTAGTAGCCCGAGTAGCTCTTAATATTTGCTAACTATACATTATTCTTTACAGATGGAGCAGGACAACCAGATCACATTTGGCCCATTCCAACTTCAGATTTTCCCAGCAAATAGCAATCTTCATTTTAGGACTTGAAAATAGGAAACGAAAAATATACAAAACAGTGATAATCATACAAATTTGGCATCATAAAACGATGAGTTCTCAAGCAATAGCAACAACCAGTAGAACAGTAACATCAAAAAATAGTCAGGTCGGCACACCCTCCTTTTTAGGACAATTACTAAGACAAAAACCGAAAAAAGAAACAGTTCTAGAAGAAGTATTAGATGTCGAACACGATTTAGTGTTATATAATAATCATCAAATCAACCTCCTCAACCCAAAAATGTTATACCACGTAGACAGATTTAATTTTAACACTCGATTATGAATGATTAATAGAGAAGAAGAACTGCTCGTTACAAACTCTCCCAATAATATAAAGTTAGTCAACCAGAATACGGTAAGCTAGATAAAACAGACAGACAAAAAATTAGTCCATCTTGGATTAATAGTCATAGGATTAAAGGGACTAGCAAGAAAAAGATTAGGAACAAAGGTCCTAATTACTCTCTTAGATAAGAGATGGCAGTCGGACGCCCGTAAAGCGATGATCGTCGTCATAGAAGTGGACATGACAGGAAATAATGGAATATTTTAGTGTAATCCCGACTTCATGGTTAGTATAAAAGACAGATAAAATTGAATTACGAATACAAACAAAAGGATACGAAGATTTCACCAGTCACAGCAACCTGCTAATAAATATCGGAGTATTAGGAAAATTAACCAACAACACCACAAAGTACAAGCTTAATATTAAGCATATTATAGATAACATAAGTAGCACGAGTGTCAAAATGATCCAGCCCATGGACATTGACCCAGCCATACTGAAAGGACTAGCTTAGAATATCAGCGATAATTAAACCATTCAAGGAAAATAAAATTGATTAAATAATTAATCAATGCTTCGGATCTTAACTTCTTTTATTCTTAACATTATTGAGACTACTATCTTAACTTCTTTTATTTTTAACATGCTTATTATTTTATAAAATAAGTTTTGATTATGTAAAAGCTATTTTGCTATTTGGTAAAATCATTTTAACAATTCTCTCCTCTCCGAGTGTACTTCGAACATGCTTCTTTTTCACTTCCTTAAAGATAATCTGTATGAGGGCTATACCGAGCGCAAGATATCACATGAGTCCTTACTACGTCTCTTTCGGTCTCAATTGGTTTAAATTTAGAAATTATAACAAAGTTATTTATATCAGTATTTGCCCGCGGCTGCGATACATTTTCCTTACGGCCTCTCGTCTGGCGGTACTTTTTCTCCCCGGCCCCCGGGTTCATACTGATATAATTTTTGCTATAATTTCCTTATTCAAACTTCTTTACCTCGTTGGGGTTGGCCTCAGCCACCCATGGGCCGAGCTTGCTATAACTCAGCAATCCACTAGTATGTAGTCGAGTACATACACTTGTGGATCATCTTCAAATCACGTGAAATATCTTCATGTTCGTTTCCTCCGGAGAGGAAGGGATGGGACTACTCACTAAACATTCACAAAAAAAATCAAGAAAACTTACTAATTTTTATTCGAAATATGAAATATACTTACAGTACAACTGCACAAAAATTCTTAAAAACACAAACTCTTACAAGCACTCACTATGAATTCTGTATAGAACCGTGTGTCCTAGAACTTATCTCCCGCCTCTTTATATAGAGGGGCGAGCCTTCAGTCTGGATGCAAACGGGTACAAATATATTATAATTAAAGACGCATTATGGTCTTTTTTTATTTATAAAGATAATAAAAGATCCAATATGGTCTATTATTATTTTCAGAGCATCTTGGCTGTTAGAAAGATGCACTCATATTTTTTATAGTTTATTCACACCTCATCCACAGTTTTTTCGTGATGGAAGTCACGGTAGTGACTAAAGGGATAAGAGCGAATAACGAAGAAAATCACCCACAAAAACCAGGGGCGGAGTCTGGCCTTCTACTACATACTGCGTAGGATTAACTATGCTGTAACTTTGGCTGATTCTTCTGCTAGTGAGTCTTCATCATCAGAGAGGCAGTTATATCTTTGGACAGAGTATTTAATTCTATTTCGTTCACAATGTTATGTTAACTTGTGATCAGGATCTTTGAAGCTAAGGCTTCTTGGATAGAATAATTTTACATCATCTTGGTGTAGTCATACACGAAAATCCCGCGTTTCTACTGCGATAACTCTATTGTACGGGATGTCTACATCGTACGCCTTTTTATAACTTCTGAAAGCCCTGATTTATTTAAGCAGGCTGCAGAGTTCTGTGCTGACGATGTTTGAGCTATTGATATAGTTTGTCTGGAAAATCGGCTTTTCTTTGAACTTGAAGATGTATATTTCTCTTTTATTATTTTCTAAACAATCAGGTTCAAAGCATGGGGGATTGCCCGTATATGGGTCTCGACTCCTCCATAAGGTGTTGTATCGAATAACTGAAATATAACTTCGGCTATTCTTGCTTCTTGGATATGTCTAACATGCAACTTTCTAGTGAAGAAGAGTCGGGTGATTAATCCTAATTCCATTAGATTTGGAATGGTTAATTTTACTCCCAATATTGTTATATCGGTCCATTTTACTATATCTATCTGTAATCGTATGTACGAGAAATGTAACTCATTACTCCTTGTTTCTGAGTAGGTTATGCATTCTATTTTAGCCCCCTTGAGAGTCTCCTCTTTTGAAGTAGCCGGATTTCTAAGTATTTTCTGGTAATTGCATTGGCGTTTTACTTGTCTATGTAATACTTTGGCTAAAACAATATTTTTTACAGATGATAATGCTGATGGATATTGTTGTCAATTATCCTCAGCTTCCACTAATTCTTTAGTATATTGGTTGGCTACAGCTTGTAGCTCTTTAATCTGATCTCTAAAATCTGCTAGTTTATTTTTTGCTATGGCTAGAGATGTTCTTAGCATATGGTAGTCTGGGCTCTGATTTGGCCTCAGTTGGATGCTACTTGATGAGCACTTTTCTAAAATATTATGGCTAACATTATGGTTATTCTGACTGTTTAAGAAAGCAAAGTGTCCGAAGACACATTCTACGATGTCTTTATAATTTTTGAACTTTTTGTTGTTCCACAAGTTGTCTACCAAGCACTGCTGGAGTAGAGTAATTTGGTGGCTAGTTCTGAAACAAAGATTGTTATTTGCTAAAAAGTCTGAAGTTGGAACGGGCCAAATGTGATATGTTTGTTCTGCTACATCTGTAAAGAATAATGTATAGTTAGCAAATATTAAGAGCTACTTGGGCTACTACTGGAGCTGTCACCAGGGTTGAGATTTGTTATTTCTCTCGCAATCATGTCGCGAAGAGTATTAATAAATCTCTTAATGTATGCTACTTCTCTAGATAAATTTCTATGTGTTGGGTGCAAAATTTGTCTGCTTTGTTATAGGTATTCTAGAATTCTTAAATAGCGTCTATTATCTACGTGTAATATGCGAAGTTTCTCGTTATCATCCATTAATTACTTTGTATGATGCGAGACAGTTGGTCTGCTAGTTGATTGTCAGTACCTTTGATATGTTCGAACAATATTTTATAATTTTTATTTAATATGTGGTCCATAAAATTGGTCCACCATTTATAACTATTTTTTTTCTATTTTGGTAAAATTTTACTATTGCTTCGCAATCTGTTCTTACTAATATCTCTTTTTTGTTAATGATGAACAGGCGAAAAGCGTCTAATCCGTAGCAGACTGCTAGGATTTCTTGATCAATGCCACTGGCAGGGCCTTTTTCTCTGAAATTCTCACTATTGTATCTACATATCTTGTATCTACATATTTGTTCTTCATTTTTTCTTATATATTTATGGGGTTTGCATTTTAGGATGGCTCCCCACCCGGTTTCGCATCCATCTGTTTCTATTATTAGGTATTTATCGTCTAATGGCAATCTTAAGTCTAGCAGAAACTTAACTATTTTTTTTATTTTTTTTATTTGTTTCTTATCTTAATTATTAAATGACTTCTGTGTGCTCTTCATTTTACTATATGATGGATCTGCTAATTTTCTCAGATCTTTGATGAATGGTTTTGCATAATTTATTAACCCAAGGAATTGTTGTAAATGCTTAATAGTCGTGATGGGTAGAAAATCCAGAACTTTTTTTTACTTATATGTTCTTGGAGTTTTATTTTCCCTGCCTAGAATTACTCCCAGGAATTCTATATTTTTTCGAAAGAATTGGGCATTTTGGGTGCTAATAACTAATCCTCGTTTCATAAATTCTGATAACACTAGTTTTAAATGACTTATATATTCTTCATGTGTTTTTGAGTGTACTAAAATATCATCTATATAAACACTTGTAAAATTTCGATATTTATTGAATATATCATTCATTTGTCTTTGGAAAATGCTAGGTGCATTTTTTAGTCTGAACGGCATCACTAACCATTCAAAGTGTCCTAGTGGGCATGTGAATGTTGTCCATGGAATACTACTCGGATGCATCCTTACTTGCCAAAATTCTGATTTTAAATCAAATTTGCTAAAGACGTAATGGTTCTGGATGTTATTGAGTAACTCATTTTTATCAGGAATATTGTAATCATCATCTATGGTGTTATCATTTAATCGGCGATAATCGATGACCATTCGCGATTTTCTAATTTGTTCACTATGTTTGTTGACTATGAATGTTGGGTTACGATGTGCACTATTACTGCGCTGAATGACCTTAAAGCGAAGTAAATCATCAATATACATTATAAATTCGGCTATATTGTCATTGGTATCATCTATCTTTTGGGATACGATGCAGAAATTTGGGTCTTTAAGTTTTAATTTGCAAACTAGTTTGTTTCTATCCCAATGGTGTTGTGGATGAGTTCCGAATGTTTCATCTTTTTCTAATGTGCTAATAAGGTGGTCTATATATGTATTTCTGGTCTCTAATAAAGTGTATACCGGATTCAGCGGAATTGTATAAAGGATTGGTAAAGGGTAGGCTTCGAAATCGTCTATATAAAATTCGAGATTATTGACGTAGGTTTCTAGTTTGTCTTTGTCTTGGGGTAATGGAAGAGGAAGAGGACATTCGCCTTGGCATGTATGTGAGGTGGCGATGACAATGTTGGTTTCAACTCCACCACGCTTCCTAGGCAACTCTGATGTAAAACGGAGCGCTGGTTGTTGGAGGAAGTGGAGACTGGTACTGGTGATCAGAAAACCGTTGTACCAATTGACTAAGAGGTTAAGTCCTATGACGCAATCGACATTGCTAAGTTGTAAATCGCGTAGGGTGATACGGATCGGAAGAGTTTGGTCATGACTCCAGGTATTGTTGTCAAGCTTATAGCTAATTTTATAAGTTGTGTTTAATTGTTGGTCGTGATGGAAGAGTTTACCGTCCATTTGTTGGGCGTTAAATCGCTCGATGGTAGGGATTGGTTGGATATGAGCCGAAGGTACTAGTTTGATGTCAAACAAAGTATTGTTGCGTCCGGTATTGACGGGTCCTAAGACGTCTAAAATCCAATCTCGAATTTTGAACCGTAGTTGGATTTTTAAACTATAGATACGAGGACCATGTCTTGACTCGGATGGAAGTGGTTTAGCAGGTGTATGTTTACTGCTAAGGAGTTGGTATGGCTGGTCACATTGTTGGTGAATCAGTTCTTTGTAATTGGAACAAAGTAAGCGGAATTTATTCAGAACTTTGCGGGCTAAATACCGCTCTCTAATGGTCTGGAGTCGTTTATGAGAGACCTGAGCACGTAATTTTCTAATAAATTTGGTGGCTGCTAGATAGGGCTTAATGCTACGCTCAATGGGTTGAGTGAGATAGATTTTATTACGCGGATGGTTGTGAGCCAGAAAGGCTTCAATCATATGGAGATCAAATTTTAGGTTACGGAGCATGCACATGGTTATATATTTGTTCAAAAAGGGAAAATAAGTTTGCAACTTCTTTTTGGATGATTGATATCTGTACATGGAGATTGTTTAACTGGTTTTCTATATCCAATATTCTTAATTCAATAATTTTCGTTTTAACTGGTCTTTGTAAGGAGAGTTGTGCGATAGATATTGTAGGGTATTTTTCTTCAAGGCAAAATTTACAAGTTTATATTAAACATATGGTGCATTGGTATCTTAATGCTAGAGTGGGGTATCTAAAACAATAACACATGGTTTATCATTACTACCACTATTATGCTTCCAACTATGCTCACAGGCCATCATATCTGTTTTAAGTATTGATCGAGGAGATCTAGTTTGGAAAAATTATCTTCGTAGGAATCGCGACACTTTCTATCGAATTCAACTAGTTCTTTTGGCAATTCTTATGTATCGCTATCGGAGCTAGGAAGATATCTATCATCTTGATCATTAATATTAATGATGTTGTAAACACTTTCCGTGTCACTAATTGTTTCGTCAACATGTATTAAATCCTCATTTGTACAGGCTATCAAGTCAACTTGTTTGTTATGTATATTATGTGTTTTATTATATTCTCTAGCAAGATGCTCAGTAGAGCCACAAGTAAAACATGCTAAAGTTTTACTATAATTTTTTCATCAATCATATTTTCTAACATGCTTATCTTTGTTTATGTAGGGTTTCCTAGCATTACTTTTGCGTATGAAATATTTTCTTTTAGATTTGTATTTATAATTATTCTGCGTTGGTCTGTAGTTAGTTTTTTCTTTCTTGTCATATCTTTGGGGTGTATATATGTTTCGGCAAAAACTATATTTGTCTTTGAGTTGTCTATTGATTTGGAGATCAGTGCATTTTTCTACGAGACAATCTAGAATAAATTTTATTTTTGTACTGATATTGTATACTTGGGAAAAATTTACTTGTCGTTCTTTATATTTCTTATATATAACGGTTTCTAATGGATCTAGTAATTTTAGGAATAGTTTTTCTCCTATGCTTTGATCATAAAAACATCATGCAATAATACTATAATACATATAATCTTGGAGGAATGGTTTGATGTAATGTCATTTCCTGATTTGGAGTTGTTCTAATCTCCCGATAGCCTCTATCTGGGCTGTTGGGGTAATATTTGGTTGATACCCTAATAACAAGTATGTGATCTTATTTGTGAAGTTGTATGGATTTGCGCCTAAGGAAATATCTCGGCTAAAATATTGGGGATATTCTTTTTTATAAGATTCCCAGATTGCGCTTGTTGTTTCCCCTAAAAACTTCTCAAGATAATTATACATCTCTTCAGGCGACTTGATGATTTCTAATTCATCATATTTTCTAACTACCATTGGACTCCATATTTCCAATACTGTTGGTAATTTTGGGGGGTCATGCGCTGTGATACTTAATAATCTTCCATCATCTATTAATAATTTTTTATTTATGGTTTCTAATGGCATTCGCTTTCCTTTAGGTTTATTGGTATCTCTTTCTCCTTGATAGTCATTGTATGTGGGTCTAGGTGGTTGCCCTATTCTGTTGTCAATCTCCGTGTTAAATGTATATGTATTACTTGCTTGGGATGTAGATTCTCCATTGACCAGTTCTATCTGCTGCTCGTATTCTGTCGTAGCGTATAACTCTGGTTCTTCTTGGAGCAGTAAGTCTCTATGCATTACTAAATGTTTTGATTCATTGAGTTCGAGGCTATCGTATTCGTACATTAGGCCTTCAGTTTTCATTCTATTTTCTAACCTAATCTGGTCGTCGTAAGTACCCTTGTAGTTATATCTAACTATATGATTGTCTTCGATTTTGTTCATTTCGCATAGATTTTACGTCGGAGTCTATCTCGTCTTGTTCAGGGATTGGTTTATGCACATATCCTTGAAATCTTAGACTATAAGTGTTGTCCAAATTTTTGTATAACAGACTATTATCTGGGAAACTAACTGTGCTGTTTGTTAAATTATTGCTGATATTCCAAGCTAGTCCTTCCAGTATGGTTGGGTCATTTTGACACTCGTGCTGCTTATGGCATCTATAATATGCTCAATATTAAGCGTGTACTTTGTGGTGCTGTTGTTGGTTAATTTTCCTAATAATTCGATATTTATTAGCAGGTTGTTGTGTCCGGTGAAATCTTCGTATCCTTTTATTTGGATTCCTAATTCAATTTTATTTATGTCTTTTATACTAACCATGAAGTCGGGACTACAATAAAATATTCCTTTGTTTCCTGTCATGTCCACTTCCATGGAGGCGATCATCTCTTTACGGGTGTCTGACTGTCATCTCTTATCTAAGAGAGTAATTAGGACCTTTGTTCCTAATCTTTTTCTTGCTAGTCCCTTTAATCCTATGACTATTAATCCAAGATGGACTAATTTTTTGTCTGTCTGTTTTATCTGGATTATCGTATTCTGCCTGACTAACTTTATATTATTGGGAGAGTTTGTAACGAGCAGTTCTTCTTCTCTATTAATCCTTAATAATTGAGTGTTAAAATTAAATCTGCCTACGTGGTATAACGTTTTTGGGTTGAGGAGGTTGATTTGATGGTTATTATATAATAGGAAATTAATTGTGTGAGGGGGCAGGGGATACTGTGGGGCTCAAGGAGTGGAAAGGGAGACAGGCGGGAGCCGGACTGTGGGAAAAAAATAAAAAAAAAATAGGTGGCGTGCGTGTGAAAGGGAGTGAGGTGGAAGAGTTTTGAGAAAATTGGTAGGCTTCGGGAAAAGGGAAATAAATAAAATAAGAAGAGATGGGGTGTGGGATAGGTATGTGCAGAAGGCTACTTGATGGAAAAGGCGTGGAGCGCCTGTTTTTGAGGAGAAAGGAAAAAAATTAGGGGGGGTGGGGGCATCGGGTCGTTGTCTCGCTGGGCTCGACGTGGCTCTGCATGCGATGGATGGATAGCGATTGACGGGAAGCTTACGGGTTCAGCAGCGAGGGAGTCGCAGGAGACGGAGGGAGTCTCGCACAGGCTCGGAGGTTTGAGTTGTTGCTGCGACTAGGAGGTTGTGTGTGTTCTGGACGGCGAGAAGCGGGCGACAGCCGGCGACGAAGCAGTCGGAGATGGATACGATCCCGCACGGTGATGCGTCGGGGTTTGTTGGAGTCAACGAGGGACAGTCAACAATGGAGGACGACCACGGTTGCTGGTCTCTGTTGCCAGATGGGGCTGTTCTGGTGAGCCGTTGTTTGTACGCTAGAAGGAGACGGCGGGATGTGCAGGAAAGAGCCTCTGATACCAATATGTTACGTGTTTGGATGGTGGATCGTCGGAGGGTTGCGGAGATGCGTAGGGAGGTAGGGAAACAAGGGTTGTTAGCCCTAGAAATGGAGGAGGTGAGAGGGAGATTGAAAACCCTAGAAGGGAGGGGGCGAGAAGAGAAGAACGTGAGAGAAAGAAACTTGATTCTATTTCTTGCAAAATAGTTAAATAACCCCAAAGACCCTATATATATAGGCGCCGATGGATAACTGTAAATAACATAAACATAAACAAATATTGAAAACACATAAATGCTACATGACTCGACTCGACTCAACATATAACTCAACATATAAATAATAACCATAACAAAATAGGAGATGAATGACGGAGGATCCGTGGAGCAACAAAATGTAATTATCATGACAAAAAGCCTCCACAAGCCATGGTTCAAAGATTAATCATCGTCCTACCAAACAAAAGGTTAGTCATCAGCTAGGAATGAAAAATATATACTTTTAAGTTTGACTATAAAAATTGAATCTTATTGGTATAATTTCAATATTGTTTGAGGGGCTTTATGCAAAAATTCCTGTATTTTTTAGTTTTATTCTACAGTGACCTAAGAAAAGATACAATGAAAAAGTTGAGCTAATATGAGTGATGAAGAATATGCATCTCTCCAGGACTGAATAGGCTGGAGCATTCTCCAATTCATTTTGAGCGGAAATTTCGCACAAGTAGAAAGATAAAATGGTGTAGAACTTTTAAGAAAATTTCCAGGTTTATATTTTAGTTGTAATTTCATACAAGCAAAAAGCTAAATTGGTGTATAACTTTTCAGAAATGTTATGGGCCTAACTCGTAATGTCGTTGAGATTTCGTCGATAGTGGTGGTGGAGGCGGAGATACAAGGGATCCGAGCTCACCCAAAGGGGGCAAAGAAGAAGAAGGGTGGAAGAGGGGAGCTTTGCGCACCCAAACACTAGAATGGGGATGAAGGAGAAAAATTACAAAGAGGAAGGGGAACTAGAGAGAGGAAGAGAACTTTCATAACTTCATTCATAACCATCATACAAGACCCAAGTGGTCTACTTATAGACTACAATGGCATGGGCGTAAACTTACTATAAAACAGATGTGCACAACACTAAAGCATTAAGAGTCTAAAAATTCGACTACATATGACTCGACTCATACAACTCGAACTCGCATATAGATTCATAATAAAATTATGTGCAATACAACCGGTGACAGATAGTAGGGACCCATAACATTCCACACGTCCTTTCTGAGTTTATCCTCAAGCTCGAATGAAACTCGGATGGCGAGACCATCTGGTTCCTTAATTTTTCGCCAGAATGGTCCTTGTAGCGCGCTACTGTAGCAAAAGCTGCTTCAAGTGGAATGTTTGTCTCGTGCCCATCAATGTCCTAGCAAATGATGTTGTTAACAGGGCTCAGGGGAGTGGGGAGGTTGGGCAACTGTATGATGATATGTTATGACCCCCGGACCTAGATCTCGTGATGGGGCCGGCGGAGGAGTTTTTCGGAGGAGCGGAGGAGTCCTTTGGCGGTGCAATGGTGGAGAATGCCCGAAAACCTGGAAGAATGGAATAGGGAGAGGAAGAGGAGAAAGAAGAAGAGATCGAAAGAGAGGAAGAGAGGAGAGACCGACGGAGGAGCCCGATCCAGGCGCGCGGCCACACCGTGTGGCTAGAGCTTCCGCGGAAAAAGACCGAGAGAGGGAGGGAGAGTCGGAGAAGAGAGAGAGGGATTTGGCAAATAACTTTTTGCTCTCTTCATTCAAAACCAAACCGGGCCCTTATAGGTCCAACCCAAACATTCAAAAGTTCTGCGCCCCTCGCCTGGGCATACAACAAGTGAGAACAACATTAATAAAAATCAGCGAAATAAAAACTGTCACATAAACATAAATAAAATTCACGCGGTCCTGGCCGGTGGACGGTGTTAATAGGTGCGGCCCCAATAGGGATCCTGTGTGTTGAGCGTCGTAACACCACCGCTCGCGTCGGAAGACAGCATGCCCTCAAGCTGTGGTGGAACTTCGATTAGAGGAGCCGGCAGGGGAGGGCCCACAAATAACTTAAGCTGAGAGATGTGGAAGACATCATGGATCCGAGCCTCAGGCGGTAGGCCGAGGCGGTAGGCAACGTCCCCAATGTGTTCGGTGACGGGAAAGGGGCCAAAAAACTTAGGCCCCAGCTTGCTGGAGGTGGGTCGAGTAGTGGAAGTCTGACGATAAGGACGGCGACATACCCACACCCAATCGCCTTCGGCAAAAGTGAGGTCCCGATACCTCCAGTTGCTATATTATTAAAGGCGCGCCTAAGACTCCAGGCTCACCGAGCTCAGAGGTTTGCGCCTCCCTGCGTCTTATTTGCGCCTTTAGAATATAAAAGTCGTGTCAGAGTGGAATTTTTGTTGTAAATTTTTTTCTTCAAAAATTAAGAAAAAAAATGTAAGAACTAAATAATTTTTTATCGATTTAGTGTTTCTGAAAGATAATTGTACATTGAGACTTGGATATGATGTAAGTGACCCAATTGATTGTATTTTTTAAAAAAAATAAATGATAGTAATGAATGATTAATTAGTAAACTAGATGAAGAATTTGATCGAGAAGCTGAAATGATGTTTGATGATGATTATTTAAAATGTATGTGGTTGCGTCTTGTCTTCGTCAGGCGCGCATCTGCGCCTTGAGCCTTGAGCCTTGAGCCTAGGCTCCAAGACCCCTTTGCGTCTTGGTGTGCCTTGCGCCTTTAATAACTAAGTCTGGTTGTAAGCAACTTCCATGCGTTGTTGGGCATACAGGATGCGGTTTCGGGTTGTTTGCAGAAATGCGTCGCAATCCTCTAGTTCGAGGTCAATGGCCGCCAAACGAGCCGAGCCACCCGTGTAAGACAATATGCGGGGAGGCTCCTGACCATAGATAAGGCGAAACAGCGGTCTACAGGGCGGTGTGATATGTTGTATTGTAACACTACTCTATCCAAGGAAGCCAACGAGACCAATCCCGAGGCTGATCTCCTGTAATGCGCCGCAAATACATCTCCATAGTACGATTGACCACCTCTGTTTGGTCGTCGGACTGGGGGTGATTGGCTGATGAAAAGGCCAATTTGGTGTCGCTAAGTGAAAAAAGCTCCTTCCAGAACTATTGGTGAAAACCTTATTTCGGTTGAAGACAAGGGTTTCTGGCATGTCATGCAATCGAAAGATCTCTTGGAAGAAGACCTGTGTGACGTGCTCCGCCACAAGCGGCAGCGCTAAAGCGATGAAATGAGCCCCCTTTGAGAACCTATCCATCACCACCATTTGGATGGATTTGTCGCGTACTGAAAGCAGCCCCCTCAACAAAGTCCATGGAGAGGTCCGTCCAAATCTGCGTAGGCACCGGTAAGGGCAGAAGCAACCCGGCAGGAAGGAGATGATCGGCCTTGTTTTGTTGACAAATGGCACGCTTTGCAATGAAATCATGGACGTGTCGGCGCATGCCCTTCCAATAGAATTCCGTACAGAGGCGTTGGAGAGTGCGGTGAACGCCTTCGTGGCTGTGGGAGTGGATATCCGTCAAGATGGTAGAGATGAGGGGTGATTCCTGGTCCACGTACAGCCGATCTCGGTAAAAAATCAACCCCTGAAGGATTGTCCACTGCGAGTATGTAAGGTCGTGTTCTGCCCGGTAATAAAGCTCGGATAGACTAGGAGAAGTGTGGATCTCTTGACGGAGCAATGTTAAGAGATCTGCAGTCGGGAAGGAAATAGCGAGGATGGCGGCATCTGGTGTAGTCTCTCGGCGGGATAGTGCGTCGACGTCGCAATTGAGCACCCCTGGCTTGTGCTCCACAAGGAAATCGAAGCTGAGAAGTTTGCTCACCCACCTTTATTGCGGCACAGTAGTGAGGCACTGCTCTAACAGGTATTTAGGACTGTAGTGATCGGTCTGTATGATGAACAGTGTTGTAGATGTCGTCCGACATGTCTGACATGTCGGCCGACATAAAGGTTTTGGAGTTAAAACGTCACGACATCGATATTTTAAGCAAATATGTCCTTTTAGAAAATATCACCCGATATATCTGTTTAACCTGATATATCGGGCGATATTTCACGACCGATATATCGTTGAGAGTTACAATTTTTTTTCATTTTTTGAAGAGACCAAACCCTAGTTAAGGTGTTGTCGTGTGACCTTGAGGTCACGGGTTCGAGTCCTGGAAGCAGCCTTTTGCAGTAATGCAGGGTAAGGTTTGCCTACATTTCACCCTTGTGGTGGGATCCTTCCTTGGACCCTCGTTGCGCAGGGATGCTTTGTGCACTGGGTTGTCCCTTTTGAGCAGACCAGACAGAAACAATTTGTTTTGTGATTCATTTTGTGCATCTCTTTAAGTCTAGTATCGACTACTTTCTCATCTAGCTCTCATTTGGTGATCTCTATCTCATTTATTGCAGTCAACGGCTCTTTCTTGTGTAATTTATAAAATGCACTATTTGTACATATGTTTATTGTGTAATTTATAAACATACATTATATATACAATTATACATATTTATAAAAACCGTGTAATATATATGAATAAATTTATTTAAATATTAAAATCTGCTTATAAAATATCTCTAATATATCCCCGCAATCCGACATCCGACATTTCAAACTCAAAATGACATGAACCTGACATCCGATATCTACAACCTTGATGATGAAAGATCGACCCCATAAGTAGGGCCGCCAATGTTGAATGGCCTTTGCGAGTCCAATAAGCTCTTGCTCGTACGCGGGTAGCTTCCGGTGGTGGATGGTCGTCTGGCGGCTGAAATAGGCAATGGTGTCACCCTCCTGTTGTAGCACCGTGCCATAGCCAATGTCGGACGCGTCACACTTGACAAGGAACGGTAAACTGAAGTCCGGCAGGCGGAGGACCGCGGCGGACAATAGTGCCTCCTGAGCGTGGAATGCCCGGGTCGCCCTGTCCGTCCACACGAAGGCATTCTTCCGAAGTAAGCTGATCAAGAGGGATGTGATGTTGTCGTAGTCGCGGATGAATCGATGGTAGTAGCCCGTGAGGCCCAGAAAACCGCGGCGCTCGGTGAGGCTTTGCGGCAGGGGCCATGACGCCACGCCCTGGAGCTAGGCTGTGTCGGTCGATACCCCAGAACTATCCACCACATGGCCCAAGTAGGTGAACGAACGTTGCCTGAATGAGCATTTTGAATCCTTGAGAACCAAGTGGTCTGGGTGCACCAATTTGAGGAAGGCCTGAAGATGGTGGAGGTGCTCCTCCCAAGTTTTGATATCCACAAGAATATCGTCAAAAAAAAAATCAGAACTGACTTACGGAGGAAAGGTTGGAATACCTCGTTCATTAGAGCTTGGAATGTCGAAGGCGCGTTTGTCAAGCCGAACGGCATGACCAGGAATTCAAAGTGACTGTGGTCCGTGCAGAAGGCAGTTTTTCCACGTCAACATCCGCCATTCGAACCTGATAGTACTCGGAGAACAAATCGAGCTTAGAGAAGAAGCATGCCCCATGTAACTCGTGGAGCAGTTCCTCCACTACCGGAATGGGGAACTTGACTTTGAGCGTAATGGCGTTGAGAGCTCGGTAGTCCACGCACATACGCCACGACTTATCCTTCTAGTGCACCAACAGTACTGCGGAGGAGAACGGGGAGACGTTGCGTCGAATAAGCCCCTGTTGTAGGAGGAGATCACATTGTCGCTCGATCTCATCCTTCTTGAGGAAGGGGTATCGGTACGACCGCACCACGACCGGGGCCGAACCAGGCAGGAGGCAAGTGCGATGATCCTGTGCACGTCGCGGAGGAAGGTCCAAGCGTGTACTAAATATCGCAGTGAACGCCTGCAGAAGGGAAGCAGGATCTGCAGGATGGTCGGCCCACTGCTCAGCCGAGGTGGCCAACGACTCTGTGTGTACTAAAAAGGAGGATGGAAACTACCCCGGGGTTTGCCCCTGTCACTGTATCAAGCGGGAGCCTGCATGACAAGAGATGGTCAGACGATCAAAATCCCATGTGAGAGACCCCAAGGTGCACCGCCAACGAACACCCAGCACGATGTCAAAATCTCAAAGGTCTACGACAAAGAAGTCAGACTGTAATGGATAATCGTCCACAGTGAAGGAGACACGCTGACAGACACCCGTACATGGCAACTGTTGTCTGTTTGCCACCGCCACCTTGACGTAACTGCGAGAAACATATGGAAGAAACTGACTGGCTCTGTCCTGACGAATGAAACTATGAGTGTTGCCCGTATACATTAGGGTTAAGAGAGGTGTGCCCTCCGCATCCATAAAGAGTTGAATGGAGCATCCCTCCAGCGGCCCGGCCAAGGCATGTCGAGAAAGCTGAGGTGTGTCGAGATCGTCAGGGTCATCATCGTGGTCCCCCAGGGGCCATCAACCTCCAACCAAAACAGGCGCTTGCACCGATGAGTAGGTGTGTATAGTTCATCACAACTGAAACAAAGGCCCATTTTGCGGCGGGACGCCATCTCCGACCAGGATAAACGGCGGCGGTAAGGGGGTCGTGGGGGCTCTTGCCCATCCGGTGGCTTGGAAAAGGGAAAACCAGATTGTGGTCGAGGACTGCAAACTTCCCGTCAGCTTGCGGCCGGCTGGTCCAAGGCATGTCGGCGCTCAAATGCGCGGGCAGGGCTCATAGCTGTCAAGAGGTCCGGTGGCTTCTGAAACTCGACGTCCCAACGGAGCCGGTCGGCTAACCCGCGATGAAGAGGGGAACCTGCTGCGACGGTAACACGGTCGTGGCGCCGGAGAGTAGCAACTGAAATTGCTCCAAGTAAGTCTCAATGGGGCCAGGCTGTTTGAGAGCAATAAGGTCGTCGAGCGGATTGCCCAGCATGGCTGGTCCAAAGCGGAGGGAGCAGGCTGCCCGGAATTCCTCCCAAGAAGTGTTGGGTTGCTCCCGAAGGAGTTGTGTCACCCAAAGTTGCACCGGTCCAAGGAGGTGGAAGGAGGCTATACTGACATGTTCCTCATCTGGAGTGTGTTGATTTGTGAAGAAGAACTCACAGCGTGTAAGCCACGGAAGGGGGTCTTCGCGGCCTTCGTAGATCAGAAAATCCATACGGACGGAACGGGGGCCGGAGAAGTAGTCACCGCGAGGAAGAGCTGACTCGACCCGGCTTGGGGTCGGATAGGTCATCTGGTGCGCGGTGGTGGTGGTGTGGCGCCCTGAAGGGAGTCCAAGCGCGTATTGAGGGCCTCCATCTTTACATTTTGGGTGGCTAGCATCGTTTGGAAAAGCTTCATGATTTGAGTGAGAGAGAGGCCACCTTCGGCCATGGGAAAAGGCGGTGTTTGCAGCGAGGGAAGCAGGCTGGCGGCGTCGCTGGCGGGTGGAGGCGGTGTAGGCGGACAGTAGAATCCCGTGAGGGCTGTGCAGTAGATGTCGGGAAGGAAGGTGGCGGCGTTTGGCTCTAATACCAAGTTGTTATGACCCCAAGACCTAGATCTCGTGATGGGGATGGCGGAGGAGTTTCCCGGAGGAGCGGAGGTATCCATTATAGGTGCTATGGTGGAGAATGCCCGAAAACCTGGAAGAAGGGAATGGGGAGAGGAAGAGGAGAAAGAAGAAGAGATCGGAAGAGAGGAAGAGAGGGAAGACCGATGGAGGAGCCCGATCCAGGCGTGCGGCCAAACCGTGCGGCTAGGGCTTACGCGGAAAAAGACCGAGAGAGAGAGAGGGAGAGACAGAGAAGAGAGAGAGGGATTTGGGAAATAACTTTTTGCTCCCTTCATTCAAAACCAAATCGGGCCCTTATAGGTCCAACCCAAACAATCAAAGGGTTCGCGCCACACACCTGGGCATACTGCAAGTGAGAACGACATTAATAAAAAAACTGTGAAATAAAAACAGCCACATAAATATAAATAAAATTCACACGGTCCTGACCGGTGGACGGCGTTGATAGGTGCGGCCCCAATAGGAATCATGTGCGTCGAGCGTCGTAATAGATGATTGTTTGGAGGTTATGGACGGTCGAGGACAAAATCCTGCATAATGGGGACAACTGTGAGCAGGTGTGGATGCACTGGCATGATAACACTCACCAATGAAGCAGAGCCCGAAGCCAACTAAATCGGTGACTGGACATGAATCAATAGAACATAAGCAGTCGGCAGAAGTTGTGGGTGTGAAATGGAGATGACCGACAACTTAACTGGTGTGGCGCTCAAAACCAATGGGATCGACGGCGAGGGAGATGTAAGTTACGTCTAGAGGCGACCTATAGGGCTCGACAATGGCATGATTTACAGTAGCATAATAAGCGACCTCGGTGTAACAATTGTAGGTAGTGGTGGGATAGGGCAAGCTAGGATGGAGGGAGCATCATGTGCAGGCTGGGACGACAACAGTGGTGGTGGAAGCGAGAAGTCGATGAGTCCCGACATCACATATTAGTCGATGTCGACAGTGAGTCACGACGCTGAGGACTGATATGAAGCCATCGCCAGTAACAAAGAACGAAGGATAGCCTGATCGGCAGCGCTTATCTTCATGATGAAAGAGTAATTAACCAATTATTCCAAAAGAATTAATTGACAGGTTAATTAGTAACAAGAAAGGACTCGAGCTCGAGGCAGGAGCACGGGGGCTCGAGAGTTAAAATACGTGCAACGCCGAGTCGATTGATTGATGCGGTTCATAGAGGTGATCAAAAGATGCGTCGGACGCGGTTTGGGTGCTCGATGAGATGGAACGACAGGCAAGTGTCACAAGCTTCAGCAGTCCTGATTGGCGGACATACGTGTGTTATTGCTCGAAGATGTACACTATAATATTAGCATGTCTGATTGATCCTCGGGCTTTCAGATAGGGTCGTTGCTCACTTCGGGCATGGTCAACGTAAAAAGGATCAGGCGGAAGGAATGGTGTTCGACTCGATGAAGCAGGCTGGAGCGTCGACGGAAGTTGTGGCTAGACTTGACAACGGGAAAACAGTATAATCTTTGAGTGGTTGGAACTAGCGGAATGGTCGTTGAAGGGTTTGTCGATGTGTGTGTGCGTTTGTGTTTTCCTGAACGACGGTGACCCACGGGATCGATCGATCTATTCGAGCACCAGTTGAAGCTGACGAAGTGGATCGAAGATGGCTATGGAAGGGAGGCGTGGATCTAAGAAGGAGGCTCTAATTCTAATTTGTTATGGGAGGTGGTGGTGGTGGAGGTGGAGATACAAAGGAGTCGAGCTCACCCGAAGGGGGTGAAGGAGAAGTGGGAGAGGGGAGCTTTGCTCACCCAAACCCTAGAATGGGGATGAAGGATAAAAAACTAGAGAGAGAGGAAGGGGAACTAGAGAGAGGAAGAGACCTTTTATAACCTCATTCATAATCCCATACATGACCCAAGGGGTTTATTTATAGACTACAATGGGATGGGAATAAACAAGCCCAATATGAAAGAGATGAGCATAGCACTAAAACATTAAGACTCTAATGACTCGACTCGATTTGATATTACTCGACTCATACAACTTGAACTCAATACATAAAGACTCATAATAAAAATATGTGTGATATTATCGACAACGGATAGTGGGGACCCATAACAGACTACCATTACTATCTATCTATAATGATGTTTGCATGGATTAACTGATGTATACATATGTTTTAATTTAACAGACTTTATGAAGCTTCATTTAACTAGTATTAAAATGGACTAATGACCTTAACTACAAGTGCGCTACTGTCAAAATCTAGCTTTTTTAATTCAAATGTAATAATTATGAAATTTCTCTTTTTGGAAATTTGGAGTGTACCAGAGCATTACTCTTCATTATTTATATAAACACATGCATGCATGCATCAACGTAAATCGTGTCCTAGATTTCTATTTTGTTATATAAGTTGTAACAATAAAATTCATCATTTGAGCCAATTTCATCTGGAAAAATTGCTCACAAAAAAAAGAAAGCACACTGGCAGGCAAAACATGGTAAAACATGATTTATATCAAACATTTAAGTTGCAAAAAAAACTGAGTGCAAGGATCTTTTCAATCAAATAACAAGGTATTTATTTGCATGCACAATAGTCTCTTCTATATGGACAATAATGGATAAAATATCTACATTGATTTGATGGTTCTTCTAATCAGTTTTTGCTCTATTCATTCAAATACACCTCTAGAAGATGATCAGAATAAAAGAAAGCATACTGAAAAAAAATTATGTACCGTATGCGTTGCCGATCTCATTTATACTTTGAAATGTTGCAACAAATCCCAGACAAAAGACTAGTAAAAACCAGTTTATGACTGGGATATATATATGGCCCATGAACTTTCGGGATGTGTGAATTATTTTCAGGCGTGGAAAACAGCCCAGAGCTGTTGCTTTCTTTATGCATGAAAACGTTGCAGTTGTCATTGCCCTGCTTGCAATTAATGCAGCAATCATAGCCACGAACACTACTGGCCAAAAAACTCCACCTGCATGCACCATCTCCATAAATTAACCACCATCAAGGCCAATGTAAACACAAGTTATTTTACTTCAGAGAAGAAAGAATCCTCGTTTAAGTCAACTCTTAATCCACTGGTGCGGATACCTGTGGAAGGCACACTTGGATTGATATAGCAAAATTTTCCCGACAATTTCCATTATTACTGGGCCTTGGGAACAAGAAAAGTCTCCCTTGAGGAAGTATTGTTACGAGCATGGTTGAAGATCCGACTGCGCCCATTGCACCCAGTGGACACATAGGAGATCAATCACACACCACCCAGCCGTCACACTTGGAGATCTACCAGTGGCGGATGCATTCAGACCCAGGAAGGGTCCAGCGATTAATGAGGGAATGGCATTAGTCTTTTGGGGAAGGAGGAATTGTTATAGGAAAGAAAACAAGTAATTAAGGGTCCTATTTGGAAGGAGACATTTTCATTAAAAGAACATTGATTTTGTGCCGTGGTGAAAAGGAAGACTACTTAATTTAATGTGGGTAAGAGAACTCTATTACGAGGATGATGTAATAAGTCCACGTCTGCACGTTTTCTAAGGTGATTTATGTCCAAGAAACAAGTCTCTTGAGTTTTCTTTCATCTCTTCTCTCTTTCCACCGATTTCGTTCTAACAGACACGATCCTAAAGGTGACACTGAGATTAGTATGAAATTATTAAAAATATAACAATTGATAGATTACACTGACAGATAGAAAAATATACCAATGTTCTATGCAAGTAAGTTGGAAGACAAAATTGATGATAGTTGTGTTTCGGGTGATTGGTGGTTAGACATGGCGAGGTTGCAAACAAACAATCATATTAAGGCTCTATTTGGTTCGGCGTTTTGCCACTCCGTTTGGTGCAAACGCTGCCGGAAGGCGGGTAAACAAATGAACCTCCGGCGGCGTTTGCTCCGTTTCCACCCGCCCGCCTTGAGAAACGCCCTAAAAAGCTCCGTTTGGAGAAGCCACCTCCCCCCTCCGATTCGAACACTCCGTTTCCACCCGCCGGATTGACCCGCCACCGCCGAAACAAATGAAGCTTAAGTGTGATCGAGATAGACATAATTACAATGTTTTGAAGGGTCGAAGTGTTTGAAGAGAAGTTTTTAAAGATACTAAAAGAAATAAGAAGTCCTACAAAATTTAGGAAAGTAACTGAAGGTTGAGCAAATAAATTTGGATTCAAAATTGAAGTTGATATCATATTCCATGTGGTAATTAGTAAGTAGCTGAAGTAGTTGATGGTTCAGCCACTCGAGTAAATATTAATATCTAGGTTTTAAATTTAAACTTCATGCTGGATACCTCGATGTAGTTGTAGGATATGCAAGTGTCACATCCATCAGATATGACAACAAATTAGTACATATTGTTGAGTGAGCTCAAAACTTGTATGTATTGCTTGTGTATTAAAATACAAGGAGAGAATACAAATATATAGGAGAGAAAAGGAGAGAAGAAATCATATACAATGATGTGGGACTAATAGGAGAAGAAAGAAATAAAATAGAACATGGGCCCAATAATGGGCCATTTACATGGGCTTTTCTAACACTCCCCCGCAAGCTGGAGCATACAAATCGTATGCACCAAGCTTGGACAAGCACTGATAGAAGAGTGTACTGGGAAGAGCTTTAGTGAGCACATCCGCAACTTGTTCTGTCCCGGGAACATGCTTCAGGTCAATCTTCTTCATTTGAACCTTTTCTCTGATGAAGTGACAATCAACTTCAATATGTTTAGTTCTCTCATGGAATACCGGGTTTTTGGCAATATGTATCGGCGCTTGGCTATCACAAAGGACAGGGGCTAGGGAAGGAAGTTTTATACCCAGATCGGTAAGAAGACTTTCCAGCCATGTTAGTTCAGAAACTACAGACGCCATTGCACGGTATTCAGCCTCAGCAGATGATCGAGCCACAACAGCTTGTTTTTTACTCCGCCACCTAATCAAGTGTCCTCTGAAATATGTGCAAAACTCACTGGTTGACCGTCGATCATCAAGAGAACCAGTGTAATCAGCATCAGATTAAGTTATCAATGTAGGAGCTGAAGATGAGGTCTTGTAGGTCAATCCTTGACCAGGGGCCGTTTTGAGGTATTTGAGAATGCGTTCAACGGCGTGAAGATGATATTTTCGCGGGGAATGCATATATCGGCTGACAATACCAACTGCGAAAGATATATCTGGTCTAGTTACCGTGAGGTAGATCAATTTTCCAACTAGACGGCGATAGTATTCAGGATTTTCGAGTAAGAGATCTGAGTCGGAAGCCTGAGCACATAACTTGTGATTCACATCCATTGGGATATTGATCGGCTTACAACCCGAGTAACCTGCATCATGAAAAAGGTCGAGAAAAACCAACCTCCCGAAGAGCCTTACTGAACCTGTCGAACCATGCCCGTGGTGATTGTTTGAGGCCATACAGAGCTTTCTTAAGGCGACAAACCTGAGACTCCCCCGTGGTATCAAACCCGGGAGGTTGCTGCATATAGACAGTTTCCTGCAAGTCGTCATTCAAAAAGGCATTCTTAATATCCAGTTGCAGTAAGGGTCACCGACGATGGACAGCCACTGAGATAAGAACCCGAACGGTGTTGAGTTTGGCCAACGGAGAGAAATTGTCCTCATAGTCTAGCCCGTGTTGTTGGGTGAAGCCACGGGCGACCAACCGAGCTTTCAGACGGTCAATCGTCCCATCAGCGGCATGTTTGACGACGAAGACTCACTTACACCCTATCGGTTTCTGACCCGGGGGAAGTGGTGCGAGAGTCTAGGTCTGGTTGGCCCAGAGAGGTCATTTCCTCCTCCATGGCAGCCTTCCAGCCAGGGTGTTGTAGCGTCTCTTGCACAGTGTTAGGAACCGAAATGGAGGAAATAGAAGTGGCAAAGGTGTGTAGTTGGGGAGAGAGGCGATGCAGGGAGACATAATTCGCCAGAGGATGAGCGGTGGAGGGAGATACCTGATCAGCAGGGCGCGGGGTAGCCGAGGATGAGCCCGACTGCGGAGGGGTAGCGGAGCGAGGAGGAAGGCGGCGAGTGTAAACCTGGATAACGGGTGGCTTGGAGGGAGCAGGAACAGGGTTAGAAGGACGTAGGGAAACAGGCGCAGTAGTAGGGATGACGGGTCGGGGTATAGGCAGTGGTGGAGATGTCGTCGGGGAGGGAGGAGCGTGAGGTGGGGAAAAGAAAGGTTGATCTTCCCAAAAAGTAACATCTGCGGAGACGATGACCTTCCGGGTTATCGGAGAGTAACACAGGTAGCCCTTCTGAGTGCGAGAATAGCCGACGAAAACAGTTTTAGTTGCTCGGGGATCCAACTTATCCGAGAAGGGAGCTAGGAGGTGAACGAAGCAAGTGCAGTCAAAGACCCTGGGTGTGATAGGGAAGGCCGGAGTGGAGGGGAATAGGAGGCTGAATGGAGTGGCAGAGTTGAGAACCGAGGAAGGGAGGCGGTTGATGAGGAAACACGCAGTGGATACCGCAAAGTTCCAGTAAATTTTTGGAACATGCATTTTAAGCATGAGGGAGCGGGCAACGTCTAGGAGGTGGTGGTTCTTTCGTTCGATAACGTCATTTTGTTGGGGGGTGTAGGCACAGGAGGTTTGATGAATAATACTAAAATCTGCACATAGAGTGGCAAATTCATGGCCGGTGTATTCGTGAGCGTTATCGGTGCGCACCGTTTTGATAGTTGTGGAGAATTGCGTTCGAGTTTCTTGTATAAAGTCGCGAAATATGCGAGGTAGCTCGGAGCGATCACGAAGTAGGTAAATCCATGTTGTGCGAGAATAATCATCAATGAAGGTTGGAAAATAACGGTACCCAGAGATACTTGTAACTTTAAAAGGACCCCAGGCATCGGAGTGCAGTAAATCAAACGGAGCAGAGCTCCTAGTACAATGAGCAGGAAAAGAAGTATGCGGCTGTTTGCCGTAAACACAAGAATCACATTTGAAAGCAGGAAAAGATACATCAGGCAGCGCCTTTTGGAGAACGGGTAAAGGGGCATGCCCAAGACGGCGATGTCAGTCAACAGCGGAGATGGAGGAGAGAATAGGAGGAGAGGCATCAAGAAGGTAGAGCCCGTTCTGCAGTCGACCCCTACCAATGGTAGTCCGCGTCCGCTGATCCTGTATCAAAAAGGTAGATGGAGTAAATGTGACAGAGCAATCCATATCATGAGTGAGGCGACCAACAGAAAACAAATTAAATGGAGAGCCCGGAACATAAAGAGCCGAGCGAAGAGAGATGGAGGGGGAAAGAGAGATGTCGGCGCAACCGGAGACCGGAACAGTCGCCCCATTAGCGACGGTGATAGATTTCGGATGAGGAACATCTGAGTACTTGAGGGGCCGCATCAAGGTGATGTGATGAGTAGCACCCGAGTCCAAGATCCAACGCGGACTGGAGGAAAGACAAGTAATACCTGCAGTAGAGATGGAGGCAACAAAAGCAGAAGGAGGGCTAAGAAGCCCCTGGAGTTATTGTAGCTGGAGGCGAACGGCCTCAAGGTCGGTACCAGTGGAGGAGGAGCCATTAGTGGAAGCAGCCGCAGTTGGGCGAAGACGATAGCCATGTTTCTTGTAGCAGACGGCATCAGTGTGGCCATCCCGACCGCAATATGAACACTTGGGGCGGCCCCGACCCCCACGTCCCCTTCCGCGAGAGCCGAAACGTCCACCGTGAGCATAAGGCGGTGGGGGAAGCAAGGAGGGAAGGGTCTGCTGAAGGAGGGCCGGAGAGGAGGGTGCCGGAGAATCCAGGGGTGGTAAGACTCGAAGGAGCATAGAGCAGACATCAGAGAGGGAGGGAGTAGAGGCTGAGGCCAACACCTGAGCCCGGATGCTCTGAAGGTGAGGCGGGACACGAGCCATCATCATGGCAATGCATACGGCCTCCTTTTGCACGTGCTGAGCAGCAAGGTCGGTGGTAGAAGGCTGAAGCTGGATTCAGGCCTCTGCCAGAGTCTTGGCACGAGCAACAAACGAGGTCATGTCAGCCGCCCCGCCAGCATCAAGAGTATGAAGGTCGATAATAATGTCGTAGAGGTGCAGAAGACTATCCTTTACAGAGTATAAGGAGTGAAACTCCTCCCACATAGCTTTGGCGGTCTCATGGTACATGACCATTTAGTATGGCTCACCCTCCAGCGAATTAAGGAGCCATGTTTGGACGCGGCCGTCATTACGTAGCCAGTCATCAGTAGTAGGGGAAGGAGGTGCGTTAGTAAGGTGAAGCAAAAGGCCCTTGGCCTGAAGGACACGACGAACCGAGTGGACCCACGGAACAAAGTTCTTTTTCCCAGATAATGAGATAGTTGTGATCCGCAGCTCATCTCGGAGGTCGGGAAGAGAAGACGGGCGGTCAGCGGGAGGATTAGCCGCCTGTCCGGTAGAGTCGATGGAAGAGCCCATGGAGTCGGGGAAGGCCGCAGCGAATAGATGAACGCGCGGTTAGATAAGAGGCCGCAGCGGATAGTCACGGCGACAAGCCCAGGGGAGAGAGTGACAGGAGGCCGCGACCAGGTGCGGGAGAGAGCAAGGACAATCCGCACGGTCACTGTGAGAACACCAGCGGCCAAACAAGAGCGAGAAGAGAAGACGGCTCTAAAGAGACAAGGAGAAGTCGCAGCGGTTAGATATAGAGTCCGCGCGACTAGAAGAGGGAAGCAGCGAGAGGAAGCAGAGGCAGAGACCGCGAGTAAGAACTCGAGCGGCTAGAGAGAGAAACCACGAGTAGGAACTCGAGCGGCAAGAAGAGAGACCGTGAATAGGAACTCGAGTGGCAAGAGAGAGAAACCGCAAGCGGCAAGAGAAGAAACCACGAGTAGGAACTCGAGCGGCAAGAGAGAGAAACCGCGAGTAGGAACTCGAGCGGCAAGAGAAGAGACCGTGAGTAGGAACCCGAGCGGCAAGAAGAGAGACCGCGAGTAAGAACTCGGGCGGCAAGAAAAGAGACCGCGAGTAGGAACTCGAGTGGCAAGAAGAGAGACCGCGAGTAAGAACTCGAGCGGCAAGAAAAGAGACTGCGAGTAGGAACTCGAGCGGCAAGAGAGAGAAACCGCAAGTGGCAAGATAAGCCGCAGGAGGAACTCGAGCGGCAAGAGAGAGAAACCGCAAGCGGCAAGATAAGCCGCAGGAGGAACTCGAGCGACAAGAGAGAGAAACCGCAAGTGGCAAGAGGAAGACAGAGTTGGCAGCGGGAAGTGGGGCCCACGGATTGAGATGAGAGGCTATAAAAGGCACTGAGGGGTGGATCCACGGGAGGGAGGGAGAGGAGAGCAGGCAGCGGTTAGCAAGGGAGAAGCCGCGGAGAGAACGGGGGGAAGAAGAGTCCGCTACCCGGTGCGAGTAGAAAAACAGGCCGCAAAGGAATAGCAGACAGGAGAGGAAGACAGGTCGGGCGGTTAGAGGAAGTGAAACCGCAAGGTCGGAACCGTGTGCTCTGATACCACGTTGAGTGAGCTCAAAACTTGTATGTATTGCTTGTGTATTAAAATACAAGGAGAGAATACAAATATATAGGAGAGAAAAGGAGAGAAGAAATCATATACAATGATGTGGGACTAATAGGAGAAGGAAATAAAATAGAATATGGGTCCAATAATGGGCCATTTACATGGGCTTTTCTAACACATATAAAGACTGCCAAATGATTGATAATGTAAAAGAGGAGAAGATAAGGAAACACATGTAGCGCTTCAGCTTACTCGGCATTGATGAAAAGAAAACCTGCTCATTCTGAGTGGGATTTTCCATGAGAAATGCAGCTTGGCCAAGGTAACCCAATAACAGGCATGGAAGAACCAGAAAAATGAAGGTCAGCTGCACACAAAAATGTAGTATTTCAAGTTTTAAGAAGAACAATAGTAAAGTAGAAGAAAAACCTGCACAAATATTTCAAAATATATACCTGAACTGATCTAACTGAGAAATAACAGAGGTCGGCAAACATAGCCTCAGAACCTGAGAAACAAATAATCACAAAAGTTAAGAATACTCGTTAATAGTTCAAGCTAAATCAAAGCATTGCATTGGCATAATCATGTTAGCTAAAATAAATAAAATAGCACAACATAAAGTTTAAAAAGGCAAGGTTATATTGCTTATTAATAAAACTACTACATAATATATATATATATTTTTTAGTGATTTAATAACTACAGTATTTTCAACAATAAGGTTATCACGTGGCCTATAGATAAATCAAGCTATAGATAATATGTTCTTATTTGGAAGACTTGTTGATTTGCATAGCCAAAGAGCTGGGCGTAGATTAGCCAATGATTTCTTTTTTTAATCTAGTACAATGTAGTATAAGATGTCAAAATAACTTGTGAAAAGGCTGAAGTTGTTAATGACCAAATACTTCACTAAGCCTTTTTGCTTTTTCAGTAAAGGAATGCCTGTTTGGCATGTAAATGGTATAAAATAATGATATTAACAATCCATGAAGGAAAAATAAAAACAACAATATTTATCATAATCATTAGCCTTATTTCATAAATTTGGCAGGTTTTATGAAGCCGTATTCTCTATTTGTTCCCATTGAAGGTGCAGATTAATATCAACATTGGCTTGATTACAAGTTGACTAGGAAGGCGTCAACTTCCTATCAAGAAAAAACTGATTCAAGCTGAATCAGTTAGCAATTAAGTTGTTACTTGGAAGATCATCATATCATAAATCAATAAACTGCAAGCCGATTGCAGCTTGACCTAAAGTCAGCAAAGAAAACAAATTGCTAGATGTATATCAAATAGATGGTGATTTCTTAAACTTCTCAGACGACTAGATGAAAACGGATCCTGAGGAAATCCAGCAAGACAGACATTTGGTGGAAAGACAGCCTTTTTGTAAGCCGACTTGGTGGGTTATCAACTGTAATCAAAACACCCACGGTAGCCAGGAAACTGCAAAGCAACTAACGGCAACACAAATCATATCTCCCACCTATAAATAACAGAGGATATCTACATCGCACGGGGAGAATCAAT
This sequence comes from Platanthera guangdongensis, assembly GCA_039583875.1. Taxonomy (NCBI): domain Eukaryota; kingdom Viridiplantae; phylum Streptophyta; class Magnoliopsida; order Asparagales; family Orchidaceae; genus Platanthera; species Platanthera guangdongensis. The sequence goes on from CM077156.1 coordinate 183,215,180, forward strand.
GGGACTTCAGATACTCACTTTCTCCCATAGGAAACTCTGGCAAACCATCCTCTTCTCTAGAGCGCAGAGTTCTAGTTTCCTTGTCTCCTTATGCTAGTCTCCATCCTTCGTGTTCCCTAATTTGATCACCTTCTAGTTTCCTTGTCTCCTTATACTAGTCTCCATCCTTCGTGTTCCCTAATTTGATCACCTTGATCATAGGGTCAATTGTAATATGATTTCTGGAATCAATCTTGAAGAAGCACTAGGCCAATTCATTTGGATTCTGGCTATCAAATTTGTTCTTAAAAGGATCTTGTCTGGTTCACAGACAGCTCACAATTCAACAGGATGAGTGGCAAAGTTAGAAACAATAAATTAAGTAATAATTACACTAGAGGAATAGTAGAATAAAGGAGAAGATAATACATAATAGAGTTAAGTAGTATGTGAATGTAAGTTTAAAAAAATGCACCAATTACACTAGAACATAGAGGTGATGATGTACGGGTAGGCTAGTGGTGCTCGGAAGCTAGGACTCTACGTGCACGTGTGAGGGGATATGCGAATGCAATGCTACATGCAATGAAACAGTCGGATAGCAACGACAATTAATTGAAGCAATAAGAATTAACAACACCACGCAGTTAATCAAAATAAAGAAGCAATTAAATAATTTTAGCGATTTGGCAATGGCTTCCTCCGCGCGGAGGGCATAAGCAAGCGGCGGCGATTAATTCCACAAGCAAATATTAACGTAAAAGTACAACAACTACCAAACGATGGTCACAGCACAAATATAGATAAACAACCAAGTGCAAATGTCAAATACAAAACACAAGACCACGAGATACTCACGATGCAGTGGGCTAGTGGGCTGATCCGAGGTGGTGGAGAATTTGAGGGACCGGATGCAAACGGGCGATCGGAGGTGGAACCGGTGGCGAGACGACGGTGACGGTGGCTGCCCTTGGTGGAAAGTGGTGGTAACGGAAGGTAAAACGGCGGATCCGGACACGAATGAGTAGATTCGGACCGGGGGTGAGTCGATCCGATATTTAGGAGCGGATCCGGGCAAAAATGGTAGGTTTGTGCGGTGTAAATAACGGATCGGAGGGTGGTAACACTAGATCAAAATAGATCTAGGGTTTTCGGGACGGTGGGAAGTGGATCCACGGAGGGAAGGAGGCTGCGGGATTGGTATAGGGCCGGCGGATGAACAGTGTCTGCGGATGAACAGTGTGGGTGAACAGTAACGACGGATGAACAGTATCCGTAAACAGTGTCGGTAAACAGTGCCCGTGAACAATAATCGTGACCAGTAATCAGCGGTGGGGATTGGGATTTTGGGGTTGTAGGGGATGCGGATGAGGGTTTCGGAGGGGGAAGGAGAGGACTATGGATGGGTATTACCTTGGGGATGAAGAAAATCACCTATGAGTCGTCACCTAGGGCTCCACGGTGTTGGCACCGGGGAAGGATCGCAGGAATCCGAAAATGAACTCTCCAAATTCTGCAATCCCATCAAATCAGCCCCCTAGCATCCTATTTATAAGAAAACACAAACTAGGGCATCTTCATCAACGGCTATGATTGGCCGGTGGGTTAGCCCTTAAAATACATCAAAATAAACTCAAAAAAATATAAATTAATATAGCGTTTTGACTCGCGACGACGCTCCGGACGCAATCGCGGAGCCCGATCGTCGATCCGGGCACGCCATATATGGAAAGTTGCCAAATCAGCCCCGAACGGGCCCAAAATGCGTACTCGTCTCTGCTCCGCATCAATCTCCCCGGCTTGAAAGAATTCATCTCCAGATGAATAGGGATCAAAATTCTCTCGCTGCATGCCGGGTAAAACTCGAAGAAGTCCACCTGAGGTCGCCCAAGTGTCGTCGTTGGAAAGTGTCCTCGCCAATCAACTCCCCCTGACTGAAAAGATGTCATCTCCGGTGAATGGAGACGGACGTGCTGAAGTCGAAGTCCAGGGGCGAATCGATCAATCTCTGCTGCAAGTAGCCAAGAGTCACCAACGTCTGTAGTGGGAATGCACTGGTGGAGTCTGGTCTCCATGAAACCCTCAACGGCCAACTCACGAGTGGTGGATCCCGGTGCGATCGGTGGTGCCTGCGGTGAAACCAAAGAAGACGAGTCCCTAGGTGGGTGGAGGTCAACAATGGGTGAGGACGTATGAGGATGATATGGTAACGACCGTGGGGGTGGGGGTGGCTGGGCATCTCCACTGCTCGGGTCCACATACTCATGAGGCTCATAGTATGGAGTCTGGTCCTCAACATTAAACACGAGGTGAATTCCCATACTGGCCGGGATGTCAAGCCGGTAGGCGTTGGTCCCAATACGACTAATAATGGAATATGAACCTATTCGACTCGCGCTTAACTTCTTGGCAGGCCCCGAAGGGAGCCTCTCGGGGCGGACTCGCACCATTACCTTCTCGCCTACATTAAATATCTGCTCTCGTCTTCGCTTATCTGCATGAACTTTATAATTATCATTGCTTGTTAATATTCGTCGGCGGACCGACTCATGCAAATCATGCAAATGCTGTGCAAATGACTCAGCAGACTCATGCAGGTAATGCAAATGATGCAAAGACAACATGACAGACACAGTACACTCCTTATAGGAAAATCCAATAATTCCTGAGATGTCTCTCAAATGTGGTGTCCTATCAGGAGGTTCTTTTGGTGGAGTATAGACAAACTCATCCTGTGTGTGACAAGCGCTCAGATGACCGTGAGAGACAACTATACTCAAATACGGGCTCGTAAAGAGCCAAATGTGTTTCGGGAAACATAGCGTATCAGGGGGGTCCCCAGGAGGTGTGTAAGAAAAGTCATCATGAAGGAGACGAGCACCTGAGTGAAAATCGTGTACACCGACTGGAAGTTGTGACTCTAAAATATGGTGAGCGTCCCAGACAAGAAAGAACTCAGCGGGTGGCTCAGCGGGTGGCGTGTCCCAAAACTCATCCAGAGTGTGAGGCGTCATAAGGTAGGTCCTCCCAATATGAGTATACTCAAGTGAACTCAAGGTAGGCCCTACATATGTCTTGCTCCGCTCAAGGTCCCTTTTCTGGGGCAAGGTCAAAAATGATAATGAAAGAGGCGTCATACCTGAGTGGCTCACCCGAGCCTCATCCTCACCAAGATGGGGTGGATCATCAGGAGGCTCAACAGGGGGCTCGTTATAGGGCTTGTCACTAGGGTCAAGGTCCTCCCGATAAGTACCATCGAAAGGGGTAGTGCCCCCGTGCATGGGTGACATAGCCACTACAAGGTCAACACCAAGCTCTGAGCTCTCAGTCGTAATGTGGCTCAGGGTAATGCCAAGGGAAAAGCGACATAGACCTACGCTCAAGAATGGGTCTGCAGGTGCGGTGTCAAGACATGAGTCTAGGGTATGAGTGTTAATTAACCCCGGACATGCCAAAAGTGGAGGTGTGGGTGAGGGACACAGCACTACAGACTCAATAGGTCGCTCAGGCTTACCCTTCGTCGGGATCCCAAGAGACGGGTCAGAAATAAGAGATAGGTCACTCACGGGACTAAGCATCTCGCTGGGGTGAGAGTAACCCGCATCATGTATCACTCCCGTCGTGGGTGACAGGGCAGTGGTAGGCATCGTAGTGACCTCAGTATGAGAAGAGCTCGTACTGCGGAGGTCAAGGTGAGGGTCCAACCGACAAGCTCTGGCGGATCTCAAAGACTGTTCGTAATGAAGGACAAGCTGACACGTCTGCTCGAGGGACTTCGAGCTATGATAAGCCACCTTAGTACGAATGTCAGATCGAAGCCCAGACCTAAATCTGCAAGTGGTCATGGCTGGGTCCTCTCGGATGTCGCTCCTCACAACTAACTCATCAAAGCAATCAATGTACTCAGCGACAGACATGGATCGTTGCTGAAGGGAAAATAATTGGTCGAGCAAGCGACTCCGATACAATGAAGGCAGATACATCTGACACAATATACGTTTCATGTCCCTCCAACTAGTGATGCGACGAAAACGGTCTCACTCGCGGGTCCTCTCAACGCTATCCCAATATGCCCTCGCCTGATCTAAAAGTCTACGTTTTGCAAACTTAACGCGACGTTCGTCGAATAACTCAAAATGATCAAGATAATACTCAATATCCACGAGCCAATAACTGAAAGACTCAGGACTCGATGAGCCGTCAAAAGAAGGGGAAATTGTACGAAACTGACTCTTAAGATCTCTATCAAAGTGAGGATCCTCAAAATAGTCATCCCTAAGGTAATCAGGTCGAGTCGAAGGTTCAACACGATCCGCTCGCGTGCAAGGATAAGAACGACGACAATCATCATACTGATCATCTCTAGCATAGTGAGGTTGTGTCGGTGGGTCGACGCGATCTTGGGAAGTGGTGTGTCGCAGACGATAATAATCATCATGATAACGTGAGGATTTCTCTAAAGTTACTCTATGAGATCGGGCATAGGCGGACTTAGAATACTCAGATGGAGGAGACGAACGACGACGATAACTAGACATGGATAAACCTAAAGACTTTATATGACCTACCACTACAAAGCATGCAAATGGCCTAACCTGGCTCTGATACCAAAATGATGTAGGGGTAGGCTAGTTGTGCTCGGAAGCTAGGACTCTACGTGCACGTGTGAGGGGATATGTGAATGCAATGCTACATGCAATGAAACAGTTGGATAGCAACGACAATTAATTGAAGCAATGAGAATTAACAACACCACGCAGTTAATCAAAATAAAGAAGCAATTAAATAATTTTAGCGATTTGGCAACGGCTTCCTCCGCGCGGAGGGCCTAAGCAAGCGGCGGCGATTAATTTCACAAGCAAATATTAACGTAAAAGTACAACAACTACCAAACGATGGTCACAGCACAAATATGATAAACAACCAAGTGCAAATGTCAAATACAAAACACAAGACCACGAGATACTCACGATGCAGTGGGCTGCTCCGAGGTGGTGGAGAATTTGAGGGACCGGATGCAAACGGGCGATTGGAGGTGGAACCGGTGGCGAGACGACGATGACGGTGGCTGACCTCAGTGGAAAGTGGTGGTAACGGAAGGTAAAACGGAGGATCCGGACACGAATGAGTAGATCCGGACCGGGGGTGAGTAGATCCGATATTTAGGAGCGGATCCGGGCAAAAATGGAAGGTTTGTGCGGTGGAAATAACGGATCGGAGGGTGGTAGCACTAGATCAAAATAGATCTAGGGTTTTCGGGACGGTGGGAAGTGGATCCACGGAGGGAAGGAGGTTGCGGGATTGGTATAGGGCCGGCGGATGAACAGTGTCGGCGGATGAACAGTGCGGGTGACCAGTAATGGTGGATGAACATTGTCGATGAACAGTACCGTGAACAGTGTCGATGACCAGTACTCGTGAACAGTACTCAGCGGTGGGGATTGGGATTTGGGGGTTGTAGGGGATGTGGATGAGGGTTTCGGAGGGGGAAGGAGAAGACTATGGATGGGTATTACCTTGAGGATGAAGAAAATCACCTATGAGTCGTCACCTAGGGCTCCACGGCGTCGGCACCGGGGAAGAATCGCCGGAATCCGAAAATGAACTCTCCAAATTCTGCAATCCCCTCAAATCAGCCCTCTAGCATCCTATTTATAAGAAAACACAAACTAGGGCATCCCCATCAACGGCTATGATTGGCCGGTGGGTTAGCCCTTAAAATACATCAAAATAAACTCAAAAAAATATAAAGTACTATAGTGTTTTGACTCGCGGCGACGCTCCGGACGCAATCGCGGAGCCAGATCGTCGATCCGGGCACGCCATATATGAAAATTTGGCAAATCAGCCCCGAACGGGCCCAAAACGCGTCCTTGTCTCTGTCCCGCATCAGGTGAGGCCTGAGGATTGGGTAGAAAATGGATAGACCCAAGGTAACATAGATGAAAGTTGTTTGATATTTGCATAATTTAGGTTAACACCCTAGGTAACTGAGAAATGAGGATTCACTAAGATTACCACCAAATAATTGGGATAATTTTATGGATGTTGAAACCTTCCAAATTAATTTTATCTCACTATTATTGTTGTCCCTTCAACCTTTACATTTACACACCCTGACGGCCAAACAACCTTAACTTTATTAAGTGATACTCTCACCATCCCTCTAAGGAAATCATTTCTCAATCTATTTGTAGAAAGTATTTGTAATTTAACCTTTATTTATTGCAATTTTTTTCATTTCTCTCTATTAGTTTTATGGTATATGCATAGGCCCGATACACGCTGAAATGGATTGCATTAGAATGAAGAACAAGATACAATTGTGAGGTGTGCCAGTGCTAAGTTTTTGGGAGCTGGGTTACCCTAAGAGTCCTCTCCACCGACAAGTTACGCGACTAGACTCTAAGATACCATCTAAGACACCTAACCCCTCCTTAAATAGGAGGGGAAACATCTAACTAATTACCAAAATGTCATTAATACATAATATAATAATATTAGACATTCTCAAACTATCGGGTATGGATCTACACTTGCTGAAGACAATCATCTGTCGACGTAAACTTGGGTGAATATATGTATCAATACTCTGTCAGTCAAAATCAACTTTGTTCTTAAGGTCGAGTCTCAGTGGTGTCAACACTAAGCTCAAGAGTATCAAAATTGGCAAGAGTAATGTCTACATCTTCGACCGCGAGCGGCAAAGAGATGTAGAGAGACTTTCCTCCAACTACTTGGAGCAACACAATCGACATCGACAGAGGAAGGGCAAGTCCGTTCGTCCGCACTAATATCCGGGTTGTTACGATTGTTGTTGTTATGTTGTGTTGCACTTTATTTTCTCCTACGTTATTTTCACTCTCGTGTTTTGTCGTCATCTATGTCATTATTCGTAATCTGTTGTATGAAGTTGTAATGGGTGTCCGGGTATATAAGGGTTGGCTTTGTGTTTTATAGGACTTTTTTGATTTTGAAGAAAAGAAGAAAACCTATCTGGAGTTTGAGAAAGTTGGCGGCGGCATTCCTGAAGCTCTTTCTCAATCCACTGTCATGGAGGATTCCAGGAAAGCTCGACTTGGTCCCTCGATTTGGATGTGCACCGGCGAGCCCACCTTGCTGTTTACATCAAGTGGTATCAGAGTCACCCTAGTGCACTATCTGCAATGGCAAACAATGGAGATTGAAGAAGCGATGCCCCTTGGGGTTGTAGATGTCGGATATCGGGGACACGCCGGTTTAGGTTTTGCATGTCGGTTTTAATATATAGGGGGATATATCGGGAATCTTTCATATATCGAGTTTTAATATTTAATTATTTATGTGTAATTATTTATAAATTTAGTCCTTTTTAATTTATATATATTAATATGTTAATAAATTGATATTTATTGAACTCCTAAATTTATCAAACAAATATAAATATTTTGTGTTATACAAGTAATAACGGTATAACGCGTGAAAAAAAATAAGAGTAACTAGAATGTCGCGAAGTTGTCGATGACAAAGAAATATAAGGAACCTTTAGTTCATAATTTAAACATCATGCATAATTGAAGTCGATGACGGAATTGAGCAAGGAAGAAAACTAGAAAAAGGGGAAAACTATCTAAATAATAAAACAACTTTGGCATATAGTCTATTAGACGATAGACACTAATTAAAATAAATTGAAAAAAAAACAGTCGATAAAATGTCGGGATATATCGGTCAATATATCGGCGAATATATCGGTCAATAACAGACATATCGGAGGATATATTCCAAAAAGATATTTTGCAAAAAAATATCGGAAATGTGTCATTTTGTCCATGAAACTTTTATGTCAGGCCGACATGTCGGCTATGTCGGAAGATATCCAAAACAGTGTCGGTCGCCGATCTAGCATCTGTCAACCAACATGTCGAACAAATGTTTGATCTCCTAGAAGACCATGTCAACGACCAATTTCTAGAGATTTGACGGATGCTGAACAATCTAGGAATCCAGGTGAGGCCTCTCGGCACCGATGCACAGGCGAGGTCTCCCGGCATAGATACTTTTCGGGGACGCGAACCGATTAACATTCCAGCACGCCCACCCCGCGCGTTGGTTGAGGACGACGAGGATGAGGATGAGAGATTTGGAGAGGTTGTCGGAAAGAACCGCACGGGACACCAATATCAGCCTCACCGCGACAATTTTTGCACATTCTTGCGTTCGTCCGCAACATGAACATGGAACAATTCCTTGATTGGTTGTCAAAAGTGGACCGATTTTTTGGAGTTTTTGATATAGTCATTGTTTAAATGTCCTCTGATATGTCCGACATGTCATTTTTAGGGGCAAAATGATATGATCTTCTGAAAAAACAATTTATGTCATTTTGTAAAATATAGACCGACATGTCAATTTTTTCTGATATTTCAGCCGACACGACTTAAATATATCGCCCGATATTTTATTTTATGTAATATTAGCAGACTAGCAACATTTGTTTAACTCGCTTATATATATTGTATTATGTATGTCTAAATCGATTAGACTTATTGTTTTGATTTAACGTTTTATTTTTACAACCAATTTTATATAATTGTTTCACAATTTTTAATTTCATATTACAAAAAATATGAAAACATTTAATACATTAAGTAGTTGATTGTTGCATGTTAAAATTTAATATAAATTTAAAATTTTGAAAAGATTTATAATTAATCAAAAAATTTTAACTTTTAAATCTTATTTATTTGAAATAAACTTATTGTTATCAAAATAAAATTATTGTATACTATTAAATATATTTTACAATATATTATTTTATATTTGTTAATAATATTTTATCTTAGATACTATTTGATTTTATTTCGTAATATAAACGCCTCATTTTTTATCTATTTGTTATATTATTTTTTTATTTTTATAACACATAATTATAGTTTTTATACATAAAAATAAAAAAAAAGTTTATAAGACATGAAAATTTGATATTTTAAAATATCTCTGACATTACCCGACATCCGACATTTAAAAACTCAATCCAATATGTCGGTGACATCCAATATTTACAACATTGGATATAGCCAATGAAAACCAACATGTTAAGATGGTTGCTTATCGCTTAAAGGGGGTGTGTTAGCGTGGTGGGATCAACTACAGACTAAACGCCAACGACAAGGCCTCGCTCTCGTGCATATGTGGCGATGAATAATGTTGTTCTCAAGGGTCGATTTCTCCCACCTGATTACGAATAATTTTTTTTAAAGAGCTCCAAAATTGCAAACAGAAACGTCGTTTTGTGACAAGACTTCTTCCACCTCACTACCCGCAACAATCTGAATGAGTCAAACGCCCAGCAAGTCGCCCATTTTGTCAACGGATTGCGTTATGTCATACAGGACCGTATACTCCTTCAAACTATCCAATCGGTCCATGAAGCTCATAATATGGCACTCGAAGTCGAGTTCCAGCTCAGTCGCTCCAGTGCTCGGCAGTCGCGTGGCCATCGTGACATTCATGAGGAAGGCCCGTCAACCACACAAACAAACCATCCAGCTCTTGCCGATTCATTGCCTAAAATTGGATTACTTCCGGAGTCGGGGAAGAATCCTTTGTGAAACCCGCAAGTATCAAATGTTACAGGTGCAATGTATTGGGTCATTGCTACAATGTCTGTCCAGCTCGTAAACCGGTTTATCATGTGGAACAAGGCAATCCTGGTGGTAACACGCTTGAGGACGAAGAGGGCGACGACAAATATGTGGGCCAAGACAAAGGCAAAGAACTATGTTGTGTCATACAACGAGTCCTATATGCTCCGAAGAAGAAAAGTTTTCAACGTCACAATTTATTCCACACTAAATGCACAAATGCACAATCAACAATAAAATGTGGGATGATTATAGACAATGGAAGTGTCGAAAACTTTGTTTCCCAGGCCTTGGAAAATCACTTAAAATTGCCAACTGAATTGCATCTAGCACCATTCTCCATAGCCTGGATCCAAAAAGATGGGGAGGTTTAGGTCACCAAAGTTTGCTCAGTCCCTCTATCCTTGGGGTGCTCCTATTATGACAACATTTGATGTGACGTAGTAGACATGGACTGCAATCATCTATTACTTGGCGGACCGTGGCAGTACAAGGTAGATGCCCTCCATAAGGGTCAAAACAACACTTATCTCTTCACTTGGAAAGGAAAGAAAATTGCTCTCTTGCCGGGATCCGGGCCAGACCCTGCAGACGGCTCACAACTGGTCCTTGTTAGTGGTCATGAGTTCTGTGAGGTCGTCAAAGACCATAATGATCAAGAGGTTTTTATGCTCGTGATTAAGGGACCGGTAGGAAGAGAGAATGCTCCTTGGAAACCTTTGGCTCCTCTTGGAAGAATTTAAGGATATAATGCCTAACGAATTACCCCTGGCATTGCCACCACTCCAAAATATTCAACATCAAATCGATATGATACCTGAGGCATATCATCCAAACCTTCCTCACTACCACATGGGCCCAAAGGAACGGGCAGCACAGCTGGTCATTATTGAAGATTTGCTGTCTCACGGTCTGATATGGGAGAGCATGAGTCCTTGCACGGTTCCTACACTGTTGATTCCAAAAAAAGGATGGAAGTTAGCAAATGTGTGTGGACTGTCGCGCCATCAACAAGGTGACTGTGAAATATAGACTTCCAATTCCCTGACTTGACGATATGCTTGACCAGTTGAGTGGCGCAACAAACTTCATCAAATTGGATTTGCGAAGTGGTTATTATCAAGTCCGTATCCGTGGTGGAAACAAGTGGAAAACGGCGTTCAAAACACCCATCAGCTTGTATGAATGGCTTGTCATGTAGTTCGGCATGTCAAATGCACCTAGTACTTGGAAAACTATAAGAAAAGACATGATGTATTCAGGCATTAGTGAGATTATGACTAAAGATAGGGCACAATGGAGACAAAGGATCCATATAGCCGACCACATTATAGTGGGATAAAGGCTTGAGTGTTGTTGTATATAATAAAGAAGGAATGTACACCATCTGCACAATGGCCAATTATATGATAATGTAATGCTATAACCCAAAATATTTTAAATATTATTTGTTGAATTTAAAAAAGCCAAAAAATTATGGTTGTCAGAAAAAAATATTATGCAAAAGAACAAATTGTGCATGATTCTGTGAAGTTCATTAAATTTGAGTTCAAAAGTTCATACCTGTTGCACTAAGAAGGCATCCTCCAAGTGACATCCAAGCTTGAAAAGGATTTTTCCTAAAATAATAATAGATGTACATAGGATTAATGGCTCTAAAAACTCCCATCCCATATTTAATGATATTGTAAACCCCAATGCCTCCAAGACAACAGAACCATAAGAACAGAGCAGGACCAACAGCAAGTCCCACTTTGCTGGTTCCAAACTTCTGTACACTAAATAGTACTATAAGAGATGCAACTGTAATCATCACCACTTCACCTGAAAAAAAAAGTGAAGTTCGATACAATACACAGCTCCACACCACTGAAAACACATTAAAAATGACAAAAAGGATGTTTAACAAAATGTAACCTAGAGAACAGTTTTCTGATTTGTAAATAAAATTTTGGGGGTTTGGTAAAAAAACAAGTGCATACTTCTTTGTGTTTCTTCCTAAGCAATTGAAGTGAACTGGGAAAAATAACTACATAAGAAATTGTTTTTCTTCCCGAGCTATTGAAGTGTCCGGGGTTAAGGAACCATATATACAAGACAGACATTGATCTTAAATTATTCATCATCATCAATAGTCATGTCCCAACTATTTAGAGTCAGTCGAATTATGAATCACCCTGTTTCATACGTATCTATGAGTGTTGTCTGAAATGTTAAATTTAAACTACTCAACATCATATTGAACAACTTTATGCTATATTTCCCTAGGTGTCCCCCCCCTCGTAATCCATTGACTCAGACTATATCTGCTCGCTTAAATGGTGCATTTTCCAAGCCTCAGTGTACATGTCGAACCAAACAAAGCCTGTTTTTTTGGGAGATGTCACTCTCACTATTCCTCTAATATAATCATTCAATAACTTGTCCTTCATATTTTTGTCTCGTGTCAATTTTTATCCACCCTCAAGTTAGATATCACCATTTTTACTACCAACACTTGATCATACAAAATGTGAGTCTACTCAAGTTTATAAAGTTTGACTTTAAATCTCCATGATATCTTTTAATCATATAGTAACCCAAAAGCACTTCTATAATTTAAGCACTCAGTCATAAGTCACAAAAGGGAAAGTTTTTATAAGTTGATGGTAAATAGAAGTATTAGGTTGCTTTAGTCACAAAAGGGAAGATGCAAGATAGCAATACATAGGAACAACAAAAGTGTACATAGGAATACTGTTGGAGGCAACGGTATTCCGCGTGTCATGTGGGATCGTGTTTGTTAGAGTGTCCTAGGTATTTGGCTCGTCTATCGCATTAAACCCATATTGCTTACACGTGTTTGAGTCTTGTCCTTTAATGGGCTTAGTAGGTAGCTCCACATAAAATGGTTAGTTTTGAGATGGATGCACCTGTATTCTGACTTAGTATCAGAGATAGGTTTGTTCCGCATATGTCCCATGTGAGAAGCCGTGTTGGAGACTGTGTGCGGCAGTATCGTGCATGTCATGTGTGACCATGTTTGTTAGAGTATCCCCAGCGTTTAGCCCGTCTGTCACATTAGTCTCACATTGCTTACATGGGTTCGCCTCCAGCCCATTATAGGGCTTAGTGGGCCTCTCAACCTTGACTGGCTTTTTTTGAATTTTATGCTCATGGGTTCCAAATTGGTATCAAAGCAAGGTTTATTCAATGTGTGTCCCACATTAGGGGCATTTTGGACATTGTTCATAACGATATCTCATGTGTCATGCGGGACCACATTTGATTGATTATTCCCGATGTTTGGTCTATCACATTAGTCCCACATTGCTTACATGTATTCACCTCATGTCCTTTATAAGGCTTGATGGAGTCTGTTACGAATTTAAAGATTAACTGAAATGAGTACAAAATATAATCCGGAGACAACCTACGACCAACTCTTGGAAGTTGGGTCCTCCAAAGAGCCTTCTCTCAAATGAGAGCCCAAAATAACAAATGATCCAAGATCCTCCAAACACTCTTACCCCCCCCCCCTATATAGACGAGGGAGGGCACACTTAATAAGACAACACATTTAATGTAATCAATAGTAATTAATATAATATAATTAATATTAACCAATTAATACTAATTAATTGCCAAATCACGGCGGTCTGTTATGAATTAATAAGGTTTGATGGAGTCTGTTATGAATTTAAAAGATTAACTGAAATGAGTACAAAATATAATCCGGAGACAACCTACGACCAACTCTTGGAAGCTGGGTCCTCCAAAGAGCCTTCTCTCAAATGAGAGCCCAAAATAACAAATGATCCAAGATCCTCCAAACACTCTTACCCCTCCCCCTTATATAGACAAGGGAGGGCACACTTAATAGGACAACATATTTAATATAATCAGTAGTAATTAATAGTAATTAATTAATATAATATAATTAATATTAACCAATTAAAACTAATTAATTGTCAAATCACGGCGGTTTCCATATGCAATCTTTAGTGGTCCCGACAAGAAGTAGTCCCTCTGGAGAATGCGTGAGGGTAATAAAATCTTTGGTGGTTTCGACGAGGAGCAGCCGCTCTGGCGAATGCGTGTGCAAAACATACCATCATCGTTGAAAATCGACCTTGTCCCCAAGGTCGAGTTTATAATTTTTTTCGAGATCTTTACGAATGTGAGGGGCATATAACCTATGTCCGCGGGATGAAAGGGAGGGAAGATGATGGGATAAAATAAAGAAATGGGGGGGGGGGGGGCTCGGCTTGAGAAATTTGTGAAACAGAGAGTACAAGAAAAAGAAAAAGGGTGGGTATGTGGGGGTGGAAACTCGGTGGTGTTAGAAGGAAACAATGATGATAGGAGGGATGGCAGCTAGGAAAAGTAAAGGGGGAGGGTACAGCTGAGAAAATTAAATAAAAGGGGTGTGATAAGAGAGGAAGGAAAGAAGGTGGAGTTTGACTTTTAGTGGAGAAAAATATTTATTGTGGTTGTTGGCGGTGAAAGAAAGCAGGATTTGTCTTTTATAGGGGGTAAAAGGAAGACATATATTGGGACTCATTGTTTCGGGTGGGGTGCGGGCAGCATGGGAGATGGAAATTGGAGTGGATATGAAAAGTAAGCGAAAATAAGATTTTTGCAGTTACAGGAAGTGGTGTGAGGAGGGGCACGAGGGATTTGATGTGGAGTGCGTGCGGGGCGATTGAGAGGGAAAAGAGAGTGTGTCAGTATGTAGGCATGCCAGGCACGGGCATGGAAAACGAGAAACAGAAGCTCCTACGTGGTCGTCGCTGGGAGGCCGCCTAGCACAAGTGGAGGGTTGTGTGGAGAGGTTGGGAAGCAGTGTCGGTTGAGGAGGTGGCAACGTCAGTACCGACGGTGGAGCACATCAATTATAGAAGGGTTGGAGGCATCGACGTTGATCGGCTGGCATCATCGAAGTCAATGGCGGTCGGACTGGGGGCTCTGGGAGCATAAGTGGGATCAGGCAGCTCGCATCATTGAAAGTATTGTCGTAGCTGGGAGGCCACCTGGCGGAAGTGGAAGGAAGAGACGATGCGATGGTTGAGGAAGTGGAGGGTTGTGTGGAAAGGTTAGGAAGCAGTGTCGGTTGAGGAGGTGGCAACGTCAGTACCGGCGGTGGAGCACATCAATTATAGAAGGGTTGGAGGCATCGACGTTGATCGGCTGGCATCATCGAAGTCAATGACGGTCGGACTGGAGGCTCTGGGAGCATGAGTGGGATCGGGCAGCTTGCATCATTGAAAGTATTGTCGTAGCTGGGAGGCCACCTGATGGGGAACGGGCCCGCCCGTTGATCGTATTGCCGATCCGACTCCGCGGTTGCGTCCGGAGGGTCGTCGCGAGTCGAAATGATATATTAGTTTATATATTTTGAGTATATTTTCATGGGTTTGATGGGTCCCCATCAGGACAATTCTGGACCGTTGGATATGATGGGGTTTATTATAAATAAGAGCATTAGGGCAGCAGCCAAGGCATCGAGAGTTTGGGAAAGACAAGCCGCCGGCTCCTTCCCGATTCCTTCGGTCACGCCACCGGTGCCGACGCCGGAGGCCCTCCTTGGTGCCGACTCCAAGAGGGGTTTGTATCTCCATCTCCTCACCCGCCATCTTCTCCATCCTCACAAGCCGCCGGCTCCTCCCTGCGTCCCTGCTCCCGCAGCCACCGCCGCTCCTCCTGCCGGCCGATCTGGCCGCCGCAGCAGAAGCCGCCCTCCCCGACACGTACAACAGCCGGCCAGCCCCTCCGACAGCAGAAGCTGCGCCTCCTCCCGTCTGTCTTCTGGTTCGAAGAAAACGACGCCGGATCCGCCTCCTCAGCACGAGTAAGAATGCTATATTCTATCTCTTATCAGCCGCCCGAATAAAACCTAAATTTCCTGTCAAAGTTCAGTTTAAGAAACTTAAATTCAGTTTGAGAAACTTGAAGTTGTTTCTGGTGATCCTGGGCTTGTATCAATTGAATCGACTTCATCTGGACCACTTGTTTTCCTGAGCCTATAGAAGTTGAATTACCTTACACAAGCACTTGCACAAACTGATTCTTCAACGGTTGATCTCCCAAACACGAGTTCTCTTCATATTTTGAGAGTTAGGTGTTGCTACTGTTGTAAGATAAGTGTTTCGGGATTTGATCATCATTGCCCTGCATCAAATTGGTATCAGAGGAGCTGAAAAGTTTTCTCAAACTTTTCAATCCTTCTCCTTTTCGGGAAAATAGTTTGCATACACCCATGATGCTTCCTTGTTATTACGATTCCGACGATTCGAACGATTTTGAATCATATGTTTTTCCACCCCCCTACTATTCCAATGTTCATTCCTCTCGTGAGGCATCTTACTCACATAAATCTTCATATGTCTCCTCCATGGCATACCCCTCCTATGAGTCGAGGCGAGTCTCTCGTCAAGCCTACGATCCATATTCCCCTTCTTCCACCACTTCTTCCCATGAATCGAGGCGAGTCTCATCCCATGCCTACGATTCATATTCTCCTTCATCTACTACATGTCCTTCAGTCCGCCATTCCTCCTACTCGTATGATCTTCTGTCACCGTCCCTAAGAAAGAGACATTGGGTTGAGCTTGATAGAAACAAACAAGCTAGAGTGGAAGAGAATAAGCAGAGGAGGGAAAGGGAAGAGAAAGAAGACGCCATTTGGGCAGGCTATGTGAAGAATGGCGTGAGAATGATGCTAAGGAGATTTTAGAGCAGCGACGTAGAAGAGCAGCAGTCTTGATACAGTCTCACATCCGCGGGTTTATTCAGCGCCGATCCCTCAGGAAGATGACCAAAGCAGTTCTCGTGATTCAGTCACGCATGAGAGGATTATTACAGAGAAAGTGGTACCAGACAGTGCAGAGAGCTACTCTTATCGTTCAGAGATTTGCCCGACAGTGGATTAAGCGCAGAAGGACATTCAGTCTGATGGTGGTAGTACCGCCCTATGATCCTTCGCGACGTCTGCTCACTTTCATGGACTTGTCGCAGTGGTTTGATCAGTCGTCTCTCAGCTCGGCTAGGGACCCTTTTCTGATGTTCGATAATGCCCCTGAGGGCAAATCAGTTGGTTTGGATATGAGCCCAGACTGGGTAGGACATGGTGATGACTTGTTGCAGTTTGATCAGATTGATTGGGACCCAGGATTAAAGAGAGCCGCCCCCTTACCAGTTGCTACAGTTTTCCGTCAGGTTCTGAGATTGAGGCCGCCACCCAAGCCTCCCAAAGGCAGCGATTATATTAATGGCAGCATCGCGAGACCAGCATCTGGTGCTGGACGTTTTGATCTGATGATTGGTGACAGTGGGAAACAGTGCAGACCACCCGCGAAGCCTCCCTGGGATTCCTAAAGATTTGAGGGCAAATCTTCTCCAACAAGGGGAGAATGATGGGGAACGGGCCCGCCCGTTGATCGTATTGCCGATCCGACTCCGCGGTTGCGTCCGGAGGGTCGCCGCGAGTCGAAATGATATATTAGTTTATATATTTTGAGTATATTTTCATGGGTTTGATGGGTCCCCATCCGGACAATTCTGGACCGTTGGATATGATGGGGTTTATTATAAATAAGAGCATTAGGGCAGCAGCCAAGGCATCGAGAGTTTGGGAAAGACAAGCCGCCGGCTCCTTCCCGATTCCTTCGGTCACGCCACCGGTGCCGACGCCGGAGGCCCTCCTTGGTGCCGACTCCAAGAGGGGTTTGTATCTCCATCTCCTCACCCGCCATCTTCTCCATCCTCACAAGCCGCCGGCTCCTCCCTGCGTCCCTGCTCCCGCAGCCACCGCCGCTCCTCCTGCCGGCCGATCTGGCCGCCGCAGCAGAAGCCGCCCTCCCCGACACGTACAGCAGCCGGCCAGCCCCTCCGACAGCAGAAGCTGCGCCTCCTCCCGTCTGTCTTCTGGTTCGAAGAAAACGACGCCGGATCCGCCTCCTCAGCACGAGTAAGAATGCTATATTCTATCTCTTATCAGCCGCCCGAATAAAACCTAAATTTCCTGTCAAAGTTCAGTTTAAGAAACTTAAATTCAGTTTGAGAAACTTGAAGTTGTTTCTGGTGATCCTGGGCTTGTATCAATTGAATCGACTTCATCTGGACCACTTGTTTTCCTAAGCCTATAGAAATTGAATTACCTTACACAAGCACTTGCACAAACTGATTCTTCAACGGTTGATCTCCCAAGCACGAGTTCTCTTCATATTTTGAGAGTTAGGTGTTGCTACTGTTGTAAGATAAGTGTTTCGGGATTTGATCATCATTGCCCTGCATCACCACCTGGCGGAAGTGGAAGAGACGATGCAATGGTGACGGCATTCTTTAACGGCACGGCTGACAAAGTGAGCGAGGATGACTTATGGCCCTTGTCGTTCATCGTCAGAGCCGGAGCGAGGAGAGTCTAGACTCAGGGAGTCGTTGCATGGAGTTCTGAGTCTATTGGGGACAGAACAACCACATGTGGTTCCTCGACAATGGTCAGTTGGCAGAGTGCCAAAGTTGATTCCTACTTTATGCGTTTGTGGTTGGCAAGGTGCTTGGCAATGAGGGCACTCATAGCGTGGAGTTCGTTGCGAATGTCGTGGATGAGGCCGAGGTTGAGCATGGTGCTGGTTCTCGGTGGCTACAAGGACAGCGGGCGGAGAGCAGCAAGTCGGACCAATGTTACAAATTTAAAAGATTAACTGAAATGAGTACAAAATATAATCCGGAGACAAGCTCCAACCAACTCTTGGAGGTTGGGGCCTCCAAAGAGCCTTCTCCCAAATGAGAGCCCAAACAAACAAATGATCCAAGATCCTCCAAACACTCTTACCCCTCTCACTTATATAAATGAGAGAGAGCACACTTAATAAAACAACATGTTTAATATAATCAATAGTAATTAATATTAACCAATTAATACTAATTAATTGTCAAATCATGGCGGTCTCCATATGCGATCTTTGGTGGTACCAATGAGTAGTAGTCGCTCCGACACATGCGTGAGGGTAATATAATTTTTGGTGATCCAGACGAGGAGTAGCCGCTCCGGCGAATGTGTGTGCGTAACAGAGTCTCGTTTTTAATTGGCTAATTTTAAGTTGGATGCTCCTGAGTTCCGATTAATAATACAGACAAAACCATCCACAAACAAGTTTTGAATAAATGTTACACATATTGAATTAAAGGTAGATTACATGTTAAATCCTCACATTACAAGCTAAATCCTCAGATACCCAATCAAATCAATTAAGTTTCCTGTTTTTTCCCATTTGAATGTTGCTTGTAATAACAGTGATATCAAAGTTGGTGATTATATGGTCACAAATTACTCTGTGACTGTTGTTCATGTATGCACAGGCAAGTCGTGTGATTTCTGGAGAACTAAAATGAGGACGTTGTTCATCTCCCAAGATCTTTGGGATATTGTTGAACAAGTGACTATCTTCATCACTTCCAACAAGGCCGTCATTGGGACATATCCAGCAGTCAACAAAGCAACTGGCCATAGAAGAGGCAGTGTGGGATAGAGACCGCGGGGATTGACGGCGGCGGCACAAATTGTGGTGTCCCCACAACTAGGCATGGAGGCGATGATGTTGGTTGTATGAACTGTGAGACGGGAGACGATGGTGGAGCAACAAGAATTGCGGACAGCGGCCAAGCATCTTCTTGCATGGATGGGATCAATGGCTGCTCTGATGGAATCGGGCCTCTAAACCAGACTCTTTTGACGTTGGCGGTGAGCCGCAAGAGTGAGCTTCATATGAAATCGACATCTCTAATTATTGTTGATACATCAAATGGAGGATAATTTTCTCGTCGGGGCACATTGCCATGGAGAAATAGCTAAATCAAGTAACTACTCTTAAGTGTAATAATGAAGTATTGTTGGGTCGGAGGCTTGCCCCACAATGAAATCAGATAAAGGTGATCTGCAGCTCGATGCAGGAAAGGTGGAAAGGAGGCGACTGAACACATATGGCTTGGGAGAAAGCGAACACGGCGCGTGTGTGCAGGTACAGGCAGGCATGCATGGATCGAGTTAGGGAATACGAATGTTGGGGGTCCTCGGCGTCGTGCACAATTGTTGGCTGCGACGATTGATGCGACCTCCTTCTGTAGGAAGTGGTGTACGTCAAGTGGGAAGTAACGTGTGTCAGTTTTTTCTGCAGACGGTAAAGAGAGAGGTTTCGGCTACTTTGGAAGCAGGGATGCCATAATAAAAAGTGAAGGGCAGAGAGTTGAATGTTCAACGAAGCTGCAGGCTGGCAATTCAATGAAGTCGTGGGCTGGCAGTTTGACGAACCACACAGGTTGGAGTCAACGTGAGTTGGATGAGCAAGGAAGAAGATGATGTGGTGGAATCACCTGTATGGCCCATGCAGAAGGATGATCGAAGATGTGTGGGGGAGGCTCGATCATAAGACTTTGATACAGCATACGTGACTTTTTGGTTGATCAAAGATATTTGTGGGGAGGATTGAGGGCTCTGATAGCAAGATGTTATGGTCCTAGATCGTAAAGTCGACGGAGGTGGCGGTGGAGGCGAAGATACAAGTGGAGCCGAGCTCAACCCGCATAGAATACGAGGGGAGAAGAAAAAGGGGAGTTTAGCTCAACACTAACCCTATAACTGGGAAGAAGAGAGAACTAGAGAAAAAGAGAGAGCTAGAGAGAAAGAGAGAAACTAGAGAGAAGGAAAACTTGATTAATTCATTTCATAAGCGCATACATGACCCAAGGGGTCTATTTATAACACTACAAGTGGCATGGGTGTAAATAACCCCAAAATAAAATAAACGCATGAAATACTAAAATATTACGACTTTAATTACTCGTAAAAAGGACCCGACTCATACAACTCAAAATAGCATGCATAAAGACTCGTAATGAAATATGCACACATAATCGGCAACGAATAGTGAGGACCCCAAAACAACATCATTTGTTTACTTTTCACGTGGAGCTTGAACATGGTTCGAGTTTAAAATCTTGTTTGAGCTAGTTTATTTATTTTCATATCAACATGGGGCTTTAATCGAACAATAACAAAACTAACAATATGTAGAACTAATAATTGGAACATATAAAATTATAAACCTATCCATGAACATAAAACAATTAGTAATCTTAACTCAAAATTAACCCTAAATCACTAATGTTATTTCTAACTTTTATCCTGAAATTTAGATGTTAAGTAAAACATAAATTAAATTAAGCATGTCATCTACCTATATTCTCCATATTAGTTTTCACTATACTAATAGTTCTACATCATTTTCTGATGCAGGGCAATGATGATCAAATCCCGAAACACTTATCTTACAACAGTAGCAACACCTAACTCTCAAAATATGAAGAGAACTCGTGTTTGGGAGATCAACCGTTGAAGAATCAGTTTGTGCAAGTGCTTGTGTAAGGTAATTCAATTTCTATAGGCTCGGGAAAACAAGTGGTCCAGATGAAGTCGATTCAATTGATACAAGCCCAGGATCACCAGAAACAACTTCAAGTTTCTCAAACTGAATTTAAGTTTCTTAAACTGAACTTTGACAGGAAATTTAGGTTTTATTCGGGCGGCTGATAAGAGATAGAATATAGCATTCTTACTCGTGCTGAGGAGGCGGATCCGGCGTCGTTTTCTTCGAACTAGAAGACAGACGGGAGGCGCAGCTTCTGCTGTCGGAGGGGTTGGCCGGCTGCTGTACGTGTCGGGGAGGGCGGCTTCTGCTGCGGCGGCCAGATCGGCCGGCAGGAGGAGCGGCGGTGGCTGCGGGAGCAGGGACGCGGGGAGGAGCCGGCGGCTTGTGAGGATGGAGAAGATGGCGGGTGAGGAGATGGAGATACAAACCCCTCTTGGAGTCGGCACCAAGGAGGGCCTCCGGCGTCGGCACCGGTGGCGTGACCGAAGGAATCGGGAAGGAGCCGGCGGCTTGTCTTTCCCAAACTCTCGATGCCTTGGCTGCTGCCCTAATGCTCTTATTTATAATAAACCCCATCATATCCAACGGTCCAGAATTGTCCGGATGGGGACCCATCAAACCCATGAAAATATACTCAAAATATATAAACTAATATATCATTTCGACTCCCGGCGACCCTCCGGACGCAACCGCGGAGTCGGATCGGCAATACGATCAACGGGCGGGCCCGTTCCCCATCATTTTCAAGTGCATAAGAACGTGAAAATTGATACAAATATATTAAAGAGTAGTTAAATAAGCAATTAAACCATTATTACATGAGTTTTTAGTAAGCTACTTACTAAAATACAAACAAACATGTTTATGAATGTAAGAGTATGAGTTCATCACTATTCAGGCTTGTTCCTTTCTATGTCAACGCCCAAAACTTAGATCTTTGTTGAACAGTTTGCTTACACCACCTGTCGTAGGCATAATAGCATACAGCTTTCATTATGGTATGTATTCTACTTACGAAGGATCAACCGACTATTGCATACTTTAAATGTTTTTGGGCATCCACATAATACCAATTTGGTTTATGTTGGATGTTTGGGTCCTAGGACAAACAACTATAGACTGATAGTTTGTGGTTACATCAAGGGAAGCAATCAAAAAGGATAAAGCCTACTTCCAGAACTTTTGGGATATGATTAGCGACAATTGTGTTTCTATACATGAAATTCAGTCTTTCAACCAACTGGTTTACTCTTCTACCAAAAAAAGTATGCAATAACTCATCAAAGTCCCGCTATCAGATTAAAATTATTTCAGAAAATAAACTATACTGATTTTCCCAAGAAAATTTTGTTTTGTAAATCATTAACTTCATCAAAAAAAACATTTGTTCATAAGAAATTAAACAGAGAAAAATTACCTTGCTCAACACTGTTAATTCCAACCTTCAACCCATTCACAGCTGACATGACTGCGTCTCAGAGACAATAAATTTTTAAGATCATAAAAATAAAAGCCATAAACAGCCTCATCAACATCAACCCGCATGTCGCTTCTTCAAAAAGAAAAATACAAAAAATTCAAAGACATCAACAAACCTGACATCGCCGGCGTTACAACACCGCCTGCTATGACCATAGCAGTACCGAACAACACTAATAATAGTAGTAGTTTTTTTAGTACAACCGAGGTTTCAAGATGTTCCTTGAGTTTTAAAGACCTCTCAAGCTCTGCTGACGGAACTTTCAGCCTGAAACTTGAAATCCGAGCATCAGAAGGCAATTGGTTTGGAAGAAGACTGGCTTTTGCATTTCGACATATCAATGAATATAGAGCAAATGTCCCGCCTGCAAAGAGTGGTATATAAACCTCTTATACATGATTTAATGCTTATGCTATGTTTGATTTGGAGTTTTAACTCCACTTTCAGTAGGAAAAAAACATCATTGGAGAAATTGATGTGTTTGATAAGTCTCCATTTTCGAGCTCCCGTGCAGTGAAAAAGGCGGAAAACCCCATTTCCACTAAGGTGGGATCACCATTTTTCACCGCAGCTCCATTTCCCACTGGAGCCACCTGCGCCACTTACCCCTAAGGTGGTATGAGAGAAAAAATTCACATCTGGGCATTACCTTCACCATCATCATTGCCCCAGAGAACGATCAAAGTGTACTTCACCAGTGGTATCAAGATCAAAGTGTACAAAACTAGAGAGAGTGCTCCAAGAACATCCTCCTTATGGGATATTGGATACTTATTAAACATGATATCGAAAGTGTAGAGCGGACTGGTTCCAACATCCCCAAATACAACCCCAAGTGTCTGAAGAACAAGCACAAGGCTCCTACCCAAGTTAAAATCCTGCAGTTAATTGTAATTTAATAAGTTCGATAAAGAAGGCGTTTCAAACCTACAAAGTGAAAAATGAAAAAAAAAACATACATACAAAATGAAACACTGTGATTAATACACTGTAA
The DNA here is from genome assembly GCA_039583875.1 of Platanthera guangdongensis. NCBI lineage: Eukaryota > Viridiplantae > Streptophyta > Magnoliopsida > Asparagales > Orchidaceae > Platanthera > Platanthera guangdongensis. The sequence continues at coordinate 183,238,667 of CM077156.1, forward strand.
CGGGTGAAATTATTCGAACAGGAAGCTTATTAACATACCTCGACGTCGTGCCTCTGAGCACCGGGGACTTCAAGCGCCTCGACATCAAAGGAATCCATCCTGGGGCCGGTCCTGATGAGTCTCTGCTCACCATTACCTTCTTCCTCGGACTCGTAGCTGCTCTGTACTTCACTCTGCGTATCGTCGTCCTCCTGAAATACCCATTTAGATTCGGTTGAATCCATCTTCACCAAGCCTCCATTGTCCCTCTCCGAACCCTCTGACATCCGAATCGGGTTCAGAGGTACCCTAAATTTGCCTCTAACCGCACAAATTCACATCATCCAGAAAAATTTCATGGAATGCACGAGATGAAACATTCTCCAAAACAACACCTAATAGTGTTGAAATCTGGAACAGAAAAAAGGATAACCAAATATTTTCGAATCGAGCGCTTCCGGATTAGAACGAATCCAGTGTGAATCAAATGATGCAGAGCGAAATGGGATGGAAGGAGGACGGAAGCAGAAGAGAAGATTGATGAGAGGGTGTTAAACGATTGAGAATTTGAAGAAATTAGAAATATTTCTAGCGAGCAAAATGTTTGGAACCTCTGCAGAAGGCTTTTACAACTTTACTTTTATTATTATTATTATTATTTTGACAAATATATTACAAAACAGAAAAAAATGCCTGAATTCACCTGAATTCACAAAGGGGGCAAAGAGAAAGGAGATAGATTTGAACCCTAGTTTTATTTCCAGGAGGTCAATGGTGATTTAGATGTGGAGGCGGGCTTTGGTGGGCCGAAATAGTTTGCAGGAGGCGGCTTCTGGAATCTGCATCAGGATCGACATGTTCAATGGTGATTTAGAGGTAGGAATATCCGTGAAAACCGAAGCAGAGAATAATGATGAGAATCGGAAGCACAATAGAGCTTTGAAGAGGCATGATGTGGAGCGGCGAGTTCTGCCGTAGGCGAGACAACAAAGCTTTGAAGAGGCACGATGAAGCACAGTAGAATACCTAGAGAGGCGGACGATGAAAAGAGGCGAAGAGGAGCTGGGACGGAAGCGGGGCGGAAAACTGGCACGCGATGCCCTATCAAAGAAATTTTATCGGGGTTGAGAGACGGAAAGCAGCAACAGATTCAACGGGAATCACTGATATATTAGAGAGCAACAGATCCAACGGTCCAAAACTAATATTTTGAAGATCTTGTCCACACAATCTCCACAAAAAACATTATCTAACAGTCGATGTTATGTTCTGCTCTCAAATATACTAATTCCATTCTTGCTTTGCTTTCTATTCTCTCCGACAGCTTGCTCTCGCATAACCACGCCTACCTACTTCCTTCCTCTTTGACCTCCTGAAAATAAAACTATGGTTCAAATCTATCTCCTTCCTCTTTGCTCCCTTTGCGAATTCAGGCGAATTCAGGCGATTTTTTTCTATTTTGTAATATATTTGTCAAAATAATAATAATAATAATAATAATAATAAAAGTAAAACTGTAAAAGCCTTCTGCAGAGGTTCCAAACGTTTTGCTTGCTAAAAATATTTCAAATTTCTTCAAATTCTCAATCGTTTACCACCCTCTCATCAATCTTCTCTTCTGCTTCCGTCTTCCTTTCGTCTCATTTCGCTCTGCATCATTTAATTCACACTGGATATTGGTGTGCCTTTAAATTTTTGAAACTTCCACTGTAACGAATTAGGATCTAAAACTGCGATGGTAGTCCTATTTATAGAACAACAAATGATTTAAAAATTATCATGAATTAGGAACAGCACCAAATTTTTGTGCAAAAACAGTAAATATGGATTTCAGCTGGAGGAAGGAGGGAATTGCGTACAGAGGAACCTGAACTTTGTCCTGAAACAACACAGGAGCGAAGTCGTCGAAGATCGCAGAGATGGTCGCAGTTGCACAGTTGGGATCTTACAGCTCGGGGTAGAAAACGCCGCAACAGCCCGTCAAAGAGAGTAAAGAGGAGTTCGAGCATAGAGGAGGTGCGTTGATGGTGCTTCGCTGACCGAGGACAGGAGAATTCGGGGTAGAAGACGCCGCAGCAGCTTGTCGAAGAGAGTAGAGAAGAGTTCGAGCAGAGAGGAGGTGGGGCGATGGTGCTTCGCTGATCGAGGACATGAGAAGTCGTCATGCGTTGTCGTAGATGAGGATGAAGGGATTTGGCGGGAGGTGGAAAGCCTGCGATGTCGTAGGGTTATACAGGCTGCTGCGGCGGGTGGCAGTCGAGGAAGAGATGGGGTGATTGTAGCGTGCAGGGGAGGAGAAAATCGTATCTATATCAACGACGGGGAGAAGATAGCGTGCAGGGGAGGAGATGGGCGGGATTTGATTTTGATAACCCTAAAGAAGCTCTATCTATATCAATAGTCTACATCAATTAAGCAGAGTTGACTTCCTGCTCAAATGAGAAGACTAAAGCAATTTGAGCAGAGAGCGGGGGACGGGATATGTGATGACTAAAACAATTTTGATCAGACGGTGGCAAATATTTTTGATACTTTGATCGGACGGCCGAAATTATAAGTTTGGTGTGCCTTTAAGATATGTGTAGGAGCCTTTGAGCCTCTTAGCACCGGGGACTTCAAGCAGCCTCGACATCAAAGGAATCCATCTTGGGGTCGGTCTTGATGAGTCTCTGCTCACCATTACCTTCTTCCTCGGACTCGTAGCTGCTCTGTACTTCACTCTGGGTATCGCCGTCGTCCTGAAATACCCATCTAGATTCGGTCGAATCCATCTTCACCAAGCCTCCATTGTCCCTCTCTGAACCCTCTGACATCTAAATCAGGTTCAGAGGTACCCTAAATTTGCCTCTAACCGCACAAATTCACATCATCCAGAAAAATTTCATGGAACGCACGAGATGAAACATTCTCCAAAACAACACCTAATTGTGCTGAAATCTGGAACAGAAAAAAGGAGAGCCAAATATTTTCGAATCGAGCGCTTCCGGATTAGAACGAATCCAGTGTGAATCAACTGATGCAGAGCGAAATGGGACGGAAGGAGGACGGAAGTGGAAGAGAAGATTGATGAGAGGGTGGTAAACGATTGAGAATTTGAAGAAATCAGAAATATTTCTAGCGAGCAAAACGTTTGGAACCTTTGCAGAAGGCTTTTACAGTTTTACTTTCTTTATTATATAAATCAATACACATATCTTAAAGGCACACCAAACTTATAATTTCGGCCGTCCGATCAAATTATCAAAAAAAAATTGCCACTGTCTGATCAAAATTGTTTTAGTCATCACATATTCCGCCCCCTGCTCTCTGCTCAAATTGCTTTAGTCTTCTCATTTGAGCAGCAAAGCCAACTCTGCTTTATTGATGTAGACTATTGATATAGATAGGGCTTCTTTAGGGTTATCAAAATCAAATCTCGCTCATCTCCTCCCTTGCACGGTACCCCTCCGCTCTATCTTCTCCCCGTCGTTGATATAGATACAGTTTTCTCCTCCCCTGCACGCTACAATCACCCCATCTCTTCCTCGACTGCCACCCGCCGCAGCAGCCTGTATAACCCTACGGCATTGCAGGCTTTCCACCTCCCGCCAAATCCCTTCCTCCTAATCTACGGCATCGCAGGACGACTTCTCCTGTCCTCGGTCAGCGAAGCACCATCGCCCCACCTCCTCTCTGCTCGAACTCTTCTCTACTCTCTTCGACAAGCTGCTGCGACATCTTCTACCCCGACTTCTCATGTCCTCGATCAGCGAAGCACCATCAACTCACCTCCTCTCTACTCGAACTCCTCTCTACTCTCTTCGACGGGCTGTTGCGGCGTTTTCTACCCCGAGTTGTAAGATCCCAACTGCGCAACTGCGACCATCGCTGCAATCTTCGACGACTTCGCTCTTGTGTTGTTTCTAATTCATGATAGTTTTAAAATCATTTGTTAAACATGATATCGAAAGTATGGAGCAGACTGGTTCCAACATCCCTAAATACCACCCCAAGTGTCTGAAGAACTAGCACAAGGCTCTTACCCAAGTTAAAATCCTACAGTTAATTGTAATTTAATAAGTTCGATAAAGAAGGCGTTTCAAACCTACAAAGTGAAAAATGAAAAAAAACAAACCTATAAAACAAAACACTGGGATTAACACACTGTAACGGCAAAATTATTCGAACAGGAAGCCTGTTAACCTACCTCGACGTCGTGCCTCTGAGCACTGGGTACTTCAAGCGCCTCGACATCAAAGGAATCCTTGCGTCCGGTCCTGATGAGTCTCTGCTCACCATTACCTTCTTCCTCGAACTCGTAGCTGCTTTGTACTTCACTCTGGGTATCGTCGTTGTCTTGAAATACCCAGATAGATTCGGTCGAATCTATCTTCACCAAGATGTATTTCAGGACGATGACGATACCTAGAGTGAAGTACAGAGCAGCTGCAAGTCCGAGGAAGAAGGTAATGGTGAGCAGAGACTCATGAGGACCGGCCCCAGGATGAATGCCTTTGATGTCGAGGCGCTTGAAGTCCCCAGTGCTCAGAGGCACGACGTCGAGGTAGGTTAACAAGCTTCCTGTTCGAATAATTTCGCCGTTACAGTGTGTTAATCACATTGTTTCATTTTGTAGGTTTGGTTTTTTTTTTTCATTTTTCACTTTGTAGGTTTGAAACGCCTTCTTTATCGAACTTTTAAATTACAATTAACTGCAGGATTTTAACTTGGGTATGAGCCTTGTGCTTGTTCTTCAGACACTTGGGGTGGTATTTCGGGATGTTGGAACCAGTCCGCTCTACACTTTTGATATCATGTTTAATAAGTATCCAATATCCCAGAAGGAGGATGTTCTTGGAGCACTCTCTCTAGTTTTGTACACTTCGATCTTGATACCACTGGTGAAGTACACTTTGATCGTTCTCTGGGGCAATGATGATGGTGAAGGTAATGCCCAGATGTGAAATTTTTTTCTCTCATGCCACCTTCGGGGTAAGTGGTGCAGGTGGCTCCAGTGGGAAATGGAGCTGCGGTGAAAAATGGTGATCCCACCTTAGGGGAAATGTGTTTTCCGCATTTTTCACTGCACGGGAGCTCGAAATGGAGATTTATCAAACACATCAATTTCTCCAATGATGTTTTTTTCTACTGAAATTGGAGTTAAAACTCCAAATCAAACATAGCATAAGCATTAAATGATGTATAAGAGGTTTATATACCACTCTTTGCAGTGGACTTCAAGCGCCTCGACATCAAAGGAATCATTAAGCTGGTCCTGATGAGTCTCTGCTCACCATTACCTTCTTCCTCGGACTTGTTGCTGCTCTGTACTTCACTCTGGGTATCGTCGTCGTCCTGAAATAACCATTTAGATTCGGTCGAATCCATCTTCACCAAGCCTCCATTGTCCCTCTCCGAACCCTCTGACATCCGAATCGGGTTCAAAGGTACCCTAAATTTGCCTCTAACCGCACAAATTCACATCATCCAGAAAAATTTCATGGAACACACGAGATGAAACATTCTCCAAAACAACACCTAATAGTGCTGAAATCTGGAACAAAAAAAAGGATAACCAAATATTTTGAATCGAGCGCTTCCGGATTAGAACGAATCCAATGTGAATCAAATGATGCAGAGCAAAATGTGACGGAAGGTGGACGGAAGCGGAAGAGAAGATTGTTGAGACGGTGGCAAACGATTGAGAATTTGAAGAAATTAGAAATATTTCTAGCGAGCAAAACGCTTGGAACCTCTGCAGAAGGCTTTTACAGTTTTATTATTATTATTATTATTTTGACAAATATATTACAAAACATAAAAAAGCCTGAATTTGCCTAAATTCGCAAAGGGGGCAAAGAGTAAGGAGATAGATTTGAACCCTAGTTTTATTTTCAGGAGGTCAGAGAGGAAGGAAGTAGGTGGGCGAGGTTATGCGAGGGTAAGCTGTCGGGGAGAATAGAAGGCAACACAAGGATGGACTTGGTATATTTGAGAATAGAATACCGAATGGTAGATAATGTTTTTTGTGGAGATTGTGTGGATGAGATTGAAAGTATGGTGTGACTTTTAAAATATGTAAATTATTTTATATAAAACAATAATGATATCTTGAAGCACACCGTTAAATTCATCAGGACCACCCGATCTTCAGGAAATCACATCTGGCCATTGGAACTAAAAAATGCGGCCTACCAATAGCGAAATTTTAAAAAAAACACTGTTCATTTATTCGGATATCCCGATAGCAGCTTTTCCGCCTCCGCCCCTTCACGAGCTCACCCCGCAGCCGGTGGCGGAGCCGCCGCCGGCCTGCCCGGCGCCCACCGGGGGGTTCGTCGGCCTCCGGCGAACCCGCTGGGGGTTGTCCGTCAGCGAGCTGGGAGAGCCACCGCCGGCGGTGGCCTTGCCTGCTCGCCGTCGGACCACAATCGGCGGGATCGCCGGAGGCTGGCAAACCCTCCGGTGGGTGCAGTGTAGGCCGTCGGCGGCTCCGCCGGCGGTGACATCGACGGGCAGGGAGGCGGAGGCGGAAGGGGAGGACGACGGGCACGAGATTTCTTTTTTTATTTTTTATTTCATTTTTTTTGTTTTTTATTAAAAATATATTATTAAATTATAATTATACAAATTGATTTTTTTATTCTTTTATATTTTTATTTGGTTTTTTTATTAAATAAATTATTTTAAAATTATAACTATATATTTTGGTTTTTTATAATTTGGCCGACGGAAGGGGGGTCAGGCAGTAATTAAATAAATTATAATTTTTTTTATTTTATAATGTATTTAATAAAATTTAAATAATTTTAAAAAAAAAAATTAACTAATTGTTTAAAATACTTTTAATTTTTGTCTGGTGGAGGGCTTCGCGGCAGCGGGCGAAACCCGCCGCGGGGCGAGAGAGGCCCGCCGGGGCGCGGGCGAAGTCCGCTTGGTTGCGGGCGAAGCCCGTAGCGACGCATCAAGAATGGGCAAAACCCGTTCGAAGATGCTAGTGTGTCTATATATATATATATATATATATATATATATATATATATATATATATATATATATATATATATATATATATATATATATATATATATATATATATATATATATATATACGAGTCGCAGGCACGGGCCTCCGGCCCGATGGCCACGCGCCACAGTATCTGGCCGCGGACGGCGGGCCTCCGGCCCTCATGCCCTCCGCGATAGTACACGACCAGCAACTGCGTGCTTCGCCCGCCCCTCACGGCGGGCTTCGCCCGCCACTCACGGAGGGCTTCGCCCGCCCCGCAGGACGGGATTCGCCGCACGCCCCCGACGTATTAATAAGTTATTAGAAATTAGAAATTAATAATCCATTGAATGCTCAAAACTATTTTCAAACTCACAATCTGAAAAAAGAAATGTTAAAATCTGATGTCAAAACTGAAATTAAAAATTAGATTGAATGTCTGCACCAATTTTTAAATTAGAGAAGAGGAATCGGAGGGTGAGACATACCTGAAGCAGGAGAAGCAGGAGAGCCGTGAATGTGAGCGTCTCAGAAGGAAGCAGGGCTTCGGTGGAGGTGGGAAAGTTGATGTCTTCTAGGGAAGAGATCTAAGTGTTGATTTCTTTGGTGGCAGCAGCTATTTCACGGGAAGCATGAGTGATAGCGGCGTAGGGGAGCGAAGAGGGAGCCGTCGTTGGAGGCTTACGGTTTAGGGTTAGGGAAATTAGGTTATACCTGAAGCAGAAGAAGCCGGAGTGTCGTGCGTCGTGTGCGACTCAGAAGGAAGCAGGGCTTCGGTTGGAGCAATCGTTGGAGGCGTGCTATTTAGGGTTTGAGATATCAGGAGGGATATGAGGGCAAATGTTCCTTTCTCATTTTTTAACATAACTTAGAGGAATAATCCGGCGGTTGTAGATCACATAATCAGAATAAAGGGTCTAGATTTTTTAGATGAATTTTTATTTCATCGTTATTTGAAGAACACGATATAACTTTTTAATATAGTATATATATATATATATACTAGTGCCCGACACGGGGCTCCGCCCCTATGGCTACGCGCCACAGTACCCAGCCCGTGACGGTGGGCTTCGCCCACACCTGGCTGCGGCCGCCCCCTCGGATAGCTGCGCCCCCGACACGGGGCTCTGCCCCTATGGCCACGCGCCACAATACCCGACACGTGACAGCGGGCTTCGCCCGCACCCCGACGGGCTACGCCCGCCCCGCGGCGGGATTAAAAAAATATAATATTTAATTATATTTAAAAATATTAAAAATATATAATTTAATTATATTTTAAAAAATATTTAAAATTTATAACATTTAATTATATTTTAAAATTTTAATATTTAATTATATTTTTAAAATATTTATAATATATAATATTTAATTATATTTAAAAATATTTAAAAAATAAAAAATATTTTTAAAAAATAATAGGCGGGATTACATCCCGCCTAAGTATAAGCGGGATTTAATCTCGCCTAACTTAGGCGGGATTAATTCCGCCTAAGCAGGCGGGATTAAATCCCGCCTATACATAGGCGGGATTTAATCCCGCCTGCTTAGGCGGGCTTAATCCCGCCTAAGTTAGGCGGGGGATTAAATCCCGCGCGGGATTATATTAATCCCCGGGATTATATTAATGCCAGGCGGGATTTAGTCCCACACCGCCAGTTTGGTGGGGAAGTTTAGGTATATATAGATATGTCAGCCTTTTAGTTGTAGTATTGGGTGGGCGGGCATGCTAGGCTGGCGGGTCTGCCAGATTGCTTGGCTTGCGGGCTGGCTGACGGGTCCGCGGGAATGTGGGCTTTTGGGCGGGCTGGCTGAGTTGTTTTTATTTATAGGATTTTGGGTTTAATTTTGTAGCTCCCTTATTGAAGTGGGTTGATGGGTTGTAGGGTACCCTACAAAATATATGGATTTGAGAGGCCATATATAGGTTTAGGAGACCTAAGAAAAAAAAATAACGGCCTTGATTTGTTGTCATGATCAACGGTTGTGATCAAATATGTAATTTATATTCAACGAACGTGATCGATCGTGATCTGATTCTAGAATTCAAAACTATTTCTTTATAATAGATAAATATATATATATATATAGACACACACACACAAGCATCTTCGCACGGGCTACGCCCGTGCTTGATGCTCTCAGGCAGTCTTCGGCCGCATCCAGACGGGCTTCGTCCGTCTTCACACAGTCTTTCCCCGTGCTCGCTAACTCTTAGCAGGCTGCGCCTGCATTCGAGTGGGTTGCACCAGTATATGAACACTTACTTTTATTCAAAACATATACATATAAGAACTTAAAATGTCCGTAAAAAAATATGAATCAATATTTCAATTTTTATTTTGTAAGAAAATACAAATTTTCGCTCTTCCTCTTTCTCTTCTCTCTCCCTCTCCCTCCTATCCCTACATTTAGGGATATGAGGGCTATAAAGATTCTCTCTTCCTCTCTTCTCTCTCTCCTTTTTTTCTTTCTCTCTCTTTCATTGGATGGATGACATCAAAAATTTGTCACATATTGAATAGTTAAGATTTATTTTTCAACACAACTCCATTTCCCACTGGAGCCACCTGCACCACTTACCCCTAAGGTGGTATGAGAGAAAAAATTTCACATCTGGACATTACCTTCACCATCATCATTGCCCCAGAGAACGATCAAAGTGTACTTCACCAGTGCTATCAAGATCAAAGTGTACAAAACTAGAGAGAGTGCTCCAAGAACATCCTCCTTCTGGGATATTGGATACTTATTAAACATGATATCAAAAGTGTAGAGCAGACTGGTTCCAACATCCCCAAATACCACCCCAAGTGTCTGAAGAACAAGCACAAGACTCCTAACCAAGTTAAAATCCTGCAGTTAATTGTAATTCAATAAGCTCGATAAAGAAGGCGTTTCAAACCTACAAAGTGAAAAATGAAAAAAAAAATCAAACCTACAAAATGAAACACTGGGATTAACACACTGTAACGACGAAATTATTCGAACAGGAAGCTTGTTAACCTACCTCGACGCCGTGCCTCTGAGCACTGAGGACTTCAAGCGCCTCGACATCAAAGGAATCCATCCTGGGGCCGGTCCTGATGAGTCTCTGCACACCATTACCTTCTTCCTCGGACTCGTAGCTGCTCTGTATTTCACTATGGGTATCGTCGTCGTCCTGAAATACCCATCTAGATTCGGTCGAATCCATCTTCACCAAGCCTCCATTGTCCCTCTCCGAACCCTCTGACATCCGAATCGGGTTCAGAGGTACCATAAATTTGCCTCTAACCGCAAAAATTCACATCATCCAGAAAAATTTCATGGAACGCACGAGATGCAACATTCTCCAAAACAACACCTAATAGTGCTGAAATCTGGCACAGAAAAAAGGAGAACCAAATATTTTTGAATCGAGTGCTTCCGGATTAGAACGAATCTAGTGTGAATCAAATGATGCAGAGCGAAATGGGACGGAAGGAGGACGGAAGCAGAAGGGAAGATTGATGAGAGGGTGGTAAACGATTGAGAATTTGAAGAAATTGGAAATATTTCTAGCGAGCAAAACGTTTGGAACCTCTGCAGAAGGCTTTTACAGTTTTACTTTAATTATTATTATTATTTTGACAAATATATTACAAAACAGAAAAAAAACGCCTGAATTCGCCTGAATTCGCAAATGGAGGAAAGAGGAAAGATAGATTTGAAACATAGTTTTATTTTCAGGAGGTCAGAAAGGAAGGAAGTAGGTCGGCGGGGTTATGCGAGGGCAAGCTGTCGGGGAGAATAGAAGACAACGCAAGGATGAACTTGGTATATTTAAGAGTAGAACATCGAATGGTAGATAATATTTTTTGTGGAGATTGTGCGGATGAGATTGAAAATATGATGTGATTTTTAAGATATGTATATTATTTTATATAATAAAGATATATCTATACTATTTTATAAAATAAAAACACTTTTGTATCTTTAGTTAAAAACAATAAACATACAAAAAAATTTAAATTCTTTTTAAAAACTAAGGACCCTTTCTAAATCTATTCTATTGCTAAGGGCCAGATTTAGAGATTTTTTAGTTACTTTTCATTTTCTGAAAAACACTATCACATCTAAGAAATCGTTTGAAATGTCTATCGGTGGGAAAAATTACTGCAAAAAACTTCATTTTCTCTTCATTTTGAAAAATTATTTGTCACCTACTTTTCAACTTTTTTCAAAAAACACATACTCATCTCAAAACAGTTATCTCTTAAAAAAACTCTAGCTTAATTTTTTTGTTCATACGCGATTTTTTCGTCTGTGCACTGTTTTTTTATTCGGAAGAAAAGTTTTCGCCCGAGCTCGAACTTTTTTGCCTAAGAGAGATATTTTTCGTCGAAGCTCGTTTTTTCGCCCGGGAGCGATTTTTTCTCTCATCCGCGATTTTGTTTTCGTCCGGACGCGATTTTTTCGCCCGGGCGCAATTTTTTCACACAGTAGCGGTTTTTTCGCCTGAGCGCATTTTTTTCGCTCGGGCGCATTTTTTTCGCCCGGGCGCGAATTTTTGGTCTGGACGCTGTTGTTTTGCCCCGTCGTTAATTTTTTACCCGGGCACAAGTTTTTTTATCCGTAAGCGATATTTTACGTCGGAGCTCATGGTTTTGCCCGGGCGTGTTTTTTCGTCCAGACGCGAATTTTATCGCCTGAACGCGTTGTTTTCGCCCGGAGGCGGATTTTTCGCCCGGACGTGAATTTTTCGTCTCGACGCAATTTTTTAGTTTGTACGTGATTTTTTTCCCTACCGCATATTTCTTTCGCTCGAACACTTTTTTTCGCTCGAATGTATTTTTTCGCTTTCGGGCGAAAATATCGCGTTAGTGAGAAAGTATCGTGCTCATATGAAAAATTCGTGTTCGCGCAAAAAATTCGCGTTCGGGCGGAAAATTTGCACCCGTTCGAAAAATTCGCGCCCGAACGAAAAATTCCGGTCCGGGCGCAAAATACGCGGCGTTTGGCTGAAAAATTGGCTCCTGGGCGAAAAATTTGCGTCCGCCCGAAAATATTGCGGCCGGGTGAAAAAGTCACGCCTGAGTGAAAAAAACGTGCCCAAACGAAAAATGTGCCCTAACGATAAATTTGCACCCGAGCGAAAATATGGGCTCCGACGCGCATTTTCCGTCCGGACGCGATTTTTCCGCCTGCAAGCGGATTTTCAGCCTGAGCGCTCATTTTCCCCCGGACGCGCATTTTTAATTAAAAAAATGTCACCGAAACGGAGATTTGTCAAACGGCTTATAAAGTGATTCTCCTTTCTGAAAATCTATACAAAAGGAGTTTACTCAAACAAATCTCTTTTTTCAAAATATATTTTTCAAAAAACTCATTTTCTTACCTTTCTTTTGTCACCACTCATTTTCCTTTCTAAAAAACTCTCTTAAACAGGGCCTAAATCATATCAAACCTTAGGCAGTTGTACATCTCATCACATTAGACACAACCAACTTTATGTCCATCAAGCAGTTGTACATCTCATCAGCCCTTCTTTCTACTTCTCCTCCTCTACATCCCTCCAACCTGTCTTTCCACTTGTACATCTCGTCACCGATACAAGTCAGTGAATCCCCCTGCATGCAAAGTCAACAGACGAAATATCCACACCTCGCGCCCAACTCGACGCCAAATCTCTGTCTCTCGCGCTCAACTCGACGTTGTCCCGTCTTTCTACTTCTCCTCCTCTACATCTCGTCGGCGTACCAGGTCAGCGAAACCACCTGCGTGCAAAATCAACCAACGAAATCTCTAACTCTCGCGCACAACTCGATGACAAATCTCATTCCCTTGCGCTCAAAACGACTACTTCTTGGGTTGAATCTGATAAACAAACCTCAAGCTGGTATTTGTTTATCATACCTCCTTTTTCAGTCTTCATTCACACTTCATCCATTGGGCTTCAAGTTCCTTCAAACCTCAAGCTTACAAGTTCTATGATCTCAACTCGATTGGAAGCAGACCTCAAGATTTCCGACTTTCATGTATCTATGCAGGCCTTTAATCTTCATTCAATCGACTTTGATTTCAATCTTGATTCAATGGCATTTTTTGCAAGCTCAGTTTACAGCATTTCACAACTCATTCTCAGCATGCACATTTTTTTAAGGTGGAGATAGCTCGTAAGCCACCAATATCATTTGAAAATTTGATTGATCGCACGGGGCAGTACATCGAGAGTGAGACCACGAACCATGGCTTCACGGCTACGTTTTCAAAGTTGGCATGTGGAGAGGAGAAGGCGATGGCTGACACTAGAAGGGGAGAGTTCAAGAAAGAGGTGCCAAGGAGGCAAGAGGAGAGGAGACTTCTTGGAGGTCGAGAACAACATGGGCGAGAGAGGAGATTTCAGGGCTCGACTAACAGTCATATGTGGATGGCAGCAGGAGGACCATGCCAAGCTGGTTCAAGAAGGAGATTTTCTCCCGAACATCGTGCTTATTTTAACTCGATTGAGTAGCCCATGGACAAGGAGGCAAAATCTATTCTCTCCAAAGAAGGCGAACATGATTATTCGGGGCCAAGGTCGGAGAAGAAGAGCCTGACAATCTAGGTGAGCGGGGGATAAAAGGGTGATACCCTATTGTTACTTCCATCAGGTGGAAGGTCATGCAATAGCAACTTCAGAATTCCTGAAACTTAGAGTAAAAGCTAAAGGAAAAGCCCAGGGATAGCAACATGAGTAAAGAGTAGGAGAAGAAGGGAGGAACAAATGAGTTAGGGGGTCAAACCCCAAGAGGGTGTGGAGACCGAGTCATTAGGGAGGCCATAGACGAATCTGGGTGATCTACGAAGGAGTAGGCTTGGAGGCCTCCAAGAAGGGTGAGATGAAGTCCTCGCGGTGTGTTGTTGCAGTATTCCGGGCTCATACACAAGTCCTCTCTTACATGTCGGCTACTTGCCCCCTCAAGTGAATCCAAGCCCTTGAGTAGTGTTATTATCATAGTCTGGGGACCAACATGAGCTCCTCTCATGCATTCCAGCTACTTTCCCCCATGAGTGGAGTTCAAGTCCTCGATCAGTGTTGTTTGCATTGTTTGGGCCCTTGTAGGAGCTCCTTTCCTACAGGTCGACTACTTGCCCACTCGAGTGCAGTTCAAGTCCTCGAGCTATGTTGTTGCCGTAGTCTGGAACCCTATACAAGTCCTCTCATACATGTCGGCTATTTTCCCCCTCGAGTGATTCCAAACCTTCAAAAGTGTTGTTATCATAGTTCGGTCCCCTATATGAGCTTCTCTCTGGCATGTCAGTTACTTTCCCTCTCGAGTGTAGTTCAAGTCCTCGAGTTTTGTTTATTGTCATAGTCTGGGTTGTTGCATGAGATCCTCTCTTGCATGTAGGCTACCCCCTCCCCTCGAGTGAGTCCAAGCTCTTTAGAAGTGTTGTTGGTGTAGTCTGGGACCCTGCTCGAGCAATGCTGGATATTTGTCCCCTAGACTGGATTTCAAGTTCTTGAGTTGTGTCATTGCCACAGTTCAGGCCCTTACACGAGTTCTTCTCCTTCAAGCCGGCTACTTGCTCCCTCGAGTGAGTCCAAACTCTCGAGCAATGTTGTTATCGTAGTTCAGGCCCCTACACGAGCTTCTCTCCTGCATACCAGCTACTTGTCCCTCAAGTGAAGTTCAAATCATTGAGCTGCATTGTTATCATAGTCTGGGCTCATCATGTCGGCTACCTGCCCCCTCGAGTGAGTCCAAGCCCTCGAGCATTGTTGTTGTCGTAATCTGGGCCCCTGCACGAGCTTTTCTCATGTATATCGTCTACTATTGGTGATACCATGATGATCTAGAAGTGCTCAAACATGTAGTTTCACTGTCAATGCGATAAGAGCCTATATGGTCGCGCATAAGAGAGTTTGGAGAAGTTGGAGGAATGGATTTTGTTGGTCTTACTTATATATGATATGATTGAAGGACCAATCATTTGACTGAATTTGAATTCGAGAGGACAAGTCAATTCGTCGGATTATCTCGTGTCATTTTGATGAATGTGTCAAAGTCATCGCGACAAATTCGTCGAATCATCCCCAGTTAATTCGACGTATATGTCTCGAGTATTCTTGAGTAATTGTCGAGTTATCTCGTGTCATTTCGACGATTCGTTGAGACATCTCGAGTCAACTAGACGAATATGTCTCAAGTAAATTTCATAAGTTGTGGGTCTGCCTATAATGACTATTTACATTTATTTATTCTTTGGGTATAAATAAAAGATGTTTTAGGATTTTTTTCTAAGAAGTGGTGTTCTAAACCTAAGCCTGTGAGGATCCTGAAGAGCCAACAAAAAATGTTTCCGGAAGTTCCAATCTCGTCGCCGTCGTTCAGCCCGATTCCGGCGCCCGTCGTCGCCGCCTCTTCTGGAGCAGACCTAGCAGTATGTGAAGATACAGAGTGCTTTCCGTTCTCCTTCCCGAATTTCGTTTGACGAAGTGTTAGCGTTCTCCCAATTGTGTGGATCACTGTAGAACCACATATTAGTTTTTGTGAGGACTCACTCGTCGGCCGTAGATCTACCTTTTGGAGCATCTTGGTTGAGTATCGGCTCAATCCTGCCAAGGTATACTTTATCTAAAATTGTTTTACTTCTTGATCAATGTTCATCACAAGATCCACTTTTCTTTGAGTTTTCTTGATTCCTTATTCTGTTGTGCACATGTGATGTGAATCTCATAGAAATCCAACAACTACTTGCCCCATGTGTGCATCTTTTTGGTGTACACGCACTATAGTCTTCTGGTCAAGGCGTTGTACAACCCTGTGTTCGACGAGTGGGTCCCCCAGGACAGACAGGCGGACTAAGGCTGCCTGCCCGCACCAGGACATCATACGGGCGAACTCAGAATGACCAGCTCGCTCCCGCCAAGGCTGGGCGAGCGAGCAGCGCAAACCAGCCCGACCAGCCCGCGTTCGCCCAAGGTTCGTCGAGCCGGATCGGGTTTTTGCCGGACCGAGCTCGAACGGAGCTCGACGTTCATCGAACAGAGCTCAGCGTTCTTCGAGCTGGCCTCCCGAGTTAGAATCCTAGATTCGTCGAACAAAACTGGGCGAACTCAAGTATTCTAGTATTCCTTCTATAGTACTAATAATCTCATATCGCCCCGAGCGAGTGAAGGCATCAGAGGGCTACTCGCCCAGCTGTCTTATGATACTTTATCCAGATTTTACCCCCACTAGCACCCTTACGGCTTTGGCGTTGAGTGACGATTCTCCACTCAATGCTCTCGACGCCCTTCTGGCTTTGGTGTTGAGTGATGTCACTCCACTCAACGCTCTTGACGCCCTCCCGGTTTTGGCGTTGAGTAACGTCGCTCCACTCAACACTCTCGACGCTCTCTTGGCTTTGGCGTTGAGTGACGTTGCTCCACTCAATGCTCTCGATGCCCTCCTTGCTTTGGCGTTGAGTGGCGTTGCTCAATTCAACACCCTTCTGGCTTTGGCATTGAGTGATGATGCTCCACTCGCTCAGTCTCCTATGAGGTGTTTTTCTTTACCGTTTACCCTTGTTAGGAGTGTGAATAGCTTAATAGAACGACGGAGTTACGCTGTTAGCAGGCCTAATTGGGCTGCACTTAGCTGTTCAAAACAGCGGAGGTTGGCAATTGGTAGGTCATTTTCAAAAATCTATAAATAAGACTCAAGGGGGACCTCAGAAGGCATGCTTATCAGTATTCAAATCTTTTTGCGCTTTCTGAGGTAGCCTTAGCTCAGCCATTGACTAAGGAGGGGAAGCGCTCTAAGATTTTTCGAGTGTGTGGTGGGACCTCCACGCCGAGCCCTTGGGTCGGTTTTCATTTCTTCTTGCTGTTCGGCTTGCAGGAGAGAAGTAGGTGCGCGATCACCCCTTCCCCAAGGGTGAACTCCACAAGAGACTGAATTCTCGGTTTCAATAGGCGGGACCCTATATAGTGGGGCAAATTTTTTTGGCAAGACAGGCGGGGTTGTCGGCCAAATGCTTTGTTTCAAATATTTGAATAATTTAGAGGAACTCCATCAATTAGTTTTTTGATGTTTATGTTCAATTTGGAGCATTTGTCGGGCTCTATTTTGGTGATTGAAGAAACACTTTGACATATAGAAGTGACAGGGTTCCCCCTGAATTTTCTCGAGCTAAAACGCATATACGTAGAAAAGCATATGCACGCGCCACTAGTGCACATGGAGACCGTGCGAGGTCCACACGCATGAGTGATGGAAAGTGCATGCAACAATCACTCACTCCCAGTAGCTAGCACTTACACCTGATGTTCACGCGGCTGGCGCACTACGCACGCTCTTTAACACGCGCCCCGCGCACGCACTAGCCTGCACCTGCTAGCCGCCGCAGTCGTCGGTCAACTTGTTTGGGTCGCTTGGATTGGCAGGGGGCCACGTTCGTCATTTCATGAAAATTGGTGATCGAAGTGATCAAAATAGAGTGATGTCATTTGATAGTTCAAGACTCAGTTTGAAGGAATTACCAACATGTCCCTCCAGCAAACTATAAAAAGGACTTCAGACCTTTATTTGAAGACAAACAACTCCCGAGACTAGAGACCTTTAAGGTTTTCTGGTGAGGATGTGAGACTTAGATCATTCCTCCAATCAAAATTCACTTTGCACCCTCTCTCGTAGGCTCAAGGCTCAATGCTCTCGTGGACACTCTCAAAGATGCATTGTGTAACGCCCCCACCTGTCACATGACATATAACGGTGGGTCCGGCCGGGGCCCCACGCCATATAGCACAGACAAGCGAAGGAATCACGTGTGGAAATCAAAATCTATGCGTATCCTTAACTCATCCCTTCTAGCGCAGCATTTTTTTGTTAGCATGAACTCAACCAGAATGTCCACCAATATATAAATACCACATTGATATATATAACAACACCAGGAATGTATACAACTCACACACCCTGGCCTTATGGCCTTACAAGTTCCTCTTTTACACAACAATCATTTCGTACATCGGCACGCAGGCCGGCCACACATGAAATCCAAACACAACCCTTCGCATGGCCTTCAAGGGCCAACAGCAGCAAGCTAGCCATTCCACTTATTCATTTCAAGCCGCGACACCTGCAATGAGACATCCACCAAAAAGCGGCAAAACAAAGTAACGGTCAGCATTTGGCTGACCCATTATAACGACCCTACCCCCTACCCGGGGTAGTGGTTCCTTCCCTGTATACAGTGCGCATCAAGTATAATCAAACAGCATATCTATATCATTCTCTTTATCCCGCTAGCAAACACATGACATCACAAACGCTGGAATCCACCAGACGTTCCGTGCACTCAGGGCACCTTCTTGGCGTACCGGAATCCACCAGTCATACACCGCCGATCCGAGGTTTTAACTTGTTGGTTGACCGGCCCTAGTCCACCAGTCTCGCAAGCTGGCGTCATCCCGCCCAAACCACTCAGAGGTACAACCTCACAGCATCCAATAAACAACCAGAGTAGGTCGACCCACACCATGTGGTGTAGCACGCCGGGTTTATCCAAGCTCCCCAGGCATGTCTACCCATCGACCCCCCTCATAATCCGATCGACCCACCCATGTGGTGCAGCAAGCCGGGTTTAACTCGGCTCCCCAAGCATTTCCACCAATCGATCCCTACCTAACTAGATCAACCCACCCTAGTGGTGTAACAGGCCGGGTTTATCTCGCGCTCCCCAGGCGTGCTACCAATTGATCATAACATAACCAGGAGCTTCACCAAAGCCTCCTCACATTCAGCATCACATCCATACATTCATCACAAGAGAAAACCATTTGCATCTCATCAAATCCACGGAGTCTTCTCCGGTTTACCCATGAACATCACCAATCCAGACTATCGGTCCAGATGGGCTTCACACAGTATGCCTATGCCGTACTCCATAATTCCGGCTCTAGATGCAGACTCAACAAAGGAATCACTTCCGCAAATCCACCTCTTGGTGGAGGATTCCAAGCACATGCATAAAGGAAGGACTTCGATGTCCAAGAAGGAGATCGTTACCCTTGAAGACCGCTTCGGCGCCATGAAGTAGCCGGATGGAAATCACCGCCTCGGCTCTGCCTTCACGAATCCGCTCTTGGATCTTCGCTCCGCACTCCGCAGCTCCTACAGCAGCTGGTAGACTCCTCCCTTCCCTCTTGCCTTATGCCTTTCTTCTTCCCTTTCTTGGACTAACATGAAGAAGAAGAAGAAGAAGAAAAGAGGGATTAAATCCCCTTTTTCTCGGCCTTCACATTACCTGGACAGAGCCCAACCATTGGATCCAGGAAGAGGGAAACAAACAGCTCAGATTTGGCCAGAAAAGCTTGAACACGGCCTGACACGCCCTGTGACACGCCCGTGTCACAGGCCGTGTCCCTCTAAGCGGCAAACAACCGACTCAATCCAGCCAATACACGGCTGTGTGACACGCCTGTGTCACGTGTCGTGTCCCCGACACGCCCTCAGACACGCCCGTGTCTGAGGCCGTGTGCCTCAACGAAAATAATCCCAAAACAACCCGAGACTTCACACGGCCTGGCACACGCCCGTGTTCCTGGCCGTGTGCACCTAGACACACCCGTGTCCCGCAAACACGCCCTAGCTCGAAACGTCGAGTTGAGTTCGACGACCACTGACACGCCATGTGACACGCCCGTGTCACAGGCCGTGTCCTCACTCGACACTCGACACTCGACGATCGTCGAGCAAAATTCGTCGACATCAAGGCCGATCGTCGACACGGCCTCGACACGCCCTGCGACACGCCCGTGTCGCAGGCCGTGTCCGCTGTGTCGACTCCAAATTTCGTCGACTTCACGACTCGACACAACCCAGGCCTGACACGCCATGGGACACGCCCGTGTCCCAGGCCGTGTCACCCATGCCTGAACCCAATTTTGCTCAAATTGATCCGCTTGACTTCGGGGTGTTACAATCCTCCCCCCCTTCAAATAATTTCGTCCTCGAAATTTGACTCCAATCAGCCAATCAGCATCATCAAAGCTTACACCCCAAGCCTCCGCACAAACTAACAAACATACAACACAAACAAACATCCCTATCTTCCACTTGTGCACATTCAGCCACAAAGACCTCAAAAGAAAGCAATCACAAGTGCACCAAGCTTTTATCAATATGTACACCAGCTGTTATTCATCACAACCATAGATCTACACATAGTTTACATACACAACATTCATAGCATCGACGTGATTCACATCACACTTCACTTCCGTTCAGCCTCCCGATTTTGAAATTCGCGATTAAGAGATAAATTAAACACCCGAGGCTGAATTTCACCAACTGAGCTTTGCGGCTCTTGCACTTCCATAGCATGAAATCGAGATTGCGTCCGGGGTGCAGATGACTCGGCCACTGCTTTACCCTTTTCTTCATATGACGTACCTGTCTTTTTCTCACTCCCCGGAGGGGCATTCCGACAGAATTTTGCTATATGTCCTTGCTGCCCACAGTTATAGCATATATGTGTATCCACACGTCCTGACCCATAAGTCGCCCCCGAAGAAACAGTCGACGGAACTGATTCCGCCGGCCTAAATCTTTTCTTCTCTCGTCGTCGAAACTCCGATTGATCCAACTGCGACACTTTAAACTCTGACTTTTCCACTGCCAGTCGCTTATTCGCTTGTACTCGCTTCATATCCTTCTCCAATGCACGAGCTGTATCGACCAATGCTTGGAAGCCTTGGCTCACCGAACTCGGAAGTGCCAACCTCAATGCATCCCGCAAGCCTTCATAAAACCGATTTGTCTTTCGTGCTTCCTCCGCAAAGTTCGATCCCGCATATCTACCCAATCTTGTAAACTCATGCAGGTAGGTATCAATCTCTCGCTCACCCTGCACCAAACGGAGAAACTCATTTTCCATTGCAATCCTCTGCGACACCGGCACATACTTGGCTAAAAATATTTGGGAGAATTCCTCCATGGAAACCTCCGTTAAACCTCGACCTGCCAAGTGATGCACTTCAATCTCATCCCACCACAATCTCGCATCACCTTCCAACAGAAAAGTGGCCAACATCACTTTCTGTTCCTCGACCGTCCAGATTGCAGTTAGGATCCTTTTTACCCTTGCCAACCAATCTTCCGCCTGCGTTGGGGAAAGCGCTCCACCAAACGTCAGTGGATGAAAGTGCATAAAACGTGTCAATGACTCGTCACTTGCTTGCGCCTCCACCACCACTGCAGCATGCTCTTGCCTTGCACCAGGCCTTGCCTGTCCAGTAGATTGTGCTTGTAACACTGCAAGCACTATCTCCGTCACCACCCGTATGGCTTCTGCCGAGGGAGGCATAGGCGCTTCCATGGGTGCTGCACTCTCATCCGACCGCTGGGGCTCAGGCGGCCCAGCTCCATCCCTCGCCACCTATCAATGTACAGAACACCATTAATCCTTCAAATCATAACGGTACTGCTACATTGACCACACACTCACGCACATCATGTGCATTACATACATTCCTAGTGGACATTCATGAGTTCATTTATGTTCTCTCCTCCCAAACAATCTAAACCTGGCTTTGATACCACTTTGTAACGCCCCACCTGTCACATGACATATAACGGTGGGTCCGGCCGGGGCCCCACGCCATATAGCACAGACAAGCGAAGGAATCACGTGTGGAAATCAAAATCTATGCGTATCCTTAACTCATCCCTTCTAGCGCAACATTTTTTTGTTAGAATGAACTCAACCAGAATGTCCACCAATATATAAATACCACATTGATATATATAACAACACCAGGAATGTATACAACTCACACACCCTGGCCTTATGGCCTTACAAGTTCCTCTTTTACACAACAATCATTTCGTACATCGGCACGTAGGCGGCCACACATGAAATCCAAACACAACCCTTCGCATGGCCTTCAAGGGCCAACAACAGCAAGCTATCCATTCCACTTATTCATTTCAAGCTGCGGCACCTGCAATGAGACATCCACCAAAAAGCGGCAAAACAAAGTAACGGTCAGCATTTGGCTGACCCATTATAACGACCCTACCCCCTACCCGGGATAGTGGTTCCTTCCCTGTATACAGTGCGCATCAAGTATAATCAAACAACATATCTATATCATTCTCTTTATCCCGCTAGCAAACACATGACATCACAAACGCTGTAATCCACCAGACGTTCCGTGCACTCCGGGCACCTTCTTGGCATACCGGAATCCACCAGTCATACACCGCCGATCCGAGGTTTTAACTTGTTGATTGACCGGCCCTAGTCCACCAGTCTCGCAAGCTGGCGACATCCCGCCCAAACCACTCAGAGGTACAACCTCACAGCATCCAATAAACAACCAGAGTAGGTCGACCCACACCATGTGGTGTAGCACGCCGGGTTTATCCAAGCTCCACAGGCATGTCTACCCATCGACCCCCCTCCTAATCCGATCGACCCACCCATGTGGTGCAGCAAGTCGGGTTTAACTCGGCTCCCCAAGCATTGCCACCAATCGATCCCTACCTAACTAGATCAACCCACCCTAGTGGTGTAACAGGCCGGGTTTATCTCGCGCTCCCCAGGCGTGCTACCAATTGATCATAACATAACCAGGATCTTCACCAAAGCCTCCTCACATTCAGCATCACATCCATACATTCATCACAAGAGAAAACCATTTGCATCTCATCAAATCCACTGAGTCTTCTCCGGTTTACCCATGAACATCACCAATCCAGACTATCGGTCCTGTGAAGCACCAGCAGTAGCCCTTCCCCTTCTTCCTCCTTCTTCCTCTCTCTCTTTCTCTCTTAACTTGAAGAAAGATAAAGGCCAAAGAAAAATGAGAAGAAGTTCTCAGTTTCGGCCTTTAGGAACAGAGGAAAGAAGTTTCAGCCCTTGGATCCCAGCTGAAGGAATGGACGGCCACAAAACTGCCAAAAATGCTAAATTTGACCTGACACGGCCTGTGACACGGCCGTGTCCCAGGCCGTGTGCCTCAAGCGGTGGTCAACCGACTTATCCAAACCAGTGACACGCCCATGGAACACGCCCGTGTCCTGGGCCGTGTCACCAACACGCCTTCAGACACGCCCGTGTCTGTGGCCGTGTGCCTGGGCGAAAACAATCCCAAAACATCCCGAGACTTCACACGGTCTGTGACACTCCCGTGTCCCAGGTCGTGTGCCCAGACACGGCACAAAGACACGCCCTGTCGAAAACCTTCGGCGGGCTGAGTTCGTCGACCCGATTTGACACGCCCTGTGACACGCCCGTGTCACAAGTGTACAACCCCGTATTCGCGAAGAGTGGACCCTAAATGAGGCGTGCTTAGTTTTTAAGCTTTTTGGAGATTTTGCACTCTCGGTGGCCAATTTTGGCCCTGGCTTGGAAACATACTAGTAGGGGGAGAAAATATTTCTCCCCCAAGGCACTCTTGAGAAGTCGGTCAAGCCGCCTATGCCGCCTCAGCCCGGCCCCAGGCCGCCTAAGCCGCCTCAGCCCGGCCCCAGGCCTCCTAAGCCGTTGTGCCAGCTCGCCAGGCCGCAGCTCGCCTTGCCCCGTCTCTCCAGACCGCCGCCTCGCCCAGGCTGCCGTCTCGCCGAGGAGGCTAGCTCGCCAAGTAGGTCAGCTCACCAGGCCGCAGCTCGCCTTGCCCCATCTCGCCAGACCGCCGCCTCGCCCAGGCTGCCATCTCGCCGAGGAGGCTAGCTCGTCAAGTAGGCCAGCTCGCCAGGCCGCAGCTCGCCTTGCCCCGTCTCGCCAGACCGCCGCCTCGCCCAGGCTGCCATCTCGCCGAGGAGGCTAGCTCGCCAAGTAGGCCAGCTCGCCAGGCCGCAGCTCGCCTTGCCCCGTCTCGCCAGACCGCCGCCTCGCCCAGGCTGCCGTCTCGCCGAGGAGGTTAGCTCGCCAAGTAGGCCAGTTTGCCAGGCCGCAGCTCGCCTTGCCCCGTCTCGCGCAGGCCGCCCCAGCCCGTAGGCCGCCCAGCTCGCAGGCCGCCCAGCTCACAGGCCGCCCCAGCTCGCTGGCCGCCCCAGCCCGTAGGCCGCCCAGCCCGCAGGCCGCCCAGCTCGCAGGCCGCCCCAGCTCGCAGGCCGCCCCAGCTCGCAGGCCGCCCAGCTCGCAGGCCGCCCCAGCTCGCAGGCCGCCCCAGCTCGCAGGCCGCCCCAGCTCGCAGGCCGCCAGCTTGCCCAGCCTTCTCGCCCTTGCCCCCTTGCTTTTACTGTCTTGCCCTCGGGGGGGGGGGGGGATTACCCCTTTACCCCCCGGCGCGGCTGTTTTCTATTGACCAGAGGTGTATTGGGCATAATGGTATTTCGGTCATTTTGGTCCATGGGATTTGGAAAACTATAAATAGACCCCCTTGGGTGCCTTGGAGAGGACCGATTCCTTTTTGGCTTCCTCCTCCCTTAGCTTCTTCTGGGTAGAGTTGAGAGAGCTCCTCCAAGGCACCCTAGCTCGAGCATTGGCTAGGGAGGGGAAGTGCTCAGGTAGCCTTCCGGGTGTGAGGTGAGACCTCCGCGCTAGAGCCGAGGGTCTGTTCTTAGCTTTTTGATCCCTTGGTCCGTGACGTTCTCTTGAGTGTAGTAGGTGTGAGGTCACCCCTTTCCAGGGACCCCGAACTCCACAGAGACCAAGTTTTTGGTTTCAACACTTTTGGTGCGGTGAGCGTGGAGGTGACCAGCACAGAAGATCTCGGGAAAGTGTCATGACGGGAGGTCAAGGAGGTAGTGATGATCTCGGCGAGCTCCCCACCCCAGGACCCTTTGTGGGGAGGCAAGAGTTCATGGCCTCCATCCAGGGCATCATAGAGATGCTGCGAAGCATTGCTCCTCAGGGTGGCAGCTCCACCCCGACCCCCCAGGAGTTAGCTCCCCCTCTCGACGAGCCGACTCCCAGGGGTCTAGGCGAGATGACCCCAGCAGGGGGAGAAGGAAGTGCACCAGGAAGAAGGCCCGGGAAGGAGAGGATGGAAGATGGGGTCGAGCGAGACCTCACCGGCCGGGAGCTGTTCTCCAGCCCGGCGAGTGCCAACCTCCCAGGCGAGCAGGTCGCGCGAGTGGAGGTGGCGAGACCGCCCCTTAGGGGGTCACCCTTCAGTGAGCTGATCATCTCAGCTCCCGTTCCCGAGGGGTTCAGAGAGCCAGACATGGCTTACTATACGGGGAAGGATGACCCCGTCCAGCATCTGCAGTGGTTCGAGGATGCCGTCTCCATCAGGCCGATGACGGATGCCTTCAAGTGTCGCCTCTTTGCGATCATGCTGAAGGAGAAGGCAAGGGACTGGTTCCATCAACTCCCTCCGAGGTCGATCTATGGGTTCGAGGACTTGAGCCGAAGCTTCTAGCTCCGCTTCTCCACCTCCAAGAAGCATAAGAGGAGTCCTGAGTCCATCTTCTTGATAAGGCAGGGGGCCGAGGAGTCGCTGGCCCGCTACGTAGACAGGTTCCAAGAGGAGATCTTGGAGGTCCAGGAGATGCCAGGGTATGCTCTCCAGATGGCCTTCACCGTTGGGCTAAAGGAGGGCTTCTTCAAGATGAGCTTGACCCGGAAGGCCCCCCTTTCCTTCGAGGAGCTGATGGAAAGGGCGGCAGAGGAGATTGCCATGGAGGCAGCCAACCCGACATTTGTCAAGAGGTTGGAAAAGTTGACGGAGGTGGAGTCAAAGGAGCAGGGTGACTCAAGGCATCGGGAAGGAAGAAGAAGAGAGGAGCAGAGAGCTCAGGGGTTCCAAGGGCAGGAGGGTCCGGAACCAGGCTGGAGGCAGCAGGGAGGACCTGCTCAAGGTCCAGGAAGAGCTCTTATCCAAGGAGGGGGAAACTTCCACGGGGGTCAAGGGAGGTTCAACTTCCAGAGGCAGGCCCCAAGGCAACTCTTACCCCCGCCGCAGCAAGCCTTGGCAATAGGAGGGGGAAGAGGTAACAGGAGAGAGCGCGCAGCCCGCCGAAAGAGGGGAGAAAGAGCGCTGTTGTACTGCGACTTCCACCAGGTGGAGGGGCACGCCACGGCTACCTGCCCCGAGTTCTTGGAAGTGAGGGGGCGAGAGGCCCTGCGCAGCCGTAGCTGCCGGTGCGGGTAGAAGAGGTTCTACCCGGAGAAGGGGGTGATGATATATGCAAGGACCGGATCAACGTGGGAACCCGAGGCGGTATAGGAGTGATCCACGGTGGAGTGGGGGTTGAGGCCACTCGGAAGGCAAGCCTCCATGTCATGTACCGAAGGAGCATCGCCTCAACCTCCCAGACCCCGCACCCAGAAGAAAAGATCACCTTCTCGGTGAAGGACCTACCGGATCATGAGGATCCGTTCTGTGATGCGCTGGTCATCCTGACAGCCATCAAAGGCTACACCGTCTCCCGGATCCTGGTTGACAACAGAAGCTCCGTCAACGTCATTTTCAAGAAGGCGTTTGACGAGATGAAGGTGGAGCCAAGGAGGGTGTTGGCCTCGGACGGACCCCTGTTCGGATTCTCAGGAGAGAGGAAGGAGGTCGAAGGTGGAGTAGGGCTCCAAGTAAAATTGGGAGGAGTCTCGAGGAACTGCCGGTTCGTCATAGTTGACGCTCCAAGCAGCTACAACGCCATCTTCGGAAGACCCCTCATCAGCGCCTTCCGTTGTGTGCCATCTTCTTTCCACCAATGCCTCAAGTTCAGCTCAGGAGGGATCCAGGTCAGAGTCAAGGGAGACTCCAGGATGGCAAGGCAGTGCTACGTCACGGCCGTCAACACCATCTCTTGGTTGGCCAAGGCAGAGGAGATGGAGAAGGTCATGGAGAGCCTGAGCAGGATGGAAGTGTCCGGCAAGGAGGAAGCGGATGGCGACTACCGGGCCCAGACCCCCTGAGGAAGCCTCGCCCCGGCAGAGTCTTGTATGTATCTTATCTAGTAATGAGTCTAACCCCCGACCAACTGAGTCGGGGGGATCATGTAACCCATCTATTTTCCCCGTTTGAGGATGTAGGATTTGGCAAGGTTTGATTGTGTAGCCCAAGTCCTTTGCTCCGATGACGATTCCGCCGCCAGGCTCCCACTACCTGGCTGGGTAGGTTGATCTCTCGTGGTAGCCCAAGTTCTTTGCTCCGATGACGATTCCGCCGCCAGGCTCCCACTACCTGGCTGGGTAGGTTGATCTCTCGTGGTAGCCCAAGTCCTTTGCTCCGATGACGATTCCGCCGCCAGGCTCCCACTAGCTGGCTAGGTAGGTTGATCTCTCATGGTAGCCCAAGTCCTTTGCTCCGATGACGATTCCGTCGCCAGGCTCCCACTAGCTGGCTGGGTAAGTTGATCTCTCGTGGTAGCCCAAGTCCTTTGCTCCGATGACGATTCCGCCGCCAGGCTCCCACTAGCTGGCTGGGTAGGTTGATCTCTCTTGGTAGCCCAAGTCCTTTGCTCCGATGACGATTC
This sequence comes from Platanthera guangdongensis, assembly GCA_039583875.1. Classification (NCBI taxonomy): domain Eukaryota; kingdom Viridiplantae; phylum Streptophyta; class Magnoliopsida; order Asparagales; family Orchidaceae; genus Platanthera; species Platanthera guangdongensis. The sequence goes on from CM077156.1 coordinate 183,265,994, forward strand.
CACCGCCAGGCTCCCACTAGCTGGCTGGGTAGGTTGATCTCTCGTGGTAGCCCAAGTCCTTTGCTCCGATGACGATTCCACCGCCAGGCTCCCACTAGCTGGCTGGGTAGGTTGATCTCTCGTGGTAGCCTAAGTCCTTTGCTCCGATGACGATTCCGCCGCCAGGCTCCCACTAGTTGGCTGGGTAGGTTGATCTCTCGTGGTAGCCCAAGTCCCTTTGCTCCGAGGCGGTCCCGCTGCCAGGCTCCCACTAGCTGGCAGGGTCGGTGGTACCTCTCGTGGAGAGTAAGTCCCTTTGCTCCGAGGTGGTCCCGCTGCCAGGCTCCCACTAGCTGGCAGGGTCGGTGGTACCTCTCGTGGAGAGTAAGTCCCTTTGCTCCGAGGTGGTCCCGCTGCCAGGCTCCCACTAGCTGGCAGGGTCGGTGGTACCTCTCGTGGAGGGTCAGTCCCTTTGCTCCGAGGTGGTCCCGCTGCCAGGCTCCCACTAGCTGACAGGGCCGGTGGTACCTCTCGTGGAGAATAAGTGTTTGCACCCCGAGGCCGTCTCGTCACCCAGGCTCCCATTAGCTGGCTTGACAGGTTGACCCCTCGGGGAGGCTAAGTGTTTTCACCCAGAGGAGGTCTCGCCACCCAGGCTCCCATAGCTGGCATGGCAGGTTGACCCCGAGGGGAAGTTACACTCCGCGAATACGTTGGGTTGGATGTTTCTTTCCGAGCTTGTGCCAACCTCGAAAAGAGCGGGGATTGTGTACAACCCCGTATTCGCGAAGAGTGGACCCTAAATGAGGCGTGCTTAGTTTTTAAGCTTTTTGGAGATTTTGCACTCTCAGTGGCCAATTTTGGCCCTGGCTTGGAAACATACTAGTAGGGGGAGAAAATATTTCTCCCCCCAAGGCACTCTTGAGAAGTCGGTCAAGCCGCCTAAGCCGCCTCAGCCCGGCCCCAGGCCGCCTAAGCCGCCTCAGCCCGGCCCCAGGCCGCCTAAGCCGTTGTGCCAGCTCGCCAGGCCGCAGCTCGCCTTGCCCCGTCTCGCTAGACCGCTGCCTCGCCCAGGCTGCCGTCTCGCTGAGGAGGCTAGCTCGCCTAGTAGGCCAGCTCGCCAGGCCGCAGCTCGCCTTGCCCCGTCTCGCCAGACCGCCGCCTCGCCCAGGCTGCCATCTCGCCGAGGAGGCTAGCTCGCCAAGCCGCAGCTCGCCTTGCCCCGTCTCACCAGACCGCCGCCTCGCCCAGGCTGCCGTCTCGCCGAGGAGGCTAGCTCGCCAAGTAGGCCAGCTCGCCAGGCCGCAGCTCGCCTTGCCCCGTCTCGCCAGACCGCCGCCTCGCCCAGGCTGCCGTCTCGCCGAGGAGGCTAGCTCGCCAAGTAGGCCAGCTCGCCAGGCCGCAGCTCGCCTTGCCCCGTCTCGCGCAGGCCGCCCCAGCCCGTAGGCCGCCCAGCTCGCAGGCCGCCCAGCTCGCAGGCCGCCCCAGCTCGCAGGCCGCCCCAGCCCGTAGGCCGCCCAGCCCGCAGGCCGCCCAGCTCGCAGGCCGCCCCAGCTCGCAGGCCGTATAGCTCGCAGGCCGCCCAGCTCGCAGGCCGCCCCAGCTCGCAGGCCGCCCCAGCTCGCAGGCCGCCCCAGCTCGCAGGCCGCCAGCTTGCCCAGCCTTCTCGCCCTTGCCCCCTTGCTTTTACTGTCTTGCCCTCGGGGGGATTACCCCTTTACCCCCCGGCGCGGCTGTTTTCTATTGGCCCGATGTGTATTGTGCATAAGGGTATTTCAGTCATTTTGGTCCATGTTAGAAAGTAGAGAAAAGATGCGAAAAGAAGAAGACAAGCGAATAAACTTTTGAATAATTGAAATTTTATTATCCAAAAAAGATATCATTTACAAAGGTATGGCCTCCCTTATATAGAATGGAGGAGATAAGAAAGAGAGTATACAAACAATGTGGGACTAAACATTTACAGTACTGGGCGGCTAGAATAATGGAGACCGCATAGGCCGCGCGGTTAGACAGATGGGCTAACCGCTCGGCAACTCCAGCAGGATAGAACAGGCCGCAGAGGTAGACCGATAGACCGCCCGGTCTCCAGGCACCAGATAGACCGCCAGACCGCTCGGTTAACAAACCGCTGGATCAGACCGCTAAGCCGCCCGGTCTAATACTTCAACACTCCCCCTCAAGCTGGAGCATAGATATCAATCATGCCCAGCTTGTCACAAATGCGGAAGAAGGAAGTAGAAACCGGCTTGGTGAAGATATCTGCCAACTCCTTGTCAGAGGTGACAAAAGGAGTACAAATCTGTTTCTTCAAGATCTCCTCCCGAATGAAGTGACAGTCAACCTCTATATGCTTCGTTCTCTCATGAAAGACCGGATTCCTGGATATGTGTATAGCGGCCTTGTTGTCACAGAACATAGGGAGAGGACAATCATATACCTCGCCCAGGTCAAGCATGAGAGCCCGCAACCACTTTAACTCACATGTAGTCGACGTCATACTCCGGTATTCTGCTTCGGCACTGGATCTGGAAACAACAGACTGTTTCTTGCTCTTCCAACTTACGAGATTTCCTCCAACAAAGGTACAAAAACCTGACGTGGATTTACGATCGCCTTTGTCATCTGCGTAACTGGAATCTGAGTAGGCCTCAACCCTCAGATGGCCATTCTTCTGAAAGAGTAACCCCCTGCCCGGTGCTGCTTTGATATACTCTAAAATCTTCAGGGCGGACTGAAGATGACACTCCCTGGGAGCTTGCATAATCTGACTGACCTTTCCTACAGCGTAGGCGATGTCGGGTCTAGTCACCGTGAGATAGATGAGTTTGCCTACCAAACGTCTGTACCGTGTGACATCAGATAGAGGAGGCGAGTCATCCGTCCACGTTTTGTCCTCTCCAACAGCCATAGGAAGATGAGCTGGTTTGGCACCTGTCAAGCCTGCTTCTTGAAGAAGATCAAGGGCATACTTCCGTTGAGAGAGAACCAAGGAGTCAGGCTTCCGAGAGATTTCTATCCCCAAAAAGTATTTTGGAGAGCCCATATCCTTCGTGACCAAGTGCTGACGGAGGTGCTTCTTCGTCAAGTCCACCCCATCTTGGTCATCACCAGTAAGGAGAATATCATCCACATATACGGCTAAAACCACCAGTCCCGAGGCCGTTTTGCGAATGAACAAGGAGTGATCGGCCGAACTCCTTTGAAAGCCGATGGTTGCCACAATACCACTGAATTTTTCGAACCATGCCCGAGGGCTCTGCTTTAGGCCGTAAATGGCCTTCTTCAAATGACAGACACGTGTCTCCCCCTGAGCAACATACCCAGGAGGTTGCTCCATATAGACGTCCTCCTGAAGATCGCCATAGAGAAAGGCATTCTTCACATCAAGCTGGGAAATAGCCCAAGCCCGGTTAACGGCCACAGAAAAGAGAACCCGGATGGTGCTGAGGCGAGCAACCGGAGAGAAGGTATCAAAGTAATCAACGCCATAAGTCTGAGTAAAGCCCTTGGCCACCAGCCGGGCTTTGTAGCGATCCACAGTGCCATCGGGGCGAAACTTCACAACAAAGACCCAGCGACAGCCAACCACATCAGTGCCCACGGGAGGAGGAACCAGAGTCCAGGTACCCCGTTCAGTAAGAGTAGCCATCTCCTCATCCATGGCAGACTTCCAATGAGGGAGAGCGAGAGCCTCCTGGTAGGTACGGGGAGTAGAAGTAGCAGAGATAGCCAAGGCAAACGACCTGCGAGAAGGAGAAAGCTGATCATAAGAAACAACAGCCGTGAGCGGGTGTTGAGTACACGCCCGCACCCCTTTACGAAGGGCAATGGGAACATCCAGATCATCGGGAGCGTCGGCGACAGGAGCGTCAGCGACCGGAGCGTCCGTGGCGGAGAAGGCTGGCCCGGGACTAGAGAGAGACGGCAGCGGAGAGGAGGGTGGAGGGGTGGGTGGGGAGACGGACTGGGAAGGAGTGGGTGGAGGAGTAGACGAAGGTGGGAAAACGTGAAGAGGTGTGGAAGAAACGGAGATATCAGAAGGAAGAGAAGGAAGAGAAGAGGAAGGAGAGAAATAGGAGGCATTTTCGAAAAAAGTCACATCTGCGGAGACAAACTGCTTGCGGAGAAGGGGGTCAAAGCAGCAATAGCCTTTTTGAGTGGTAGAGTACCCCAAAAAGACACACTTGGTGGAACGGGGGGAAAGCTTGTCGCGGGTAGCGGAGGGAGCGTGAACAAAGGCCGTACAGCCAAAGATACGGAGAGGAAGAGGAAAAGGTTCCTGATGGGGGTAGAGAAGGGAGAAGGGAGTCCGGCCGTGGAGGACCGTGGAGGGAATGCGATTGATGAGATAGCAAGCGAGAAGCACAGCGTAGCCCCAGTAGGAGCGAGGGACGTGCATCTGCGTCATGAGAGTACGCGCAACATCATGCAGGTGACGGTTTTTACGCTCCGCCACCCCATTCTGTTGGGAGGTGTAAACACAAGTCGTTTGATGAATGAGGCCGTGTTGGTGAAAGAAAGCGGAGAACTCATGAGACAGATACTCCTTGGCATTATCAAAACGTAAGACCTTAATAGAAATAGCAAATTGATTCTTAATCATAAAGTAAAAAGATTGCCAAACAGAAAATAGCTCAGAGCGATCCTTTAATAGATACACCCAGGTACATCGAGTAAAATCATCGATAAAAGTGACAAAATAGGAACTGCCCCTACCAACTGTGAGGGTAGGAGCAGGACCCCATACATCAGAATGAATAAGATCAAAAATGCGAGAGGAGCCACGGCCTTGCTTCGGTGGGAAGGAGGAGCGATGATGTTTGCCAAGCTGACACGCATCACAGTTGAGCGGAGAACTGGTGGGAGGTAAGTGGGGCAGAAGCTGACGAATGAGCCGAGGAGGAGGATGTCCAAGACGAAGATGCCACTGAAGGAGATCGGTGGAGGATGAGTGGGCAGAAAGAGCTGAAACATCGTCGAGGAAGTAGAGGCCGCCGCTCTCAGTCCCAGTAGCAATCGTCCGCTGGGTCCTCGGGTCCTGAAAAGAACAAGTAGTGGGAGTGAATAAAACGGAGCACTGAAGTTGCCGGCATAAAGTGGTAACTGATAACAAATTGCACGGGAACTTCGGGACATAGAGGGTATCCTCCAAGCAAAGCGAAGGAGTGAGTTGAACCATGCCCGTTCCATGAACCGGAGACGGGGAACCATCCGCCACACGAACTGGGGGTAAGCGGTCATGGGTCTCAAGACGGGAGAAGCAATGAGGGTTGCCCGTCATATGATTGGTGGCACCGGAGTCAATCAGCCATTTACCTTGGGTAACGACGTGGACACTACCTGACGTCGTGGCCACAGAGGCAGACGGCCTAGAAGAGGCGGAGGCCGAAGAAGGAGCATCACCGGAAGGGCGAAGATGAGGATGTTTCTGCCAGCAGCGGTCAACAGAATGGCCAGTACGACCACAGTGAGAGCAGAAGAAGCGGGAGGAACCCCGTCCGCCAGAGGAGCCACGGCCACTAGGGCCCCCCCGCTGAGCTTGGTGAGCAAAGGAGTCCTGGGAAGGGGGGGAGGCCAACAGAGGCCGCTGGAGGAGCGAAGTAACGGCGGCAATGCGAGCCGCAGTGGCATCCAAAGTAGGAGATTCCGCCTCACCCAAGATCTGCTGGCGGATCATATCATAAGAGTCGGGAAGACGAAGAAGATAACAAACAACCAGGAGTTCCTGGAAGTGTTTGTGCTGGTCGGCCAAGTCCGCGGAGAAGGGGCGATTCTGGAGGATTTCAGCCCCAAGAGCTTGAACCTGCTGATAAGCCGCAGCTGGGGACATGGAAGGACGGGCGAAGAGGTCCGCATAGAGAGTATAAATGCGGGACGTCTGGCCCCCCTTAGAATAGAGAGCAGCGAGGTGAAGCCAGGCAGCCTTGACCGTCTCATCATGGCGAATGACGGGAAGGCACTCATCAGAAAGGCTGTTGGCCAGCCAGGTGCGAACAAGAGCATCACTCGCATCCCAGTCATCAAACTCAGGAGAGGTGCGAGGAGGAGGGTCATCGGTGAGGTGATGACGCTTGCGTTGAGAACGAAGGAGAAAGGTGAAGGAAACACTCCAATCGGGATAGTTGGAGCCAACAAGCTTGGACAGAGTGCCAAGGTTGCCCGAAGGAGGAGGAGGAGAAGGAGCTGCAGGAGTAGTGGTGAGACCGGAGGTAGTCATAGAACCCGGCAAGCAGAAGAAGCCGCGCGAACTGAAGCGGTTAGAAAAAACAGACGAAGCCGCGCGAATAGTAGCGGCTTAAAACAGGCAAAGGCACAGGGGGAAGAGGTCGCGCGGACTGAAAAGGCCGAGCGAACAGCAGAGAGGAGAAGAGCAGGTGACCGCGACCAAGATACGGGTAAGCAAGGAATAACCCGCACGGTCAGGCAGATCACAGCAGCGGCGAGAAGGCGGTCAAAGGCACATCGGGGAAGAGGTCGCGCGGACTAAAAAGGCCGAGCGAACAGAAGAGAGGAGAAGAGCGGATGACCGCGACCAAGATGCGGGTGAGAAAGGAACAGCCCGCACGGTCAGGCAGATCACAGCAGCAAGCCGTGAGTAGAGAGACAACACACGCGGATAGGGACAGACCGCAACGACTAGGAAGTCGGAGCGGGAGGAAAGAACAAGAAGCGCGGCGACAAGGAAACAGGTCGCTGCGACAAAGAGCAGAAGGAGAAGAGAAGAAGAAGCAAGCCGCGCGAACAGGGCAGCGGACAGAAACAAGCCGTGCGGTTAGAAACAAGCCGCGCGGACAGAGAGAAGCCAAGTCGCGATGCAAGTCGCAGAAAGCGGAAAACAAGCCGCGAACAACAGAGAGCGCACAGAATCAGAGGGAAATGACCGTGTCCTCTGATACCATGTTAGAAAGTAGAGAAAAGATGCGAAAAGAAGAAGACAAGCGAATAAACTTTTGAATAATTGAAATTTTATTATCCAAAAAAGATATCATTTACAAAGGTATGGCCTCCCTTATATAGAATGGAGGAGATAAGAAAGAGAGTATACAAACAATGTGGGACTAAACATTTACAGTACTGGGCGGCTAGAATAATGGAGACCGCATAGGCCGCGCGGTTAGACAGATGGGCTAACCGCTCGGCAACTCCAGCAGGATAGAACAGGCCGCAGAGGTAGACCGATAGACCGCCCGGTCTCCAGGCACCAGATAGACCGCCAGACCGCTCGGTTAACAAACCGCTGGATCAGACCGCTAAGCCGCCCGGTCTAATACTTCAACAGTCCATGAGATTTGGAAAACTATAAATAGACCCCCTTGGGTGCCTTGGAGAGGACCGATTCCTTTTTGGCTTCCTCCTCCCTTAGCTTCTTCTGGGTAGAGTTGAGAGAGCTCCTCCAAGGCACCCTAGCTCGAGCATTGGCTAGGGAGGGGAAGTGCTCAGGTAGCCTTCCGGGTGTGAGGTGGGACCTCCGCGCTAGAGCCGAGGGTCTGTTCCTAACTTCTTGATCCTTTGGTCCGTGACGTTCTCTTGAGTGTAGTAGGTGTGAGGTCACCCCTTTCTAGGGACCCCGAACTCCACGGAGACCAAGTTCTTGGTTTTAACAACAGGCCGTGTGCAACTTCTCGACACTCGACACCCACGTCTCGACACTCGACACCCACGTCTCGACACTCGACAATCGTCGAGCAAAAGTCGTCGAGCACACGACACGGCCTTGGACACGCCCGTGTCCTGGGCCGTGTGCCTCCACTCGACACATCGTCGAGCAAAACTCGTCGACACAAAGGCCGATCGTCGACACAGCCACGACACGCCCTACCACACGCCCGTGTCCCAGGCCGTGTCACCCAAAAATTCCTGTTTCAGAAATTTGGACTGTTACAATCCTCCCTTCCTACAGGAAATTTCGTCCTCGAAATTCAGACACAGGAAGGCAACAGTAAACAACAAGAAATATGTTACAACATACAAAATTTTATGTTACAACATCCTCTCTAGAGATTACAAAAACAGTTCAGGGAACTCTTCTCGCATGGTTTGCTCTCGCTCCCATGTCAGTTCTTCACGGCCGCAATTGTCCCAGCGGACTTTTACCATGCCGACCGTCTTGTTCCACAACTGTTTCTCGCCTCGATCTTCGATCTGAATGGGTCTAACTCTCGTTGTTAGCCCATACTCCACCGGCACACGATCGTCCGCGATCACTTGAGCTGGATCTTTCACGGCCTTCCGAAGCACTGAGATGTGAAATACATCATGTAATCCACCCAAGTCTGCCGACAGAGCCAGTCGATAAGCCGCTTCGCCAACTCGCTCAACCACTTCAAAAGGACCCAAATATCTTGGACTCAACTTTTTCAATCGTCGAATCCTGGAGACACCTTTGAAAGGCTTGATATTCAAGTAGACCCAATCGCCAACCGCAAATTCCACGTTTCGGTGCTTGGCGTTGTAGTACTTCGCTTGTCGATCTTGAGCAATAAGCATTCTCTCTCGAATAGTCCGTATGGTTGAGTTTGCTTCATCAACCTCATTTGGTTTAAAAACCCGAGCTTCGCCCGCTTATACCCAAGCCAAGGGAGTACGACACTTTCTTCCATATAGAGCTTCATATGGTGCCATCCCAATGCTCGCCTGGTAGCTGTTATTATATGCAAACTCTACCATATAGAGATGATCTTCCCATCTCTTTCCGAAGTCAAGGGCGCACATTCGGAGCATGTCCTCCATTGTTCTGTTGGTACGTTCAGTTTGGCCATCCGTTTGGGGATGAAAGGCCGTACTGAAAGTCAACTTCGTACCCAACAGTCGGTGAACTAGCATCCAATCATTTGACGTGAATCGCCCATCTCGATCACTTACGATGCTCCGAGGAACACCGTGAAGCCGCACAATCTGATCAACATATAACTTTGCCAAATATTCAACTGAATCATCCCGCCTGTTCGGGAGAAAATGTGCTACTTTCGTTAGCCGGTCCACAATGACCCAAATGGAATCATTTCCTCGCTGCGATCTTGGCAACCCATGCACAAAATCCATGGAAATATCATCAAATTTCCACTCTGGGATTGGCAGTGACTTCAGATAACCGCCCGACTTTTGGCATTCCGCCTTCACCATCGCACAGGTTTGGAAATTCGAGACATAAAGGGCAACATCTTTCTTGAGCCCTGGCCACCAGAATAGCTTCTTCATATCGTTGAACATCTTCGTGCTCCCGGGGTGAATGGAATACTTTGTATAATGCGCTTCATACATCAGTTCTTCCCTCAATTTCCCCACATTTGGGACGCACAAACGGCCCTCTTTTCGTAAAAGACCGTCAATCCAGGTGAATTTGCCCTCTGGCCCTTCATGCACATAGCGTAAGAGATCTTCATCCAACTCCGTTGCCCGTCGAACTCGGTCCGCAAGGTCAAATTGCACCTCGGTCCAGTTCAAACATGCAGTGGCAGTGGAACTCTTGTCAACACAATAGATCTCTAATGCTTCCAACTCCTGGATCAGACGTTCATCATGCCTTTGCAACCAATTCGCTCTAGCCGAAATCCGCCGACTCAAGGCATCCGCGACAACGTTCCCCTTCCCGGGCGTATAGTGAATTTCGAAAGTGTAGTCCCCAAGGAACTCCAACCACCTTCGTTGTCGCATGTTTAAGTCTTTCTGCTCCAAAAGATACTTTAGGCTCTTATGATCGGTATAGATCTCCACCTTCACTCCATAAAGGTAGTGTCGCCACAACTTAAGTGCAAAAATCACCGCCGCTAGTTCTAAATCATGGACGGGATAATTTCGCTCGTGCACCTTCAGCTGGCGTGAGCCATACGCAATCACCTTTCCATTTTGCAGAAGAACGCAGCCTAAGCCGCTCCCTGAGGCATCACTATAAATCACAAATCCATCGGTTCCACATGGTGAAGACAACACCGGCGCCGTGGTCAACCGACTCTTCAGCTCTTCAAAAGCTCGTGCGCACTCTGGCGTCCAAACGAACTTCTGATCTTTTCGCGTCAGTGTGGTTAGCGGCAAAGCGATCCGCGAGAAGTTTTCCACAAATCTTCTATAGTAGCCCGCCAGTCCAAGGAAACTTCGGACCTCGGCCACGGAAGACAAATCTGGCCACTCCTGTATGGCCCTTATCTTCGATGGATCCACTGCAATGCCCGCTCCACTCACCACATGACCCAAAAATGCCACTGACGATAGCCAAAACTCGCACTTCGAGAACTTGGCATATAGCTGATTTTGCCTCAACGTGTTCAACACCAACTGCAAGTGAAGCTCATGCTCGGCTTTGGACTTCGAGTACACCAGGATGTCATCAATGAACACAATCACAAACAAATCCAGGTACTCACGAAAAATACGGTGCATCAGATCCATAAACACCGAGGGCGCATTGCACAGTCCAAATGGCATGACTGTGAACTCATAGTGCCCATAACGCGTTCCAAATGCGGTTTTGGGAATGTCACCTTCCCGAATTCTTAACTGGTAATAACCAGACTTCAGGTCCAACTTCGAATAGACGGTCGAGCCCACCAGCTGATCGAATAACTCATCAATCCGGGGTATCAGATACTTATTCTTCTCGGTCAGCTTATTTAGTTCACGGTAATCAATACACAACCGCAACCCACCATCTTTCTTCTTTACAAAAAGCACAGGCGCGCTCCAAGGTGACATACTTGGGCGTATATAACCTTGCTCCAACATTTCTTGTAGTTGAACCTTCAATTCAGCCATCTCTTTTGGCGCAACGCGATATGGCGAGCGGGCCACAGGTTTCGCACCTGGCATCAACTCAATTGTGAAGTCAATCTCCCGCTGGGGTGGTAGCCCAGGGAGATCCGTGGGAAACACATCTGTAAATTCTGCCACAATCGGAACCTCGCATAAACTGGCCTTAGGCTCAACAGCCTGAATCAGTGCAAAATAACATTCCGCACCCTTCCGAACAGCCTTGACTACCTGGAGTGCAGACATCAATGTCCCGCCCACTCCTCTCATACCCGCGAACTTTGTCTCCTGTTCGGTATTCTGGCCCAACGTGATTTCTTTGGACTGGCAATCAATCATAGCATGCTGCTCCGCAAGCCAATCCATCCCAAAAATCACATCGAATTCCGATATTGGCAAAACAAATGCAGTCAAACAAAAATCCCGACTTCCTAACTGAACCGCCACATCGCAAGCTTGATCCGCAAGCATCCAACAGCCATTCGACAACACCACTCTGACGCTATCTGTCTTTGCACGACTGGGTATCCCAAGCCACGTAATAAACTCACTAGATAGAAAAGAATGCGATGCGCCTGTATCAAACAGTGCTCGCGCCAGCGTGTCCCGGATCATCACAAAGCCTATGACAAACATGTCACACACACAAACCGCAAACATAGGGGTACTAAGCAAAGCATACAAAAAATAGTATATGCAAAACTAAACTCATACCTGTGACCACGTCACTCTACTTGATGGCCTCTTGCAGGCCAAGATTGTAGACTCGGGGTTGCGCCTGCGAGGCAGAGGAATCCACCACCGCCTTTCCTTTTTCCGCATAAGATGCTCCCGCCTTCTTTTCACTATTTGGTGGCATCCGACAATCTCGGGCAATATGCCTCATTCGGCCACAATTGAAGCAGATACGAGTATCTGGCTTGGAGGTAGCCCCTGACGTTGCTCCCGTTGCAACTGATGAAGGAGCTTGTCCACTAGGCTTGGACTTCTTGCCCCATCTCTTCTTATAGAAGGGTTTCCCAGATCGGGGCGCCTTCCACTCCGGTTGCGACATAGCCAAAGCTCTCTTCCCTTGCACCCTTTTCATATCCTTTTCCAGCGCGCTCGCAGTGTCAACCAATTCTTGAAAACCTTGGTTCACAGAACTTGACACAAGGATCCTCAGCTCGTCCCTCAGTCCTTCATAGAACCTGTTGGTCTTCCTCTGTTCATCAGCAAATATAGAACCCGCATACCGCCCCAAGCGAGTAAATTCATGCAAATATGCGTCAACACTGCCATCACCTTGTGTTAACCGTTGGAATTCATTTTCCATGGCTATCCGCTGAGCCGCAGGAAGGTGCTTCGCGAGGAAGAGCCGGGAGAATTCTTCCATCGATACTTGGGTTAACGGACGACCCGCCAAGTGATGCAACTCCATCTCATCCCACCATAACCAAGCTTCTCCTTCAAGCAAAAAGGTAACTAAGGTAACTTTCTGATGCTCTACCGTTCCTATCACCGTCATCACTCGCTTGACGCGCGATAGCCAATCCTCAGCCTGCGTCGGAGTTCCCGCTCCCGAGAACGTAGGCGGATGGAAACTCATAAACCGCGTTAGCTGCTTCTCAGCCGCTCGAGGAGCCATAGCCACGACAGGTTCAGGCCTTGCCGCCACCTGTTCTGGCCTCACAGCCGCTTGCTCCTGCCTAAGAGTCTGGCCTTGGATCATGGTAAATAAAGCCTCCGCAACTAAACACACATGTTCCGCAGACGGTGGAGGTGTAGGCACCGCGGCTGGTGCCGTACTTTCATCAGAACGCTGGGGCTCAGATGGCTCAGCTCCACTTCGTGTCACCTAAAGGTGGACAAGACACACACATTAGCGGTCGTACCCAAGCTAACAGCACAAAATAAGAACACACAGGTTCCTCAAACACATCAAGTTTGCATTCCTATCATGGACATTCAGGAGTTCATTCGTAGACTTTGGTTTGCACAAACACGTGCTCGCCACCCAACAAAAGAAGTCGGCCACGACTTCGAGAGGGAAAGACCAAAACAACCGATACCAAAAATGTAACAACCCCATCGGTTCATATGGTATATTCTAGAAGGTCCGGCCGGGGCCCCACAGGATATATCACAAAACAGGCGGTGAAGGTACATGATGATATCAGAGTAGCGCATCGCACCTATCACAAATCATTCTAGCGGAAGCCTAAACTACAACTTGAACTCCTCATGAATGTCCAAACATAAAACTCCACATTTTATACAATATAGGAATGTCTTACAACAAGTGAAAAGAGTTGGCCTTATGGCCTTACATGGCTATCAAACAGTGGCCTAAACAAATTGGCGCGCATGCCGGCCACAATAAAAGAAAACACACAATAACACAGATAGCCTTCGAGGGCTAGCAGCAGAAGCAGCAACAACAGCATGAACATCAACCTCTATGCGTCCCGCTGGCTCTCCAGCACCTGTACAGGGACAAGCCACCCAACGGTGGAAAACAAAAGCAACGGTCAGCGTTCAGCTGACCAAATTATAACGACCCTACCCCTTCTCTCAGGGCAGCGGTATTCTTCCCTGCAGGCATAGCAAATCACAAGTATGGCAAGCTATATCATCAAAATGTGTTTTCACGCACACAAGCCATCACAACCGTTCGCCACCCGGCCCAACGGTCCGTGCACTCAGGGCACATTCTTGGTGTTCTGGCAAATCTCTTGCCCACCACCGTATTAGGGTCACAACCCAACGGTAAATCTCTTGAGCATTTACTCCATGACGTGCAGCCGGAGTTAGTCTTCCTACACCGGGATGGCCCGTAGCCCCCCATTATGTCATGGCGCGCAGGCCGAAGACTCTTGCTATGGGCTCCAACAGACCGCACCTTTTGGTCTCACGTCGGACGGACATAGCGCAGGTCGGATCCTCCACCCCCCGTTGCTCAAATCGCCTTGCCTTCTCCGAGTACAGCGTACTCATGGCTATAACAAAGGCGCGGGTCGGTCTCACCAATCCTGTTCTTGGCATTCAAGCCTGGGTATTTCTCGATACCCATTGCCTTAGCACAACAGCGGGTCTTTCCTGGACCTTCCAGTACTTCCTGTGACTCTCTCCACAGGTGGACACCGCACAAGCACAAATGTCAGGGGTCTTTCCTGGCTATCATGCCAGTACTTCCTGTTACTCGCTTCACAGGTGGACACCCTATGACATCAAGCATCATAAAGGGTATTTCCTGGTCACACCAGTACTTCATGTGCCTCATGCACAGGTTGGACCCAAAAACATAACATGGCTAGTTTTCCTGGACTACCACTCCAGTACTTCCTGCTACTCCTTTTCGCAGGCACCACCCGTAGACTCCTTAACCTACACGTTATCACGGAGTCTTCTCCGGTTCGTATGCAACATCACCAATCCAGACCAACCTGTCCAGATGGGCTTCACACAGCATGCCTATTCCGTACTCCATTTCCGGATCTATATGCTAACAAAGGGGATTTCAAGCATCCACCCAAAGATTCCCAAAACCAGCCACCTCTTAGTGGGGGAAATCACAAGATATGCCAAAAAGAAAGCCTTCACATGGCTAGGAAGAAAAGACGTTACCCTTGACGACCGCTTCGGTGCCATGACCTCAAAGCTTGCTTGAAAGACTCGCAAGAGCGTTTCCTCCGCAACGCCTGCTTCGGATTTCTCGTCGGTAACCTACAGCACCACCAACAGTAGCCCTTCCCCTTCTTCCTCCTTCTTCCTCTCTCTCTTTCTCTCTTAACTTGAAGAAAGATAAAGGCCAAGGAAAAATGAGAAGAAGTTCTCAGTTTCGGCCTTTAGGAACAGAGGAAAGAAGTTTCAGCCCTTGGATCCCAGCTGAAGGAATGGACGGCCACAAAACTGCCAAAAATGCTAAATTTGACCTGACACGGCCTGTGACACGGCCGTGTCCCAGGCCGTGTGCCTCAAGCGGTGGTCAACCGACTTATCCAAACCAGTGACACGCCCATGGAACACGCCCGTGTCCTGGGCCGTGTCACCAACACGCCTTCAGACACGCCCGTGTCTGTGGCCGTGTGCCTGAGCGAAAAAAAATCCCAAAACATCCCGAGACTTCACACGGCCTGTGACACTCCCGTGTCCCAGGCCGTGTGCCCAGACACGGCACAAAGACACGCCCTGTCGAAAACCTTCGGCGGGCTGAGTTCGTCGACCCGATTTGACATGCCCTGTGACACGCCCGTGTCATAGGCCGTGTGCAACTTCTCGACACTCGACACCCACGTCTCGACACTCGACACCCACGTCTCGACACTCGACGATCGTCGAGCAAAAGTCGTCGAGCACACGACACGGCCTTGGACACGCCCGTGTCCTGGGCCGTGTGCCTCCTCTCGACACATCGTCGAGCAAAACTCGTCTGTACAACCCCGTATTCGCGAAGATTGGGCCCCAAAACAAGGTGAGCAAGTTTTTAAGCTTTTTGGGAGTTTTGCACTCCTAGGGGCCAATTTTTGGTGAACTTGCAAAACATACTAGTAGGGGGAGAAAATATTTCTCCCCCCAAGGCGCTCTTGGCAAGCCGCCGCAAGCCGCCTCAGGCCGCCAGGCCGAAAGCCGCCTCAGGCCGCCAGGCCGCAAGCCGCCTCAGGCCGCCAGGCCGCAAGCCGCCTCAGGCCGCCAGGCCGCAAGCCGCCTCAGGCCGCCAGGCCGCAGGCCGCCTCTTCTGGCTCGGCGACCTAGCGGGGCGAGACCGGCCGGGGGCCAGGGTCTCGCCCCCGCCTCTTCTAGCTCGGCGACCTAGCGGGGCGAGACCGGCCGGGGGGCCAGGGTCTCGCCCCTGCCTCTTCTGGCTCGGCGACCTAGCGGGGCGAGACCGGCCGGGGGCCAGGGTCTCGCCCCCGCCTCTTCTGGCTCGGCGACCTAGCGGGGCGAGACCGGCCGGGGGCCAGGGTCTCGCCCCCGCCTCTTCTGGCTCGGCGACCTAGCGGGGCGAGACCGGCCGGGGGCCAGGGTCTCGCCCCCGCCTCTTCTGGCTCGGCGACCTAGCGGGGGCGAGACCGGCCGGGGGCCAGGGTCTCACCCCCGCCTCTTCTGGCTCGGCGACCTAGCAGGGCGAGACCGGCCGGGGGCCAGGGTCTCGCCCCCGCCTCTTCTGGCTCGGCGACCTAGCGGGGCGAGACCGGCCGGGTGTAACATCCCAATTTCAACTAGACCCCCCTAAGGGTGATTTTGGGCAAGGCTAGGTCAAGACCAACCCTAGGAAGACCTTGGGGACCAAGTGGGCCTAGGTAGGAGGATGAAAGCTACCATGGTCTGCAAATAGTAAAATTCAAAACAATAATTTAGAAGGACATTAGGGCTTCACCATGACTCCATGACCCCATCACAACATTATTAACCTAGCAAAGGGGGAAATTGACCCAAGCTCAACCCCTTTTTCCTTTTAAGTTAACCACAATATAATGAAATATTATGGGTGGAAAGGGCTGCCAATAGGCTGGGGAGTCAGCATGGTCAGCTTTGGTGACTAGGAAAGAGAGAGAAAGCTTCATTCCATACTAATGGAGGAGAGAGAAAAGGGGAAAGAGAGTTGAAGGAGGAGATTGGCCAAGGAAAGGTCAATGGTCCCCATTGATGGCAGCATTCATCTCCTCCAGTGAAGGGGAGGAGTTTCCAGCCGTTTTCCTGGCTGTCAAGGGGCTGTTACAGCCTCCACCATCATGGCCAAAACAAGCCTTTAATGGCCATGATGGCCATGGCAGTTTCTTCCATTCTTCTCCCCCTCTGATGTTTTAAACATCATCAGTGAGCTTGGAGAAGAATTTCCCAATCCTTAACTGAAGAAATCCGGCGAGTTTACTGGGAGATTGCAGAATTCCGATCGGCGGCGCCACCACCATGTCAACCCGCAGATCCGCTCGTCTCCAGGCCGCCAACAAGGTCCTCCTCCTCCTCTTTTCTCATGGGTAGATCTTAGGTTTCATTAGGGCCAAGGTTCGGGCACAATTGAGCCCGATCCAATTCGCAAAATTCATGGCTTTCGGCCGAAAATTTTATTGGTTCGATCGCCGGAATCCGCCCCTCCGGCGGCTGTGCTGCCGTCTGGCGATAGCCACCACCTCAACGGAGGTGATGGTGGCGGTGGCCGGCCGGGGAAGGGACTGGGTGGCCGGCGGCAGACGCTTGAAGTTGGCACAGGAAGAAGCAATCCTGGCCGTTGGCTCATCGGGGACGATAACCCAGCGCCGTCGATCTGCGCCAAGATTCGCGCGGCACCAAATCAGATACTTTAGGATTTAAATAAATATCATTTCATTTCTGTCACATTAGATGTATTTAATGTATTTAATTTTTAAAAATACTTAGGGACCCTGAATGGAAATCTGCCCAACATGAAAATTGTAGCTTAGGGTGTCTAGTTTGTAGCAAAAATTGCTTGGACCCTTTTGGGCCACTGGTTAGACCAGGGTACCCTTTTTGGTAGGACCTATACCTAGGCCTAAACAGGAATTATTTTTGGTGCCCATACTTCATTCCTTGTCCAAACAAGTTGAAATTTGGGCAGTGAGAAAGTCTTAGTCATATCTAGAACCTGTCCAAAATCTAGAATTTTTGGAGAATAGTTTTCTATAGTTTTTAGAAAAATTTAATAAATCATGATTAATTTAATTATGTGACCTAATTAATTTAAAACTCCCCCAAATTTTGGTGGGTGCTCTTAGATGTCATGATAGGTATAGGGTTAAAACTTTAGCTCATTTGGAGATGTTTAGGATAGGTAATTTACCCACCCTATATATGACCTTA
Organism: Platanthera guangdongensis; assembly: GCA_039583875.1. Lineage (NCBI taxonomy): Eukaryota > Viridiplantae > Streptophyta > Magnoliopsida > Asparagales > Orchidaceae > Platanthera > Platanthera guangdongensis. The sequence goes on from CM077156.1 coordinate 183,283,520, forward strand.
TAAGGGTATTTTGGTCAAAAGCCACTATTTGATGGTTGAGTGGCCAAATTCCCTCATCAGAGGCTGAAATTTTGGCCACTGATATAATTTGACTTTTTACACTCACTTATGAAGTTTGGAGTGGTTTGGACTAGGGTAGCCCTAGAATTTTAGGGTAGGCCCTTTAGGGTAAATTTCTAGGGTTTGAAGAATTTGGGGTCAAAAGACCTTGGATGGACTTGAAACTTGGGAATGATGTCCATAGGGTTACTATGGTCCTGTGGTTAAAATTTTAGGGCATTTGGAAGAATTTAAACCCCTTAAATCTATAACCCTAGTTTAGGGCACTAGCTTTGAAATCATAAGCTCTAATACCAAAACTTTCTTAAAAGGGCTGAGTTTTTGAATGGGTAGTTGTTTAGGGTATATATATCTCTGGAAATTTTATAATAAATTTTGGATGAATATTTTTGGTACTTTATTCACAAAGTCATGTTTTACAATTTTCACTTAGGAATTTTTGGAGAAAAATATACTTGATTAAATCTGATGAAACTTAGCAAAGGGGCTTGTAATCATGGTACCCATCTCTGTAAAGTTTTAGGAAATTTTTGAAGAATGATATTTAGTAGTTGCTTCTTTAATTATTTAATTCTATGGAACTTTGGTAAATTTAATAATGACATTTAAATTGTCTAAAAAATTTTAATTTCTTCATCATGATGTTTCTAGTTCCTTATGAAGCCCTAGTAATTTTTACATAATTATTGGAGACATATTTGTGGCACTTCCTTCATTATATTTGATCTTAGGAATTATTTTTAATAAATCCTTTAGAGGTCAAGAACTATCTGGAAAATTATGAAAATTGGCAACCAATAATATTTCTCTGTTATTTAGTGAATAAAAATTTTAGGAGGCCATTACCTGAGAAAATCTTATGGTTCATGTTCAAATTGACTATGGCCTAGTTTTTGAGGAAAATTCAATAAATAGTAGATTAATTGGGAAAAATATGATTTTCTGAATTTAGACTATATTTATCATAATAGACCTCTGGTAAAATTTGTAGAGTTATTGGAGGAGAATTTAGAGTATCACCTATTGAGTACATCATATTAGCTTAGGGAGGTCTGCAATTAGTAAAAACAGCAGAAATCAAATTAAAGTGCACAATGAGTTTAGGAAGTTGGAATAATGGGGCATTAGTCTGGTAGGTGAATTAGGTTTGTCATCAGAAGTGTAGATGAGTAGTGGAGGTTGGTTAGAGTTGTGTGGGGTTCGGGATCGACAAAGGATCACTCATCCTCGTTGAAAAGAAGGAGTCATATACACTTGGGTTAGAATTCAATTATAACCCTAAGGGATTGAGAGATTTGTGTAGTAACCAATAATAATAAGTGCCTTGCGAAAGGGAGCTTTGGGCGTAATCCCATCGTAGTTCCTAGTGCCTTCGAGAGCCCTTCACGGGGAATACCTTGGGCAGTCCTGGGCTAACGCAACTCATAGGAATAATGAAACTTCAAGAGTAACTAGAATAATTAGGGTTTCACTCTCACACACCCCGAGGTTACGGGAAGTAGTTTTGGCTAGATGATCAAGCAGTAGGCTCGGTCGTTGTGGTAAGAGGGCAGGATGGCCCGGTGAGCTTCGGCTCGGTGTTGGTACGTAAATTTGCATGTGCATAAAAGGAATGAAATTAAGGTGGTGGGTCTTCGGTATTGGAGGATCTTAGCACAGACACCAATACGTTGACTCGGCAAGTGTTGTGATAGCACTTCGCCAACAGAAGTCCGGTGCGCCAGCCGGCAAGAGTACGCAGGAGTCCGCTTAGTGCACCAGCGTTGAGGCGTACGATAGGTCTGACCAGTAGTGCTATACTGGTTTAGAGGTGGGCGAGGCCCAACCCACCGCTTCCGTCTGCCACTACGGAGGTATCCTGGGAGGTGAGGCTCCAGAAAGGGGGAACTAAAGGTCTGTGTGCACAGAGTCGGGTGTGTGTGTTGCACTTGCTTGATCCATCATACCCACTTGCATGTCATAGCATAAGCGATTCATTTAACCTTTGACACCTAAAATATAAGTGGTATGGGACACTTATACATTAGGCCCTGCAAAACGACCCCTTGGTCTATAAGCTTGTGTGGGCAAGTTTATAAATTAAGGTTAATTTTCCTATATATATATATATATAGCTGTTAATAACCGACACCCCAACGTATAAATTGGTATGTGACTCTTTATACGATGGGAGCCTTGCAAAAGACCCCTTGCTTATATGTACCCATATAAGTTAAGGTTACTTTACTTTACTTGTTTACAAATATGTTTAGTTACTATATAAATAGCTAGTTTTAGGTCCACCGTCACCTGCATTTGATATACTCTCCACTTTCAAGTCCTCCCTTTCTTCCTCTCCGCTCGGTGCCTAGGAGCCATGGGAGAAGGGGTGGGGGATGATAGGACTTAGTCTTTTAGACTAACGGTTTTCGAACCACATCATTTAGGGGATCGCGGAGCCCAGATTGGAGGAGCAGCCCCAGAGGTCGACACGCTTGGAGATAGGGCAGTCTAGCACAGGAGTTCAGACAGCTGGGACCGTGAGGCCCTTACTCTAGTAGTGTTTATTTTATTTCCACATGAGAGATCATGTGGTGAGGAATTGTTGTATCGGGCATAAGCCCTTATTTACAGTGCTTGGTTTTGTGGACTCTCCCATCGTGGAGATATTTTACTTGATGTGATATTTCTGTGGACTTTTACTTAGAGTTTTGCTTCGCATGTTATTACTCTAATTTTGTTACTATGCTGCGATCGAATTGGCCGGCAGAAACGGCGTTTTGTGGTGATGACGCTTCCGGGCGAGAAGGTGTCACCGCAAAGCGGCGGTTCTGGGCATAAGACCCTGTGTTTTTATTAAAAAAAAATGGGGTCTTACACCGGGGGCCAGGGTCTCGCCCCCGCCTCTTCTTGCTTGGCGGCCTGGCAGGGCGAGACCGGTCGGAGGCCGCGGTCTCGCCCTTGCCCCCCTGCAGTTTTACCTTCTTGCCCTCGGGGGAAATTCCCCCTTTACCCCCGGGCGTGGCTGTTTTCTATTGGCCCAAGGCTTTTTGGGCGTGAGGGTATCTCGGTCATTTTGGCCCAAGGGGTTTTGGAAAACTATAAATAGACCCCCTTGGGTGCCTTGGAGAGGATCTTCTTTATCTTCTTCTTCTCCTTCTTCTTGCTTGCTCCTCCCTTGGCTTCTTCTTGGTAGAGTTGAGAGAGCTCCTCCAAGGCACCCTAGCTCGAGCATTGGCTAGGGAGGGGAAGTGCTCAGGTAGCCTTCCGGGTGTGAGGTGGGACCTCCGCGCTAGAGCCGAGGGTCTATTCCCAGCTTCTTGATCCTTTGGTCCGTGACGTTCTCTTGAGTGTAGTAGGTGTGAGGTCACCCCTTTCTAGGGACCCCGAACTCCACAGAGACCAAGTTCTTGGTTTCAACATTTTGGTGCGGTGAGCGTGGAGAGTGACCAGCACAGAAGATCTTGAGAGAGTGTCATGACGGGAGGTCAAGGAGGTAGTGATGATCTCGGCGAGCTCCCCACCCCAGGACCCTTTGTGGGGAGGCAAGAGTTCATGGCCTCCGTCCAAGGTATCATGGAGATGCTGCGAAGCATTGCTCCTCAGGGTGGCAGCTCCACCCCGACCCCCCAGGAGCTAGCTCCCCCCCTCGACGAGTCGACTCCCAGGGGATTGGGCGAGATGACCCCAGCGGGGGGAGAAGGAAGTGTCCCAGGAAGAAGGCCCGGGAAGGAGAGGATGGGCGATGGGGTCGAGCGAGACCTCACTGGCCGGGAGCTGTTCTCCAGCCCGGCGAGTGCCAACCTTCAAGGCGAGCAGGTCGCGCGAGTGGAGGTGGCGAGACCACCCCTTAGGGGGTCACCCTTCAGCGAGCTAATCATCTCAGCTCCCGTTCCCGAGGGGTTCAGAGAGCCAGACATGGCTTACTACACGGGGAAGGATGACCCCGTCCAGCATCTGCAATGGTTCGAGGATGCCGTCTCCATCAGGCCGATGACAGATGCCTTCAAGTGTCGCCTCTTTGCGATCACTCTGAAGGAGAAGGCAAGGGACTGGTTCCATCAACTCCCTCCGAGGTCGATCTACGGGTTCGAGGATTTGAGCCGAAGCTTCCAGCTCCGCTTCTCCACCTCCAAGAAGCGGAAGAGGAGCCCCGAGTCCATCTTCCTAATAAGGCAGGGGGCCAAGGAGTCGCTGGCCCGCTACGTTGACAGATTCCAAGAGGAGATCCTGGAGGTCCAGGAGATGCCAGGGTATGCTCTCCAGATGGCCTTCACTGTTGGGCTGAAGGAGGGCTTCTTCAAGATGAGCTTGACCCGGAAGGCCCCCCTTTCCTTCGAGGAGCTGATGGAAAGGGCGGCAGAGGAGATAGCCATGGAGGCGGCCAACCCGGCGTTTGTCAAGAAATTGGCAAAGCTGACAGAGACAGAGGAAAAGGAGCAAGGTGGCTCGAGGCCCCATGAGGGAAGAAGGAGAGAGGAGCGGAGAGCTCAGGAGGGTCCAGAGCCAGGTTGGAGGCAGCAGGGAGGACCCACTCAGGGCCCGGGAAGAGGTTACGCCCATGATGGGGGAAACTTTCATGGGGGCCAAGGAAGGTTCAACTTCCAGAGGCAAGCCCCTAGGCAACTCCTACCCCCACCACAGCAAGCGATGGAAATTGGTCGAAGGGAGAGGAGGAACCGCACGGGAAGGAAAAGAGTCAGAGTAGAGTTACCCTACTGTGAGTTCCACCAGGAGGAAGGCCACGCGACATCTACTTGCCCCGAATTTCTGGAGTTGAGAAGGACAAGAGCTCCAGCACCGCAACCTCATCAGCCTCAACAAGCGCAAGACCCGGTGCGGATTGAAGAAGTCCGACCCGATGCGGCAGAGGAGAGATGTGAGGACAGGGTTGATGTGGGCACCCGGGGAAGGATCAGATGATTCACAGGGGAAGAGGGAGGTAAGAGAGAAGTGAATCATCTTTTTTTGTAATGAACTTAGCTTGCGTTGTATTGGCTATGATTAATGGTAAAAACCACCGAAAAATACTTGTGGTCCATGGAAAGTCCCTTAGCTCCGAGATGGATTCCGCTGCCAGGCTCTCGCTAGCTGGCAGGGCAGGTTGATCTCTCGTGGAGAGTAAGTCCCTTAGCTCCAAGATGGATTCCGCTGCCAGGCTCTCACTAGCTGGCAGGGCAGGTTGATCTCTCGTGGAGGCTAAGTCCCTTAGCTCCGAGATGGATTCCGCTGCCATGCTCTCACTAGCTGGCAGGGCAGGTTGATCTCTCGTGGAGGCTAAGTCCCTTAGCTCCGAGATGGATTCCGCTGCCAGGCTCTCGCTAGCTGGCAGGGCAGGTTGATCTCTCGTGGAGGCTAATTCCCTTAGCTCCGAGATGGATTCCGCTGCCAGGCTCTCACTAGCTGGCAGGGCAGGTTGATCTCTCGTGGAGGCTAAGTCCCTTAGCTCCGGGATGGATTCCGCTGCCAGGCTCTCACTAGCTGGCAGGGCAGGTTGATCTCTCGTGGAGGCTAAGTCCCTTAGCTCCGAGATGGATTCCGCTGCCAGGCTCTCGCTAGCTGGCAGGGCAGGTTGATCTCTCGTGGAGAGTAAGTCCCTTAGCTCCGAGATGGATTCCGCTGCCAGGCTCTCACTAGCTGGCAGGGCAGGTTGATCTCTCGTGGAGGCTAAGTCCCTTAGCTCCGAGATGGATTCCGCTGCCAGGCTCTCACTAGCTGGCAGGGCAGGTTGATCTCTCGTGGAGGCTAAGTCCCTTAGCTCCGAGATGGATTCCGCTGCCAGGCTCTCACTAGCTGGCAGGGCAGGTTGATCTCTCGTGGAGGCTAAGTCTCTTAGCTCCGAGATGGATTCCGCTGCCAGGCTCTCGCTAGCTGGCAGGGCAGGTTGATCTCTCGTGGAGGCTAAGTCCCTTAGCTCCGAGATGGATTCCGCTGCCAGGCTCTCGCTAGCTGGCAGGGCAGGTTGATCTCTCGTGGAGGCTAAGTCCCTTAGCTCCGAGATGGATTCCGCTGTCAGGCTCTCGCTAGCTGGCAGGGCAGGTTGATCTCTCGTGGAGGCTAAGTCCCTTAGCTCCGAGATGGATTCCGCTGCCAGGCTCTCACTAGCTGGCAGGGCAGGTTGATCTCTCGTGGAGGCTAAGTCCCTTAGCTCCGAGATGGATTCCGCTGCCAGGCTCTCACTAGCTGGCAGGGCAGGTTGATCTCTCGTGGAGGCTAAGTCCCTTAGCTCCGAGATGGATTCCGCTGCCAGGCTCTCGCTAGCTGGCAGGGCAGGTTGATCTCTCGTGGAGGCTAAGTCCCTTAGCTCCGAGATGGATTCCGCTGCCAGGCTCTCGCTAGCTGGCAGGGCAGGTTGATCTCTCGTGGAGGCTAAGTCCCTTAGCTCCGAGATGGATTCCGCTGCCAGGCTCTCGCTAGCTGGCAGGGCAGGTTGATCTCTCGTGGAGGCTAATTCCCTTAGCTCCGAGATGGATTCCGCTGCCAGGCTCTCACTAGCTGGCAGGGCAGGTTGATCTCTCGTGGAGGCTAAGTCCCTTAGCTCCGAGATGGATTCCGCTGCCAGGCTCTCGCTAGCTGGCAGGGCAGGTTGATCTCTCGTGGAGAGTAAGTCCCTTAGCTCCGAGATGGATTCCACTGCCAGGCTCTCACTAGCTGGCAGGGCAGGTTGATCTCTCGTGGAGGCTAAGTCCCTTAGCTCCGAGATGGATTCCGCTGCCAGGCTCTCACTAGCTGGTAGGGCAGGTTGATCTCTCGTGGAGGCTAAGTCCCTTAGCTCCGAGATGGATTCCGCTGCCAGGCTCTCACTAGCTGGCAGGGCAGGTTGATCTCTCGTGGAGGCTAAGTCCCTTAGCTCCGAGATGGATTCCGCTGCCAGGCTCTCGCTAGCTGGCAGGGCAGGTTGATCTCTCGTGGAGGCTAAGTCCCTTAGCTCCGAGATGGATTCCGCTGCCAGGCTCTCGCTAGCTGGCAGGGCAGGTTGATCTCTCGTGGAGGCTAAGTCCCTTAGCTCCGAGATGGATTCCGCTGTCAGGCTCTCGCTAGCTGGCAGGGCAGGTTGATCTCTCGTGGAGGCTAATTCCCTTAGCTCCGAGATGGATTCCGCTGCCAGGCTCTCACTAGCTGGCAGGGCAGGTTGATCTCTCGTGGAGGCTAAGTCCCTTAGCTCCGAGATGGATTCCGCTGCCAGGCTCTCACTAGCTGGCAGGGCAGGTTGATCTCTCGTGGAGGCTAAGTCCCTTAGCTCCGAGATGGATTCCGCTGCCAGGCTCTCACTAGCTGGCAGGGCAGGTTGATCTCTCGTGGAGGCTAAGTCCCTTAGCTCCGAGATGGATTCCGCTGCCAGGCTCTCACTAGCTGGCAGGGCAGGTTGATCTCTCGTGGAGGCTAAGTCCCTTAGCTCCGAGATGGATTCCGCTGCCAGGCTCTCGGTAGCTGGCAGGGCAGGTTGATCTCTCGTGGAGGCTAAGTCCCTTAGCTCCGAGATGGATTCCGCTGTCACGCTCTCGCTAGCTGGCAGGGCAGGTTGATCTCTCGTGGAGAGTAAGTCCCTTAGCTCCGAGATGGATTCCGCTGCCAGGCTCTCACTAGCTGGCAGGGCAGGTTGATCTCTCGTGGAGGCTAAGTCCCTTAGCTCCGAGATGGATTCCGCTGCCAGGCTCTCGCTAGCTGGCAGGGCAGGTTGATCTCTCGTGGAGGCTAAGTCCCTTAGCTCCGAGATGGATTCCGCTGTCAGGCTCTCGCTAGCTGGCAGAGCAGGTTGATCTCTCGTGGAGAGTAAGTCCCTTAGCTCCGAGATGGATTCCGCTGCCAGGCTCTCACTAGCTGGCAGGGCAGGTTGATCTCTCGTGGAGGCTAAGTCCCTTAGCTCCGAGATGGATTCCGCTGCCAGGCTCTCACTAGCTGGCAGGGCAGGTTGATCTCTCGTGGAGGCTAAGTCCCTTAGCTCCGAGATGGATTCCGCTGCCAGGCTCTCGCTAGCTGGCAGGGCAGGTTGATCTCTCGTGGAGGCTAAGTCCCTTAGCTCCGAGATGGATTCCGCTGCCAGGCTCTCGCTAGCTGGCAGGGCAGGTTGATCTCTCGTGGAGGCTAAGTGTTTGCACCCCGAGGCCGTCTCGCCACCCAGGCTCCCATTAGCTGGCATGGCAGGTTGACCCCGAGGGGAAGTTACACTCCGCGAATACGTTGGGTTGGATGTTTCTTTCCGAGCTTGTGCCAACCTCGAAAAGAGCGGGGATTGTGTACAACCCCGTATTCGCGAAGATTGGGCCCCAAAACAAGGTGAGCAAGTTTTTAAGCTTTTTGGGAGTTTTGCACTCCTAGGGGCCAATTTTTGGTGAACTTGCAAAACATACTAGTAGGGGGAGAAAATATTTCTCCCCCCAAGGCGCTCTTGGCAAGCCGCCGCAAGCCGCCTCAGGCCGCCAGGCCGCAAGCCGCCTCAGGCCGCCAGGCCGCAAGCCGCCTCAGGCCGCCAGGCCGCAAGCCGCCTCAGGCCGCCAGGCCGCAAGCCGCCTCAGGCCGCCAGGCCGCAAGCCGCCTCAGGCCGCCAGGTCGCAGACCGCCTCTTCTGGCTCGGCGACCTAGCGGGGCGAGACCGGCCGGGGGCCAGGGTCTCGCCCCTGCCTCTTCTGGCTCGGCGACCTAGCGGGGCGAGACCGGCCGGGGGCCAGGGTCTCGCCCCCGCCTCTTCTGGCTCGGCGACCTAGCGGGGCGAGACCGGCCGGGGGCCAGGGTCTCGCCCCCGCCTCTTCTGGCTCGGCGACCTAGCGGGGCGAGACCGGCCGGGGGCCAGGGTCTCGCCCCCGCCTCTTCTGGCTCGGCGACCTAGCGGGGGCGAGACCGGCCGGGGGCCAGGGTCTCGCCCCCGCCTCTTCTGGCTCGGCGACCTAGCAGGGCGAGACCGGCCGGGGGCCAGGGTCTCGCCCCCGCCTCTTCTGGCTCGGCGACCTAGCGGGGCGAGACCGGCCGGGGGCCAGGGTCTCGCCCCCGCCTCTTCTTGCTTGGCGGCCTGGCAGGGCGAGACCGGTCGGAGGCCGCGGTCTCGCCCTTGCCCCCTGCAGTTTTACCTTCTTGCCCTTTGGGGAAATTCCCCCTTTACCCCCGGGCGTGGCTGTTTTCTATTGGCCCAAGGCTTTTTGGGCGTGAGGGTATCTCGGTCATTTTGGCCCAAGGGGTTTTGGAAAACTATAAATAGACCCCCTTGGGTGCCTTGGAGAGGATCTTCTTTATCTTCTTCTTCTCCTTCTTCTTGCTTGCTCCTCCCTTGGCTTCTTCTTGGTAGAGTTGAGAGAGCTCCTCCAAGGCACCCTAGCTCGAGCATTGGCTAGGGAGGGGAAGTGCTCAGGTAGCCTTCCGGGTGTGAGGTGGGACCTCCGCGCTAGAGCCGAGGGTCTATTCCCAGCTTCTTGATCCTTTGGTCTGTGACGTTCTCTTGAGTGTAGTAGGTGTGAGGTCACCCCTTTCTAGGGACCCCGAACTCCACAGAGACCAAGTTCTTGGTTTCAACATCGTCGACACAAAGGCCGATCGTCGACACATCCTCGACACGCCCTGCGACATGCCCGTGTCGCAGGCCGTGTCCTCTGACACGCCCTGGGACACGCCAGTGTCCCAGGCCGTGTCACCCAAAAATTCATGTTTCAGAAATTTGGACTATTACACCAAACCACATAGCCCAGGTCCGATTCCACTTGCCCGTTGCTCACTCCGTATAGTCACTTTAAGACGTGCGCACGAACCAAGCTTATCTCGGATCCCAAATCATTTCCAAACATTACATAACTCAGTTATGTTCAAGGCTGGCTCCCCGGCCGCCAAGTTAGCAGAACTACATTTCCGCTCAGTTTTTCGGGTACGCCTTGGAGTTAATCCCCAAGGATCCCTACTGTAACCTACCGTGTAGAAACCCGAAAATACAAAGCACGGAGTCTTCTCTGGCAAACCATACAATATGCAACATCACCGATCCAGACCAACACGTTCGGGTAGGCTTCACACACAATGCTTATGTCCGTACATCGATTTCGGACTCTATATGCAACACAAGGAGGACTATTCCCATCAACCCCAAGGAACACCGCACACTCACCGCACACTCGTGGGAGCATGTTTCCTTATGCAAAAGAATGAGAGCTTCACATGATCATGTAGAGAATCGTTACCCTTGTAGTTCGCTTTTGCGCCATTGGAATCTATCCGGATGGAAAGCTTTGCAAGGGAATTCCCTCAGCGGATCTGGTCTCAGTTCTTGATTCGGTGCTCTGATGCTCCGCCAGCGCTCGGAATCCTCCTCTTCCTTCCTTCTTGCTCTCTCCTCTCTCTAACTCCTTAGAAAGAGAATGCTTATGATAAAATGAGGAATTAATCCTCAATTCCCGGCCTTAACAAAGCAGGAACACACCTGGGCCGTCAGATCTTATTTAAAGAAAACAAACGTCTCAGATCCGCCCAAAATTCCTCAATCCTGGGCCGAACACGGCCTTGCACACGACCGTGTCCCAGGCCGTATGCCCCGATCCAGGCACGATCGTCGAGCACAAAAAAGGACACGGGTCAAGACACGTTTGTGTCTCAACCTGACACGCCCCGTGTCGTGTACTGACACGCCCGTGACCTAGGGCATACCACAGATAACCGCCATGCCAACCGACACGCCCCTTGGGAACACGGGTAATGACACAGGTATGCACACGCCTGTGTCACGCATGACACGCCCGTATCGCTGCCGTGTTTCCTGCCGTGTCCTTTTCTAGATACAGCCGACCAACATAGAGGAGGACACGGCCTTGGACACGCCCGTGTCCCAGGCCGTGTACCCCTATTAAGGCACCAAAAATTCCTTAGGACGCGACCGGTTCGATTACGATTTTCGGGGTGTTACAATCTGTTGCCGGAGAGAATGCAAGCTTTTGAAGAGCTAAAGAGTTGCCTGACCACAACGCCTATTCTCTATGCTCCATGTGGGGCAGAAGGCTCTGAGTTTTACCGTGATGCTTCACGCAACAACTTAAGTTGTGTGCTGCTAAAGCATGGGAGTGAAATAGCGTATGGCTTGTGCCAGCTGAAGGTACAGGAGAGGAATTATTCCGCTCATGACTTGGAGTTAGCGGCCGTGATGTTCGCTCTGAAGCTTTGGAGGCATTACGTGTACGGTGTGAAGGTTGATATCTATACCGATTATACGAGCCTGAAGTATATTTTGGATCAAAAGGATTTAAACATGCGACAACGGAGGTGGATGAAGTTCCTGGAGGACTACACCTTCAAGGTATACTACATGCCCGGATAAGGTAATGTGGTTGCGGATGCGTTAAGTTGCAGAGCTCGCGTGCATGTCAGTTGGTTGTGGATGCATGACGAGCGTTTGGTTCGTGGGTTGGAGGTCTTGGAGACCTCTTGTGCTGACATGAAATTTAGTGCCAAAGCACACTTGAACTGGACAGAGGTGCAGTGGACCTCGTTGATAGGATTCGACGAGCTCTAGTCTTGGATAACAACATGAAGCAGATCATGCCTGAGGCTTTGTATGAGTTAAATTCCCAATTTACAGTTAATAATGTACTGTTATGGAGGGACAGTCGTTTGTGCGTCCCAAGTGTGGGTAAACTACGGGGGGGGGGGATTGAGGTACGAGGCTTATCAGGCTAAGTACTCGATTTACCCGGGGAGCACGAGAATGTATAAAGCCATGAAAAAAAAGTTGTTCTGGTAGCCAGGACTTAAAAAGAACGTAGCACTTTATGTTGCGAAGTGTCAAACGTGCGCCTTGGTGAAGGCGGAGTGCCAGAAGCCTGGAGGTTTCTTGAAGTCCTTACCTATCCCGGAGTGGAAGTTCGAGGATATTTCAATGGATTTCGTGCTTGGGTTGCCAAGGTCACAGAAGGGAAACGACGTCTTCTAGGTGATCGTAGATAGATTGACGAAGGTGTCACACTTCATTCTGAATAGGAAGGATGATTCAGTGGATAAACTGGCAAAACTTTACATAAATAACATTGTTCGACTGCATGGTGTGCCCCGTAGCATCGTGAGTGACCGATATGAGCGCTTCACATCCAAAGACTGAAGGTTTGTGCATCAATTATTGGGAACCAATCTGAGTTTCAACACGGCCTTTCATCTGCAGACGGATGGTCAGAGGGTCAACAGGACGATGGAGGACATGCTTCCCATGTGCGTCTTGGATTTCAGAAAGCGGTGGGAAGATCACCTGTACATGGTGGAGTTTGCTTATAACAACAGTTACCAAGCGAGTATTCAAATGGCGCCCTTCGAGGCCCTATTCAGTAGAAAATGTCGCACGCTGTTGTCATGGTTGGAGACGGGTGAGTCGATGCTGTACAAACGACAAGAAATGGAAGATGCCACTTCGTTGGTACAAACTATACGAGAACGATTGCTGATCGCTCAGGACATGCAGGCTAAATACTATAATGCCAAACATAGGAACGTTGAGTTCGTTGTTGGTGACTGGGTATACTTGAAAATTAAGCCGTTCATGGGTGTCTCACGGGTAAGATGCTTGAAGAAGCTAAGTCCGAGGTACCATGGACCATTTGAGATACTAGAGCGAATTGGTGAAGCGGCTTATCGACTGAAGTTATCAGTGGAATTGTGTGGTCTACACGACGTATTCCATATATCGGTGTTACGGAGGGCGGTGCAAGAGCCTTCGCAAGTGATTGCGGTCGATCAGGTACCTGTTGATTATGGGTTGACGACGAAGGTCAAGCCCGTTCGCATTGAGGACTTTGAAGTCATGCGACTTTGTAACAAAGACATAAGGATGGTCAAAGTCCGTTCGGACAACTGCGGTCGGGAGGAACTTTCGTGGGAGCGAGAGCAGACCATGTATGAGGAGTATCCCAAGCTATTTTGCGCAGGTATCGTTTAATTTTGTGTACCTTTCCATTCTTTAATTTCGGGACAAAATTTTTAAAGGTGGGGAGAATTGTAACGCCCCAAAACTCAAAAAAGGATAGGATAACGTTTTAAGGCCAAATTGGTGCTTGAATAGTTTCACACGGCCTGTGACACGGACGTGTCCAGGGCCGTGTCCTGCCATGAGTTCGACGAATTTTCATGGGGTCGACAAAATGCATTCGACAATCCTCGAAGGCAAGCCATGTCCGGCACACGGCCTGGGACACGGGCGTGTCCAGGGTCGTGTCCTTCTCTGTGTTTGACCAGTCTGTGTCGACTGATGAACACGGTCTGCGACACGGGCGTGTCATAAGCCGTGTCTGGCACACGACATGTAACACGGGCGTGTTTCATGGCCGTTTCCTGGTCGGGACGTGACCGTTTCATGTGTCGATTTGTGATACGGGCGTGTCAGGGGATGACACATGCGTGTCAAGTGTAACATAGGCGTGTCTGAGCCCGTGTCCTGTTCTGCATTCGACGATCATGTTCAGATTATGAGACACGGGCGTGTCACAAGCCATGTTCGTCTCAGGAAAGTGATTTTCAGGGCGATTCACGACCGTTCATTTCCTTCAAATAGGATCCAATGATCCAGAACTCTCCCTGTTGTTATAAGGCCGGGAGTTGAGGGTTAAACCCTCATTTCTCTTAGGTCTTTCTCTTTCTAAAGAGTTAGAGAGTGGGGAGAGCAAGGAAGAAGAAGAAGGGGAATCCAGCCGCCGGTGGATCTTTGGAGCCCCAAATCGCGAGCCGAGTCCAGATCCGTGGAGGCGAAGCCGTTGCGGTGCTTTTCATCCGGCTAGTTTTCCATGGCACCAAAGCTAACCTCTAGGGTAACAATTCTCTTCTTGGACATGTGAAGTCCTCTTCCTTTTTGCATAGGGAACCCGCTATCGCGAGTGTGCGGTGGGTGTGCGGTGAGTGTGTGGTATTTCTCTTTCTAAAGTGTTAGATAGCGGGGAGAGCGAGGAAGAAGAAGGAGGAATCCGGCCGCCGGTGGAGCTTCGGAGCCCCAAATCGCGAGCCGAGTCCAGATCCGTGGAGGCGAGGTCGTTGCGGTGCTTTTCATCCGGCTAGTTTTCCATGGCGCCAAAGCGAACCGCTAGGGTAACAATTCTCTTCTTGGACATGTGAAGTCCTCTTCCTTTTTGCATAGGAAACCCGCTCTCGCGAGTGTGCGGTGAGTGTGTGGTATTTCCCACTCTCCTCAGACCCTTATTCTTATCGAGAAGCTATAGAGAGTAGAGACTATTCTCAATGGAAAGTGGCTATGGTGGAAGACATGGAATCCCTTCAGAAGGACAAGACTTAGTACTTTGTTAGTCTGCCTAAAGGGGCCAAGGAAATCAGTTCCAAATGGGTGTTCAGAATGAAGGTGTGCACCTCAGGGAAGGATCAATGGAAATACAAGGCCATATTCGTAGCAAAGGGGTTCACGCAGAAGAAGGGAGTTGATTTTGATGAGATCTTCTCACTAGTGGTGAAACATTGTTCCATTCGGGTGCTACTCGCCATGGTAGCAATGTGGGATATGGAGCTGGAACAGGTGGACGTGAAAACAATTTTTCTTCACAGCAGCCTAGAGGAGGAGATCTATATACTGCAGCCTGAGGGGTTCATTCGACCCGACAATGAGAGAAAGGTGTGTAAACTGAAGAGATCTCTTTATGGTCTTATGCAGGCTCCGAGTATGTGGAACAAGAGATTCAACACTTTCATGACTTCACACAGTTACAACAAGAACCAGTACGACAGTTGCGTCTACTACAGATTTCTCGTATATGGCAATATTCTGATTCTGATGCTCTACATTGATGATATGTTGATTGTCTGCAAGTCAGCCAGAGAAATTCAGATACTGAAGCAGAAATTGAATGCAGAATTTGAGATGAAAGATCTTGATCATGCTCAGAAGATCCTTGGGATGGAGATCATGTGGGACAAAAAGCGTGACATGTTGTGTCTTTCTCAGACTAGCTACATTCAGAAGGTACTGGAAAAGTTCAATATGATGGAATCTAAGTCTGTTACGACTCCTTTGGGATAATAGTTTAGATTGACATCACAACAATGTCCAGACATCGAAAAGGAATGCCGGAAGATGCTTAGTGTGTCGTACGCTAGTGCGGTAGGATTCTTGATGTACGTGATGATATGCACGAGACCATATATTGCTCAGGAAATAAGTGTTATTAGCAGATACATGTCAAATCTAGGATGACAACATTGGGGAGCAGTCAAGTGGATTTTGCAGTATTTAAATAGAACGCCAGACATCTGTTTACTTTTCAAAAGGGGCAAAGTTGCTGGAGTTTCAGAGTGCTTCATTGATTCTGAATACATAGGTGATCTCGACAGCAGGAGATCTACTTCATGCTACATATTTCTTCTAGGTGGAGGTCCTATCAGTTGGAAAGCTACTCTTCAGGATATAGTAACTCTGTCCACGATAGATGCAGAGTATATTGTTGTGGTGGAGGCTGCTAAAGAAGCTATTTGGCTCAGGGGTCTCATCAAGGAACTCAGAGTTTCTCAGGAAGCAGTAAGACTGCACTATGACAGTCAAAGTGCTATTTGTCTTGCCAAGGACACGGTCTGGCCTGCAAGGATAAAGAATATCTATGTGCGCTATCAAAAGCTGAGGGAGTTCGTTGGAGGAGGCGAGATTTAGTTACTGAAGGTACCCACAGAGGACAACGTTGCTGATATGTTGAAAAACACCTAACAGGAGTCAAGTTCAAGCACTGCCTTGACTTGGCTCACATCTGCGTCTGATGATCGTGGTGACCCAAGGGAGAGGGGGTGTTTATTTTGAGAGAAGATCCAAGTTGGTGGTGGGGCTCAATCACAAGGAGCGTTAAGGTGGAGATTGTTTTTTTTTGCCGCTCCTTTGAACTGGGCAGTTCAAGTGCCCCCCTTTTTCTTTTATATACATATTTTTTCCTCCGGTTAATTAGGACACAACAGATCGAGAGTTAGTGGTCGGCTTCTTCCCAATCTCTGAGTGCAGGCGGTTGCAACGCGATACCACGAAGGAGGAGGCGGTGCATCTCCGTTTCCGGCAAATCCAGAGGCCATCTTCGGCGTATCCCCGTTTAGGATTTTGAGACCGGTGGTGCTTGATTGCAGGCGAATCAGAAGGCTGGTTTTGAGGCCGGCGGTGTCTTGAGGCCGACGATATCTTGGTCGCCGACGAGTCCAACTTTAGCGCTCCAGGTTCTATTGTTTCAGATTCATCTCCATGTACATTTAAACTCTCTGATTATAGTGGATCTCCTCTGGTGCTCTCCCCGTGGATGTAGGAGCTTCTCTCTGAACCACGTATATCCTGTGTCATCTGTGTGACTGTGTGTGTGCTATTTTGTTTATTTCTTAATTTTGCGGCTATTGTTATTGCATTGCGCGCTCCGCGGTGATTGGAAATCAGTGCAGTTTTCATAACATCGCGAGTTGTTAAAAGAAATGGTTTAGTCCCACACCGCCTAGCGTGATCCTTGGTTCTGGGTGTATAAACGGTGTGACCACTCTTCTCCTAACCACTCTCCATATTCCACTAGAGACATTGGGAGCACCACTCTCCCAAACAATGCAAATATCCAAGACAGACCGTAGTCAAACCCATAAAACCACATGAATGTGCATGTAACTTTTCACTGCATGTCTACACCAGTCACTTATACATCCTATGCAATAAGCCAAACTGACACAACTTTCTTGCTTTCTTAGGCTCCCTTTGGCCTGCGAGTTTTTTTTTGCTTTCATGAGTTTGAAAAAAAAGACTTTTTGACATTTTGCACTCTCGAATTACCATATTTTGGCATTTTGCATATCAAATTTTTAAATTTGTCACTTTGCACCTCCTGATTACAGATTTTTGGCACTTTACACTCGAATGCTGAAATTTATGGGGTATTTAGGTCTAGATACAACTCGAAAAGCTCATTTTGGCACTTTGCACAATCATATTTTGGCTATTTATAAAGTGCCAAAATGAATATTTTGGGTGATGTCCGAACCTAAATACTCCTAAAATTTCAGTCTTGAAATACAAAGTGTTAAAAATATGTAAAAAAAAACCAACAAAAAAAGAAAAAAGAAAACCAGAATTGTAGAGAGAAAAAGAGACCAACAGAGAGAGAATAGAAAAACAAACAGAAACATAATAATAAAAGTCAGTCATTTGAACGTAAAGACTCATGAAGGAAATCATGTTTGAGAGAGGAGAAGAAAAGATGAGCCGAATATACTATCCATATTCATTCATACGAAAAAATTGATACTAGTACATAATCATAGAGAGGCATATATATAGCCATTGATTACAACAGATAACTACTGAGCATAAATGCAGGAATAAAAGAAGAAACAGATAACAAGGCAGAGCCTGGAGCCACACAACAAAGCATTGGAACAAAACAGAAATTAAGTTGGACGGTTGAGATCATTCTTCAACAGAAGGAAGCTTTTACTCATAATGAGGTGGTTGAAGCATAAGCCCTGTGGGATGATCACACGACCAAAACCCAGATTGCAAAATTAAAAAAAAACTAATTAAAACCCCACCCCACCCACCCACCCACCCACCCAGAATCTCTTGTAGCAAGGAGAGAGCTGAAGTCATATTGGGGGGAACACAACACCACCATCTCATCAACATCATATAAGAAAAGAGGATCGGATCGGATCGGATCGGATCGGATCCGATCCGATCGATCGGATCGGATCCGATCCGATCGGATCCGATCCGACTTCCTACAATAAGAAGAATATACAAGTATCCCAACCACCGACCCACCCCTACTCTGCTCATGAAAGGATGAGGAGATCACGAATGAAATCAGCCATCTCTCACCGAAGAGCCTTGATGAATGCCAGCAGAGATTCCACATCCCGCCTCTCAGATTGATACTTCACCGGCCTCTGCCCGTGCTTGGGGAAGAAGAGGATGGTGGGGAAGCTGCCCAGCTGAAGCTCCTGCTTCGCAAACGGCTTCTGATCCCCATCCGACCGGAATTTCCCGACCTTCACCCCCGATCCAGCGAGCCGCTCAGCCAGCTCCACATAGGATGCCTCCATCGCCTGGCAAAACTGGCACCAGGGGGCGTAGAGGACCACCACCCACGCCTCCTTCTTCCTCTCCAACTTTAGCAGATTCTCCATTCCAGATCTCGTGAGGTTCACAATCGCCTGATTGTCCATTATATCCCGCACCTCCTTCGCTCCATTGATAATGGCGGAAGCAGCGTGGATGTCCTGAGGAATGTTGCCCTTGTGAAGGCCGCATTCCTTTGCCGTGGCGTCCTCCCACCACCACCTTCCCTCCCTCTCGTGCTGCCCGGGCAAGACAGGCCTGGTGCACGGCTCGCAGCCGATGGAGACGTAACCCCGAGAGTGAAGGGAATTCACCGGAACATCCATGCTCCTGAGGAAGTTCCAGATATCCCTGCCATCCACATTGGCGACCGGATTCCACTTTATTAAGCTGCCTGCGCCGCCATCCAATCCTTCGAAAGCAGGATCAACCTGGAAGAATAAGAAGAAGAAGAATCAATAATCAAAGCTCGATCGACGGAGTTGGCAGAGAAATTAATAGATGAACGAGGGGGGGGGGGGGGGGGGGGGGGGGGGGGGGGGGGGGGGGGGGGGGGGGGGGAAGAAGCTGCAGGGCACCTGAACAATAGGGATATTGGCTCTGGTGCCGGGCGATTGGTCCTTCCTCTGACCAGTGATCCAGGCCTTAAGGCCTTTAAGGGCCCTTCTCAGTGGCCTAACCTTCCGAACCCTGCAGCACTCCTGGTGTCCGTCCTCATAGAACGAGAACAATCCCTTGTTCCTCACAAGACCCTGAACCTCCACCGCGTCCGGGAACATATACTCGATGTGAATTCCGTAGTGCTTCTCCACGGCGTCGAAGAACTGATAGGTCTCGGGATTCAGCCTCCCCGTGTCGAGGCTGAAGACCCTGAACGGCCGGCCGGTCAGCCGAGCATACTCTATCAGAGCAACATCCTCTGCCCCGCTGCAACAGTAGAAATCAACGAGAATTAGATCATACCCACATAGGATTTGTGAGAAGGATTTATAATACTTTAGTTGAAACTGAAATTCATTCGATTTTCAATTCAAATCTCGTTGAAGCTTCCAAACGGACAATAAAATTGGAATTAGACTTTCAATTTCAATTCCATGATCTAAATTCCGTCACCCTTGAAGAGGTGTGATCCAAGCCCCAATTTCTCAATTCATGCGCTGGCTGAAGCTTCAACAAACAAGGACAGAAAAAGAAAAGAAATCGGGCACAAACCTAAAAGCAATCCCGATATCGTTCCCAAACATCTGGAGAGCCCTGTCGATGATGGAGAGCGGGGATGCATGCTCGAGCTCCCTCGCCAATTCATCGTAGCTCACCGCAGTGGCAGCCTTCTCCTCCTCCGGAGCATCCGTTTTGGTCACCGCCAACGCAGCAGCAACTGCTTCCACGGATCGCCGGTTTCTCTGCGATTCCACGGTCTGCCGTCGTGCCGCACAGCGCATTCGCGTCGCCGCGGAAGAAGATACCCTCATGTCCAGTTGCGGCCTCACTGGCCCGAATTTCCCAGCTGCTTGAAATCACAATACCTCAGTGGGCCGCAACAATCGATAGCAGAATCACCAAAAATGAAAGAAAAACAAAATTGACAGGATCCGCTTACCCTTGAGATTGCAGGGGAGGAGAGCAGAGGACGAAATCGCAGTAGCGGTTGCCATGGAAGACAAATTATTAGGGTTTCGAGATGAGCCCGGCTTTGTGGTTAATGGGTTTTCTCAAGGATTCCGTTTCAGAAAATGTTCTCTGCGAGTTCCCGGAGATTCCTGAATAATAAATAAGGAGGAGGACACCCGTTCCATTGCATGATGAAATGAACCTGGACGGAATGCCGTCCGAAGCAGACTGCTGACGTGGTGGATTTTGAGTGGTGCTGGAAAGCGCGCGGCGAGAGCCGCTAGCTTTGCATTCGTAGGTGCTCGCGTCCTCCGCTTGGATAGTCAGGCTAGTGGCCCAGTGGGCGGTCAAAATACGATAAAGACTTTTCGTATGCAGCCGATATATAATTGTGGTCATGAGTGGCACTGTTTTCCTTCTAACAAAGAAAAGCCCATTAAAGATTAACCAAGGCTGGGCTCTGTTTGGTGGGGATGTTTTGGAAGTGGTGTCGTAGATTTTTTGCATCCGTCCGTCAAACGTATTTTTTGGGAAGACAGTGGGAGTCGCTGCTGCCAAATCACACTATTTGGTCATTTCGGAGTCGCAAAAATTTATCGTGACTTCAGAAGTGAGAAATCGCATGTCTCCCCCACTCCTAATTTCCGCCCGTCGCCCTAGCAAGGTTTTTCGCGATCAATACCTCCGCACGATCCTCCGACCGACCATTCTTCTCTGGCGACAATTTTTCTTCGACGACCATTCTTCTCCAGCGACCATTCTTCTCCGACGACTGCCCCCCCCCCCCCCCCCCCCTCACTCAACACGCGGCGAACCCCCTTCGTTCTCCTTTGGACAAATATGTGAAATGTTGAAAATGGTGAAGTGAAAGTGAGTGATTTGGCGACCTGTCCGCGCGGACTATGCGGACAGGACTGACGGATAGCCAGGTCGGCAGAGCTGTTGCAGACAGCTTGTTCTTTGGCGGCCTTGGCGGTCTGTTCGCGCGAACTATGCGAACAGAGATGGCAGCAAGCCAGGCCGGCTTATTCTCGGAAGGCAGCTTGTTCCCAGAAGGTAACCAGGCGGATAACTTCTCTATCCGCGGAGTCCGGCAAGAAGCGGACTGGACTGGAGCTCGGCAGACCGGCCTTGCAGATGTCTTGGTCTAGCTCTGGTGGCGCGGCAAGCGGAAGCCGCAAAGGTTGCCAGTTAGTGTGGACAGGTGCTGGAGTTCGCCGGGATTGGCGGACTGGATCCAGTGTCCGCCAGTAAGTGCGGATTGGCCCTTGTGGCTGGTGGAGTGACTTGGTTGGTTCTGAACCAAGTCCAGGTTTGGCTCAGTCCAGGGAGATCGCGCAATTAAGCGCGGACTGCTTCTCAGTCCGCCGAGCTTGGCAGCAGTGTCGTGTGCCTTGGTTGCGAGCTTGGGGAATGCATACTGGAGTTGCGTCCGCAAGGCGTGCGGACTGATGCCGTGTCCGCAAAGTTTGGCAGCTTCGCTGATATGCCTTGATTGCAAACTTGGGTTGCGGACTGGAGTTGTGTCCGTGGATAGGAGGACAAGGTGTTGCTACAGAGTTCGGCTGGTGGCGACGTCCTGTCTTGGCCTTTGGTGACAAGGCGGACTGGGTTTGATGTCCGGCCTTGGTTAAGCTTAGGCGGTCAGGCTATCTTGCACAGGTCGCGGCGTACTGGATGAGTATCCGCGGGTTGCAGATACACTTGTTCTTGCTGCGGGATAAGGCAGTGATCCTATCGACTAGGGAGGTGACCACAGTCCTCATCGTGCCTATAAATAGGACCTCCTGCCACATCAATTGTGTGCAAATGAACAATAAGTGAACTCGTGGGTAGATGCTGCGGACTGGTTTTTTGTATCCGCGTGGGTTGAAGGAGTTGACCAGTTTGTGCTGTGCAGGTTGTGCGGATAGCGCTGGGAAGCCAGGACTTGGTTCTGACTGCGGTCAGGGACAGTGCGGGCTCTGCGGTTAGCAACGGGCAGTAAACAATAGGTCGCGGATAGCGACCAGACGATCTTCTCTTTGGCAACTAGTTTCCCGGTTCAATAAGTCGTCTGCTTCAGGCGACCTGTTCAGTTCGACATCAGCAGCTTGTGCGGCATGGCGGCTAGGCGACCTCGCTGTTAGGCGGCTTGCAGATCGACAGCTAGAGCTCAATATTGGAATAACGGGCAGTCCGCGCGGCTTGGTTTGCGGTCTAGCGACCTGATGGTCTGTGCGGACTCCGCAGTGCAACAGTAGAACCGACAGCTATTTGTTCAGTCCGTGCGATTTGATTTGCCTTGTAATTGTTTCTGTTTTCTCTTTAGTTATTTTGGCGAATCATGTCTCGTCATGTATGTCTTGCCTTATAAGAAGATTGTTGTTATCAATAAAGATTTTTGTTGTTGCATGTGTCTCTTGCTGTGATCTAATTTTTAGTTGATACAACTCCTACTCATTCCAAGATCCAAAAAACTCAACACGGTATCAGAGGGAGGTTGGAGTGGTTAAGTAGTGATCAACTAGAAGTTGTTGTTTCCCTTGTGAGGAGGGAACCAGTGTTAGAGTCATGGAAGCAGGATATGCAAGAGGTCTTGGTATTGAACTCCTAACACAGACTAACTTTAAGAAGTGGAAGTCTTGTATGGAGTGCTATCTTCTCGGCGAGGACTTTTGGGAGGTGGTTTGCGGAGCAGAAAGGCTAGAGGATACTGCTGGCAATGCTGAAGCGATGAGAGCATGGAAGGAGAAAAATACGAGAGCGGAGTCTATTCTCAAGCAAGTTATCTCATTGGAGCTCTTGGAGCACATCAGCGGATGTCGGTCAGCTGCGGAGGTTTGGACTTCCCTTGTTGGGTTATTCAAGGAGGAGGTAAAGGTGGCTGCTGAGGTTGGTCCTTCTACTTCATATCAGTAAGAGAGGAATGTTTCTCCTAGGTGTGATGAGAAGAGGAAGGAAGGACCAAGGTGCTATAGATGCAAGCAACATGGTCACCTCAGGAAGGAGTGTAAGGTTGTCTTGCATTCAGTGAATATTGCTCATACTGAGAGTAACGAGAAGAACTTGGTTGGGTCATCAACAAGTTCTGATGCTGATCAGATGAAGGCCAGTGATAGTGCAACTATATGACATGATAGACTGGGGCATGTGGGGATGAACAAGCTGAAAGCAATGACGGTAAGGAGACTCGTGAGAGGCTTGCCTAGATTGTCATCCTACAACGACGGTCAAGCATACACGGGAAGTCAGCACGGTGAAGCTTATCACTTTACGGTTGATAAGGCGCGGTTCAAATGCAAAGCACCTTTGGAGGTTGTTCATTATGATCTGGTAGGGCCGAACGTCACCGCCAGTCTTGGAGGCAACATGTACATACTGATTCTGGTTGATGATTATTCGAGGTATACCTGGGTATACTTCATGAAGGAGAAGTCGAACATGTTCCGCTTGTTTGTGGAGTTCAAGAAGCTTGTGGAGGGTCAGCTTGGCCTGCAGATCAAGAAGTTGAGGACGGGCAATGGAGGTGAGTTCGTTTCAACAGTATTCTCGAACTTTTGCAGGAAGCATGAGATACGAAGGGAGCTTTATCGTTGACATACTTCACAACAAGGTGGTGTTGCAGATCAGATGATCCGTCTTTTGACGGAGACCTATAAGTGTTGGCTTCTATGTAAAGGCATTCCTAAGGCCTTTTGGGCGGAAGGGATGGCTTGCGCGGCTCATGTCATCAATCGGATGCCTCTGAGTTCGATCGTCATAAAGACTCCGGTTGAGCTGATGTTCGGGGTGAAGCTTAGCGTGAAGCACCTACAGGTGTTTGGCTCTACCCGCTACGTACACACTCTGGATGCTCTCAAGACGAAGCTATTTTTTATTGGGTATACTGAGCGGAAGAGGAGATGGAGGTGTATGGATCCGACGACAAAGAGGTTCATCGTGTCGAGAGATGTTGTCTTCAATGAGCTGACGTCGTATTGTGGTAGCTCATGTGTGAAGCTAAAGGAGAGCAGGTCAGATGGTGGGCTGAAGGTGGCTGCTGCTAAGGATCCGATGGAGCTGCCTGTGTCACCAGGAGCTCCAGGTTGTTCTAGATCTGGGGCAGAGGCGTATGGGTCAGGCAGTAGGGAGAGCGATGCTCCAGGTGATTCTGGCTCGAAGACGGTTGTTTCTGGTTCATGAAGTAGGGGGAGCGTTGCTCCAGGTGCTTCTTGTTCTGGTAGCAAGGGGAGCGATATTCCAGGTAGTTCTTGTTCAAGGGCGGAGGCTTCTGATTCAGGTAGCAGGGGAGCGTTGCTCCAGGTGCTTCTAATTCCAGTGCAGTGTCTTCTTGTTCAGGAAGCATGAAGAACATTATTCCGATTTTGCCCGGGAACGGAGCTAGTTCAGAAGGAGCAGCGGAGGTGGTTAGCCGTGATCGAGGTAAACAGAGGTCAAAGAGGATCATTAACCCACCAGCTCGATATTGCAGAGGAAACTAGGTGAGATGGTCTCATGTTTCCTTGCATGCCCTCAGATCAAGCAAGTACCTTCTAGCTATGATGACACCACTGGAGTCAAGGAGGTGGATGACGCCAGGGTTGAGGAGGTGACTACCCTCAAAGAAGACGGGGCTTCTGATCTTGATCCTAAGGTCATTGGTGATACTCCTGTGATGCACAGGTGGAGGTCGAAGCTGAAGAAGAAGGAAGAGGGAAGCATGGCTCCTTTTGGGAGATGCTGGAGGGATCCCTTATGGTCCAGGATAGGCGGGGTGAGTACCATGTCTCAGACATCTTCTCGATAGCGCTATCAGAGGGACTAGGTGCAAGGTTACAGGAGTTGTTGGGGTTGCTCACCACTTCTCACTTCAAGGGGGAGTGTTGAAAATGGTGAAGTGAAAGTGAGTGATTTAGCGACCTGGGCGACCTGTCCGTGCGGACTATGCAGACAGAACTGGCGGATAGCTAGGTTGGCAGAGTTGTTGTAGGCGGTTTGTTCTTTGGCAGCCTGAGCAATCTATTGGCGCGGACTATGCGAACAGAGGCTGCGGCCAGCCAGGCCGGATTATGCCCAGAAGGCAGCTTGTTCCCAGAAGGTAACTAGGCGGATAACTTCTCTATCCACGGAGTCCGGCAAGAAGTGGATTGGACTAGAGTTTGGCAGACCGGCCTGGCAGATGCATTGGTCTAGCTCTGGTGGCGCGACAAGCGGAAGCCGTGGAGGTCGCCAGTTAGTGCGAACAGGTGTTGTAGTTCGCCGGGATTGGCGGACTGGATCAAGTGTCTGCCAGTAAGTGAGGACTAGCCCTTGTGGCTGGTGGAGTGGACTTGGTTGGTTCTGTACCAAGTCCAGGTTTGGCTCAGTCTGGGGAGATCGCGCAGTTCAGTTCGGCAACTAGTTTCCCGGTTCAATAAGTTGTCTGCTTCAGGCGACTTGTTCAGTTCGGCATCAGCAGCTTGTGCGGTCTGGCGGCTAGGCGACCTCGTGGTTAGGCGGCTTGCAGATCGGTGGCTAGAGCTCAGTATTGGAATAACGGGCAGTCCGCGTGGCTTGGTTTGGGGTCTGGCGACCTGGTGGGCTGTTCGGACTCCGTAGTGTAGCAGTAGAACCGGCGGCTACTTGTTCAGTCCGCGCGGTTTGATTTGCCTTGTAATTGTTTCTGTTTTCCCTTTTGTTATTTTGGCGAATCATGTCTCGCCATGTATGTCTCGCCTTGTAAGAAAACTGTTGTTATCAATAAAGACTCTTGTTGTTGCATGTGTCTCTATCTGTGATCTAACTTTTAGTTGATACAACTTCTGCTCATTCCAAGATCCGAAAAACTCAACATGAAATTTTTTTCCCGATTTCTGTTGTTCCTGTCGTTCTCCTCTAGACAAATCTGTGAATTTTTTTATTTATTTATGCTCTCCCCGTCATTTTTAGCATATGTTCTTTTCTGATGGTTTTTCTTCCCAACAGTGTTATCAAACTAGGTTTGCATCCATTTTTTATGTTCTTGCGATCAACTTCACTGAGACATGGCCTTCAAAGATCACCTTATATCTCTTGCTGAGCAATTGCCCAACACTAAGGGGGTTCTGTGTAAGGGTGGAAACAATTGAACTTCCTCAATTAGTTTTGTTTCTCCTATTTCTGTCGACGAAAAATAGTTCCCTTTCCTTCCATCGACTCCATTCTCCCATTCCCCAACATAACTCCAGATTTGTATGTGTTGTCAAAGATGACAAAGTATTCTTTATTATTCGTCATGTGACAGGAGCAACCAAATTCGATGAACCAAATGGAGTCATCGTTGATGGTTGTTCCAACATTATAGGTAAACAAAAAATTATCCATTTCAATTTCGGTCTCTGAAACTTTGGCTTCCTCTTTGGTCCGGTAACAAAATTTCTTCTCTGAGTGAATTTGGATCTTGCATTTTTTACACATAAAAAAACAATTTTTGGTGGTGTGATTCTGTTTTTTTATAGATAATGCAGTAATTTTGTGGAGGGTTTTAATTCTCTCCTTTCCCTTTCCATTTTATGCATTTATCTCAGATAACAAAAGGCTTTTGGGGTTTTTGCTTCTGATACTTCCATCGATCAAGATTTTTGCTTCATATGAAAAGAGGTGGTGGAAGTCACAGCTGCACACCACCTTTGCTGGAGTGGATTGCGCAGACATCTCCTGGGAGGAGTTCAGAGAAGCTTTACTGGGACATTTTGTACCTCAGTCAGCGAGGGATGAGTTGGAGGATAGATTCCTGCAGTTAAGGCAGGGAAACAGGATAGTGCTAGAGTACTACTAGGAGTTTACTCACCTATCCAGTTATGCGGAGTCCTATCAGTTAGATGACGCGGGCTACGCAAAGAGATTCTACAAGGGTATTCATGACGACATGAGACATGCCCTCCTCTTCATCTCCGAGGGGAGCTTGGCCAGGATTTTGGAGATGGCCAAGAAGAGAGAGGCAGATCAGCTCACAGTTAGGAGTCGGAAGAGATCAGCTGACGATGCAGTGATTGGAGGCCGTAGAGACCGTCCTCGAGGTCAGGTTATTGGGTAAAGGAGGAATGTGGATCAACCTCGCCGGGAGGATAGGCAGGAGCAGAGGAGCCCGGTCGTACTAGCTCCTCAGCCTTTACAGATGTTAGAGATGCCAAGGACAACAAACTGGTCTTTCACAACAATTCTAGCTCACCAAGAGCTATCTCCAGCGATACTCACTATCGCCCGACGATATTCAACAATTATGCAAACTGTGGTATTTTCTGGGTATTTTCCTGTAACACACTTCCAGTACTTTCTGCTACTCTTAATTAACAGGCTTAACCCACAAACCTCGTAAACTACTTGTTTATATACGGAGTCTTCTCCGGTACGCAAAATAAAGCATCGTCAATCCAGACCAACCTGTCTAAATGGGATTCACACAGCATGCCTATTTTGTACTGTGATTTTTGGATCTATATGCAAAATTATCCGGGGATACTACATATCAACCCATCAGAATTCCCTCGTTCTTCCACCTTTTGGTGGGGGATTCCATGCATATGCGAAAAAACTTCACTTGTTCAAGAAGGAAGATCGTTACCCTCGGAATTCGTTTCAGAGCCATTAGCAATTTTTTTATCCAGCTGGAAAGGAGCGCCTCGCTTTCCTCTTCACGAATCTTGTCTTAGTTCTCGATTTCGACCACGGGATCTCTTCCACTAAGCTAACAAAGCTTCAACCTTTAGCCTTCTTCTTCTTCCTTAACTCTTCCTTTCAAGAGAGCAGTGAAAAAGAGGAGAGAGAGTGAGAGAAGAGAAATGACTTCTCATTTCTCCACTCATCTGTTTAAGTGACCTCGGAAATAAACTCAGCCACACAACCCTCTCATCAAAAGAAAGCAAAGGCCTTGACAGTTTCATTTTAATGATATCGTCGTGCAATATCGGCTATCGCCTAGCGATAGCGACCATAACCGCCCCAGTCAACCACCACTCTTCGACCGTCGTCCGACCATCCGACACGTGGCAGTATCGCCTAGCGATACCCACTATCGCCACTCTGATAGCTCACTCGACAATTCATTGAAAGCTTCGAGTGCATGGAGTGCGTTGAGTGTACTCAACACTTTGTTGAAAGCGTCGAGTGCGTTGAGTGGTATCGCCGCGCTCTACTGACTGTCGTCGTGCGATAGTTCTCTCTCCCCATTGGCCAAAACAAGCTTTTTTCACATGGCTAAATATGATTAACCCCTATCCTAGACACTAGGGGGTACGACCAACCAATGGTGTGCAGCCACCTCACCCCACCTTACCATGGTTAGATTAGCCCAACTCATCATCTTCCTCTAGTTGCCATGGCTAAGAAGGAGAAGAGGAGGGAAGGGCTCTCCGCTCCCTCTATTTAAAGGCCATAACTCCATCAGAGAAAGTCAACCCTCTTACAAGCTTAAAACGAGCCACCACCACTCCTATCGGAGCTCTGCCTCTCCGGAAACAACCCACCTGAGCTCCACCACCCTCCACCATCATTAATGGCGTAACTCGCCGAGAGCTCAAGGAGACCCCAATCAAGATGAAAACCTTCTCCTCTCCTTCCTCTCTATTTTCTGGACGTTTCACATGCGATTGTTGGAAATCAAATCAAGCTGCCAATGATTACTCCTGGCCCTTAAAATATGTTCACTGTCTCTTTGGAATATGTTCACCGCCTAACTACTTTTATGTTGCTTTTATTTCCTGCATTAAGGTGCATTAGTACTATAAATATTGCTTATTGTATCCGATTAAAATTAAGAAGGATTAATGAAAAACAATGCTTCGTTCGCTCCCTTTCTCCTTCTATATGCCTTATATTGATTCTACAACGATCTCCGGCGGCCGGAGCGCCGCCGCCATCAAACCCTCTCCTCCGATCAAAATAAAAAATAGCTCCGGCGATGGCCGGCGGCGCCAGGCCGCCAGACCACCAGACCACCGCCAGAGAGAGGCCCCCCACGGGGAGTCGGTCGAGGGCGGAGCCATGCCGGTCGGCGGCCGGCCGGCGGCGAGGGAGGCCCGCAATGGCCGGTTTTTTGATAGGCAGTGGGGGGGATTTATAAAAATTATAAATTTTATAAACTTTATGAATATTTTAATATTATAACTAAAATGAGTATTTTATTTTCTGGAGGGTAAACTGTGGGCCTGGTGAAAAAGTTTTCAAGATGAAAATTATTCCGCTTGATGAAAAAAATCTACACATAAATTTTGGATAATTTTGGAGTTAGTTAGTAGTTTTAAAAGCCTAAATAAGAACTATTTGGCCAATTTAGAGGCCCAAAATTGTTCGAAATGTTTTGAAAAAAATACTAAGTTCTTTTTAAGCCCACTTAAAGGTTATATTAAAACTTGAAAACCTTAGGATAAAAATTGAAGATTTTCCAATTTCTTGAAGCCTAGGGTTGCGCTTGAAAATTTATGAGCACAAATTCTTCAAAAATGAAAATCGAAGCGCGCGATCACTTTATATATTAAATATTAAGTTCAATTGATTAATCAACGATAGTTATCGAAGCAAGATTACCAGCTCTAAGTATTTCGAGATTTTTGCAAAACCACCGAGAGCCTCATTCTTAAAATAACTCTCGAACATTTTGGATAGACTCAGAAGACGAATGCACGAGCTTCGAGAAAAATAATCCCCAATCTCGTTTCAGGTGAAGAATTTCTCTCAAGTGTTGGAAATGATTTTCGAGGTTAAAATTCGAGGAAGAATTTGCTCTCTAGCGAGATTCTCGGAATCGATCCGACGCGAACAAATGAGTTGCTATTTTTCTCGGATGAATAATAAAGGTATAACTCATAATAATTCTCCTGATCCGATTAAGCCGTGAATGAAAGGTGCGACTAAATTATTATCGGATCTTAATAACGAGTGAAACTCAAAGAATCCTCCTAAAAACTGAAATGGAACTGAACATAGATGGAACTAAACATGCCTCCTGAGAACAGAGTTGAAACTGAACATGTCTCCTGAGAACGGAGACGGAACTGAACATTCCTCCTGAGAACGGAGATGGAACTGAACTTGCCTCCCGAGAATGGAGATGAAACTGAACTTACCTCCTGAGAATGAAGATGAAGATGAAACTGAAACCTTCTGAATAGAGTGATTGGACTACTAACCATTTTCTTTATGATTTATTCCAGTTCGTACTGGTCCAATTTCTTTATTTATTTCAGTTCAGTAATTTCTTTTCAGTACTCTAGACTCATACTGGTCCTGCTTATTTAGTTTCAGTTTAGTTCATTTCTTTTAATTATTATTCCAGTTTTGTACTGATCCAGTCCTTTCAGTACTTACTTTCAGTTCTTTCAGTTCAGTACTACTCCAGTTTCGTACTTGTCCTATTTCATTACAGTATTTCAATTCTGCAGTTTATATTCTCAGCAGCTTTTATTAACGTACTTTTATTCCTACAATTTACTATTTTAAGCATGTGTTCTGCTGTGACGAACAGTCTTCTGTTAGATTGAGCCTTAGTTGGGGATAATATGAGTTGAGATATTCCTCTAGAATTAGCCCAAAATAAAGCGCTCTCACGCTCCTTGTTAAAAGTCAAGCCATGTGTCGCTTGCCCGAATTATTTGAAGCATAGTAGGACAAGCCGCCGCAGACACGGTGCATGCTAGCAAAATTAATAAATTTGATTGCTTGTAAATTGTTTGTGGTAAATCATGATAGGTCAGTCACTTCTGCAGACTGTTTGTACCTATGCGGGGAGTTCGATGACTCAAGGCGATAGGGAGATGAGTATCACGGGTGACCGGTCGTTATGTTTTTCTTTGTTAGGTTTCCTCCGCTGGTCGGCCAAAATGCTGAATCGCCGGATGTCGCTCACATCCAAGAGTACACATGGTTGTTTATTGGGGCCTGAGCTGTACGGTACAACCACCCACAGAAGTGGTAGGACTGGCCACTGTCACCGACGACCACATCGGTGAGGCCCCCGGGGCTTGCTACCCTGCTTGAAAAGAAGGGGTCCATACTATGTCAACACAGGGTATGTGCACGACTATGAATACCTGCGGTGTGTGCGCAACTTGAATGCTTGCGGTATGAATACATGTTGTGAATACCTGACGTGCTGATGTGCCAGTGGAGCTTTTGCTACAATGGATGTATATTGCTGCTACTATTCTAGTTATACTGTGTTGCACCTTCTTTTAGTTGCTCTTAGCGTATAGATGAAATGATGTACTAACCCTCTCATACTTCGACTATACAACCCCGTGTCTAGCAAGTGGGGTCGGCAGGAGCAGGCCCAGCCAAGTAATGTGTGGTCTAGGCCTTAGGCGAGTCGGAGGGGCGAGTGTTATGGAGTTTCCCTGACTTGCCCGGGCTGGGGTGGGGGGGGGGGGGGGGGGGACAGAATGCGGGGAGAGTGTAGTATCTGGGCTTGCACTCTCCCCCATACTTGGGTAGGCAATGGGCGAGTGGGATGGTTGTGTCCGCACTCGCCCTGGACGCCGGTAGGGGGAACGAGTGCTAGGCCCCATCAAGCACTCGCCGCCCCAGGCGAGTGGTCTTTTCATTGACCACCCGCCTGGTAGTGCCTTTTTACTATTTTCCCCCATTGGTCTGTCAGTATCCTTTCAGAACAACGGAGTTCCGCTGTTGGCAGACCGATTTAGGTTATGTATAGCCTGTTAGAACAACAGAGTTGCGCTGTTTGCAGACCGGGTTTGGAATTCTATAAATAGACCCACAAGGATATCTCAGAAGGCAAGCTTTCTCATTTTCTGGTCTTGTAGTGCTTTCTGAGGTACCCTCAGCTCAGCACTGACTAAGGAGGGGAAGCGCTCTAAGATCTTCCGGGTGTGTGGTGGGACCTCTGTGGTGCAGCCGTGGGTCAGTCTCAAATCCTAAGTGTTCGGTCGAGTCGGCTCCCTAGGAGAAGTAAGTGTGCGGACACCTCTTTTTAGGATTCAAACTTCACAGAAGCCGGTTTTCGGTTTCAACAGATACTACTATTAATGAAATATAGGAAAAAACCAGGAGGAAACAAAACGATTTAACTGTGGGACAAAATGATTTTACTATTGATGATTTTACTTGATTTCACTTAACATAACCGACCACTTATATACACCTAATAGAGATTTAATGATAAGTAAAGATGCAGGTAGGTGCTGACAGGTGGAAGATAAAACAATACATAGGTAATGTATCAACATTAAAAAGAGGGCTGCGCAGATTTATTCTTTCAACCAATAACATTAACAAAAAGTTAATGAGAAAGACCAAGCAAAATAAGAATCGTTAATTTGAAGTCTTCCAGTCATTAACCAGTAAAACAAAGTATCTAGATTTTTAGATTCAACCTGAGAGGAGTGTTCGTAGAGGATAAGCTTCACACGAGGGCAGGGTCTTGATCTGCAATGGTGTGGTAGCGACAACGGTGTCTTGATTATAGAAGTAGTCCGAGGGGGATTTTCAGGTTCAACCATGAGAGAAGGGGTCATATAGTACAGGGTAAGCTTGAACACGGAGGAAGCAGAAGGAAAAAATCAAGACTTAGGAGAATAATGTAGGAGAGGAAAAAATATCGAGAAGGGGAAGTGAAGATGGGTCTGTTGAAATTTGTGAAGTGGAAGTGGGTGACGGGACAGGCCGCGCGGCCTGTGCGGACAGCTTTGGCGGACTGGGCGGACTGGGCGGACTGTGGGTTGCGGCCTGGTGAGAAGTCTGGTGGAAGCCGGCTGTGTTCTGAGCGGGTGTTGCATGGAGTCCGCGGTTGGTGCGGCCTGGTATCTGCGGATAGAGAGGCTGCGGACGTGGTGCTTTGCTCAGTGGTCGCGGGTGCAAGTTTGCGCTGTTGGCGGGTTGGTTCGAGTTCGCGGGAAGCCTTGCGGACTGGTGTGTCCGCGGTTGGGGCTGTTGCGGACTGAGCCTTGAGCTTGGCTGAGGCCTTGTCGAGCTCAGGTGTTACAGCAGGTCTTGCTGTGGAGACCGGTTGGCGGACTGATGTTTGGAGTCCGGCTTAGTGCTGCTGCGTTGGACAAGTGCGAGGAGCTCGCGGACTGGTTGCGGTCTGTGCTAGGGTGTTTGGCGGACGGGACTTTGTGTCCGCCATGCTCGCACTGGCCTTGATGGTTTTGGACTTGGTCACACTTGGGTGTCAAGTTCATGGTGTCCGCCGTATCCGCCAAGTCCGCTGTGACCGGGCGGACTGTTGCTGTTTGCCTTTGGTCGTGGACTTGTGGCGGATTGAGGTGTGGGTCTTGCGGACTGCCTCGGGTTGGTGCGGACTGCCATTGAAGAGGGTGCTTGTCCTGAAGCAGTTGGAGCTTTTGCGGGCTGGTGCCTTGTCCGCTTAGCTTGGGGGACTAGAGTGGGTTCGTCCAATGGTTTGCATGCCTCCTGGCCGGTTTCCCTTGGTGACTGCTACGTCCTCGCGGACTGAGCGGACGGTCGTTTGTATTCGGCGGGTTGGGGCTGG